>CM067382.1:5306216-5903716 GCA_034510155.1 Eucriotettix oculatus
GTTAACTAGGGCCACCGGGCTATAGTTTTAAGTTCCTACCCGGTGTTTCACCTAAAGAGATGCAGGGAAAACCCTAGAAAACCTGCATCAGGTAGGTCGGGCATTGGGTACTATTCTCACGCCCTTCTGAATGACGGGATACGAGTCTGCTGTGGGGTCGCAGCATTCCCTTCTCTGTGTCTCCACCAGTTTCAGGAGGCAGTTGGCCGACTGATCCAATGGGATTAGCGGACAACTCTTACCATATGCCCAAGTTCTTTGACCCCAGTACATATACCTCCTAAAATAGGTGAAGGTGTCTCGGCATGTGAGAACTTTGATAAAAAATACCCAGAGAGAGTGCGAGGCATTCCCGACATGATCAGGTGAGCCCCGCAGTCACCATTGGCTGAAGCGCCTGCGAGAAAACTCCCGCAGCGCCCAATACGTTGGAAAGTAGAGCTACGGGAAGATTTCTTTGAATCTTTGAACGTGTATACCAACTGCGTTCCTATATCATTCATTCCACTTACTGCAGCGGGCTGAGAAAAAAATGACCTTCTTTGGATCGTCGATACCGTATATACATAAATTGGTTTTATTTCTCAAGTCAGGTACATTATAAAAATTAGTAATTACTAATATGAAAGTAAAAAGGATACTATCTACTTTCGAAACTGTGTCGAAATTGGTGCAATGCACGTAGCTGTGTTACATTATCACCTTTAATATGCTATTTATGTAGAAATTTAACCATTAGGTAGGGGAACATTTTTACTGAAAATATTTTTTGTACTAGGGGTATTTTGGACTCTCTCGAGTTACTGGGAGTTTATTTGTGGTACATGTCGTGACGTTTTCGATGTCGGTTTGGTTATGTGTTGACCAAGAATTAAATAATGTACCGGAATAATATAAATAAATACCCAGACAACGCCGGGTCTCCAGTTAGTATTAGATAATAATTAACGTCCCATATAGGAAATAATTATAAAAATTTTAAACATGAATTTAAAATTCAATATAAAATTGACGGTTCGACCAGCACTTGTGGTCCTTGTTAACATTGACTGAAGTAATAACAAAGACCGTGCAAACTAGAGAATAACAAATTTAATAAACAATCAAATAATTTATTAAGCTAAGAAGTGTCCTGTTTTATATTAACAAAAAAATTATTGAATTTAATATGTAACGTTTCAGAAATTAACTTTCCCTTAAAATTTATTTTCGTCTATAAAATAACAGCATCTTCAAAATTAAACGAATGATTGTGTTACAGATAATGTGTAGTTGATTGAAATAAATGGGGATATTAATTATTAAAGTGCAATATTTATATATTAGTAATTTTCTTTTATTAGAAAAAAAGAAAACAAATTACTTAGTCCAGAACAAGTTTACATTAATTTTATAATTTTGATATTTTAACATTATATATATCTTTACATAAAAATATACAAATAATATTCTTAAAACTAACAATTTTCTGAATTATCAAAAAGTTTATGGATGTAATTTGCAGTGTCAGCTTAGTGAATAATCCAGCATCTTCCTCGTTGCAATTTCCTTTTTAGAGTCGCTGCTATTATTCCAGGCTAAGGAAGAATTTCCGTTTATCCTCCTTTTCTTGGACTACCTGTCTAATAATGCCGATCAATTTTACAGCAATCTCTCACAAAATCTGTCTTGCCATCTGTCACCATAACTTTCCCGTCTCACCGCTCTCGAAATATTCTCCAAAAAACCTCTCTGCACTCCTTCTTAAAATCTTCTTCCCACCTATTTGGTTCATATTACCCAGTTGGCAGGGATGTATATTGACCAATAACATTTATTGTTCCTTTCCTCCTTTCAAACATTTTGGGTAAAACACACAATGCCGCCAAATCTCACCATAGCTTATGGTACCCCCCCAAGTGCGTCGTGAAGTTGAGGTTTTATTGCCCCTGGCTCAAATGCTGCCTCCTTTCTTTTGACTCCGCACCACCGAATGTCAGAGCAGATGTGCTACAAGATGAATGATAATTAAAGTTATGGCAATTTTAGCCAAAAACGGATAGTATGCAATATATCTAATTTATATATTCCATCTGGTCATGTACTTTTATCTCTTGATGTAGTTTCTATATTCACAAGAATTTAGTTTGATTCTCATCAAAATTTTAAAGTTTTTATAGTCTTTTATTCAAAATTTCACTGCCTTAGATTGATTTAAAATACAAGTTTGTGTTAATTTAATCCTTAACTGTACTTTTCTTACATTTAATAATGCTACTTATAATATTTGTTGGCAATGCAACCAAATGACGTCTCAGAATTAATAATAAACTGAATAAGTCTTAATTTAAGGATGAAACGTCAACTTCTGTACAACGCACGTATTAATTCACACATGACACGTGATGGTATAAATATTATTTCAAGCTAATAAGGCAGAACAGATGATTCAAGTACCTTTTCTTATTAATGTAATGTATGGAATCTATTTATTTTCAGTACGTATGTTTCAATGAATATGGGGTTTTTAACTACTTTATAATAAAAGAATTATTATAAAAGTGTTAATAATATTAATTTTAAAATTTATTTATTTCAATGTACATTTTTGATTTGCATAGCCAGCTTTTTGTTTGTAATAAACAATATATATTTATTGTAACGGAAAATACATCTGCTCTGCTTTGGCGACGCGGAATCAAAAGAAAGGAGACAGCGGTTGACACTGGGGCAATAAATCTCGGAAGTTTCCCAAAATTTTATGAGAATCGGCACCGGGTGGCGTATTTTCCTCCAAGTGTAACCATGGATATTATTGGAGGAGATCCATCTCTTCCACCTTGGTGATAGAAACTAAAGAAGTGGGGAGGAAGTTTTAAAGAGACAGGTGGAGACATTTTTGAAAGAGATTGGGGATGACATTGTGGGAGAGCGGTGAGGTGGAATTTTGAGATAGATTTGAGGATGAAATTTCTACGAGATGAGTGAGACGGGAGAGCCGAAGCTAATCTTCTCACACATGACTGTTGTTAGAATTGCGGCAAGGGAAGATATTGAAATTCTCCCAGAAACGGGAAGAATAGGTGGTCGGCAGCTTTGATCTGGAGGGCGGACGAATCCGGAAGAAGTTGAAATCTGCATTAAGCCGACACGGTAGCTACTTCCTGTGACTGTTTGCTGCCAGGTCTGAGTGGATTAGTGTAAAATGTTTTCTGTTCTAAGAGAAGGACCATAAATGCGACCCTGAGATTAGAGCAAAAATTGTAAGTTTTAAGAAGTAAATGTAAATAATTTTTGTAAATATATATGTGGTTTTTATTAATTAAAAAAAGTGCCGGCGTAAATATTGAAACATTAAACATTGTAATTATTATTGTAAATATGTCCTGTTAGGTTAAAGTAAATTGATTTTTTTGTTATAAAATTAATTACTAATTATAATAACACCCCTTATATTCATTATAATATTTACAAAAAATTATACAAATATCAGGTGCAACCCTCATGCAATCAACAAGAATAATTTCAACAAAATTTACGATACTCTCTTGTTTTTGTTGTTTAACGTTTTAATATTCTTCTCCATTGTAAAAATTTAAGTGCCGAAAGCACTCATTGTTACTACATCATTTCGGCCGTAATCGTCAGTGGCTGGAGATGGTCATAATTACTCTCATGTAATTCTTCGCATTTACATTCAATAATCTTTTAAGAGGAGGGAGTTAAGAAGTAAATAGGATGAGTTGCTAAATTTTTATATTTTATGGTTAGATATTATAGTAATTAAGAGGGTAAATCTGAAACAAGTAATTTTTTCATCACGAAATTCGCGCAGCATTTTGGGTCTATAGTTAGACTGGCTGCAGTCGGTTGTTTTACTCCAGCTATAAAAATGTCACGGGTGGGGGGAGCCGAGATTTAAAATATTCCAAACGCCAGATTGTCCGATACACCCGAAAACCGTGGAGGGAAATTACACCTCCGGAAATTTCAAGGGCAGCAGGCATTTGAATTACAAATGCAATTTCCTTCGGGTATAGAGGTACATTCTTTTTTAAGCTCCGTGGAAAACAGTTTTGTACGGCGATCTCTTTGAGTAATTTAGAGAATTAATGTAGATGACAAGGGTCGATAATAGACGTGCAGGGTTTGTTTTTGGTCGCTTCGCAGTCCGGAGTTTTGCGTGCGAGGAGTAACCTTGCTATAAATATTTACGGGCTTAAAATATGCGGAGCGAGTGACACGAACGGCTGTTGGCTGTTCGGCGGGAGTTTTCGGTCGCGGCCTAATGGATCCCCTGGCGGAGAGGTCAAGGAAACCAGCTCCGAGCAAACGTTTACTCACGGCGCTGCAGGAGGTGGAGCTGCAAAAAGAACTGCGGAATGTTACATTTGTCTCAGCGAGGCGTTTATTACTATCATAATAGCTGGGTGACCGGTGTAGCCCGGAAAACGAGTTAATCAGACAACAAAACTTGGTAAACGTCACACTTGCGCGGGACGGGCCGCAGCGGAATATAATTGGTGCGGGTGCGGGACGTTAAATATCTGGAACTACATCGTTTTGTTTCATAATGCAATCAGAAACTGTGTTAAAATGTCATAATACACCAGCGTCAACAGAAAAGAAATTTCACCAAGTTGCAGGAGTTGTATCATTCACACTTCAAAATAAAGACACAGTTACATGCATTTATGAAGGCCAGAAATCAACAATGTATATCATCAAAACAAAAAAAGTACACATATTTTGACAATCCCCCAGGAACAAGGAGTTCATTACAAAATATTGCAAAGTTTAGGAGACAATAAAAAATGTACTGAAGAAACATACTCCCTTTGAATTCACAACGGCGACCAGACACACTTTTAATAACGAAATTAAATAACATGACTGTTAAATCAACAATAAAACTAAATATTAATTAAAACGCATTTTACAGTTTTGTATTAATTAACTAGTTCAGGGAAATAATATTTTATAAGATCGTTATTTAATTATTTTTGGGGAATTAACAGGCTTCTTGAGGGTGATCCTGAAACAGGCAACTCCCCTTTAATAGTATAGGAAGGGAAGTGAAAAGGGGGGATGCGGAAGGTAGAGCAAGGTAGCCAAAGGTTAAATACGGTCCTTGGGCTATGATTTAAGGATCCTAGCCGGTGTTTCACCTAAAGAGATGCAGGGAAAACCCTAGAACACCTGTATCAGGTAGGTCGGGCATTGGGTACTATTCTTACGCCCTTCCGAATGACGGGAGACGATTTTGCTGTGGGGTCGCAGCATTCCCTTCTCCATGTCTCCATCAGTTTCAGGAGGCACTTGGCCGACTGATCCATTGGGATCAGCCGACAACTCTTGCCATTTGCCCAAGGTCTTCGACCCTAGTACATATACATATGGTGTCTCAGCATGTGAGAATTTTGATAAGAAAAACCAGAGAGAGTGCAAGGCATTCCCGACATAATAAGGGAGCCCCGCAGTCACTATGGGGTGAAGCGCCTGCGAGAAAATCCCGCAGATTGTTATTTATATTTATTTTTATTATTTCTGAATTTCATTACACTTTTTGAACTAAAAGCTACATAATAATGTAATGATATTCATCACAAATTGTTATATAATATAATATATTGATATCAAAAAAGTTTTCATAGTTTAAAGTGTCTAAATAAGTGATATTAATATTTCCAACACGGGGAATCAAGCATTCCTTGCTGTAATTAAGAAATTATTATATCAGCATTGAGTTAAATCAGAGAGTTGAAATTTTTTCTGTAGTTTTATACTATAAAATATTAAATGTAGATTTTTATCTGCAGATATTCTAACTCAAACTGCGAAAAAAAATTAAAAATCCCATTGCAAAGGATTTAATTAATACGTCACTCACCACTGATAATATAATAAAGAAAATACACCATTATATGTGAAAGCACAAAAAATATTGAGGTTCGCAAAATGGTTCTTCTTGAAGAAATAGGCCTACCAAAATTGAATTTTCTTCATTGCAATGGAAAACTTCCTATTACACAGAGTACATGAAAAAATATTATTGGGCAAGTAAATAGAGGTTTAATTTGTAGGCCCGAATGTACCGAACACCGTACAGGTGAATAATTTAGAAAATAGTAGATACCTACGAACGCGAAAAACGGGGAGCGCCGTTGAACCAGACACAATATAAATGAAAAAAAAATAGTTGTGAACTTCAAAAACAGGTTGGAATGCACCAAAAAAAATTTTTTCAGAGAAATTTCCTTTTTTCTGGTCTACTTGGCGTGGATTGACAGAGACTCGAATTCGACTTTCAACTTTGTTATCTACTTTTTTTAAAACTATACGTTTTGGTATTCATTTCCGCCTTAATCAGATCGTAAGTCTTGAAAGAATTTACATGCTTTTTAATAATTACTAAAAATTTTTGAAGTAACCCATGCTGAAATTACTAAATCAGCATTATCAAATTATAATTTCAAAATCAACATGTTTAGTTTTACAATGTTGCTAGTTTATTACGTGTTTAATATTATAAAATTGATATTGTAAATTTTTAAGCCCTTCAACCAACCAATTACCGCCGGACTGGTTGCGTTTTACCCGCAGAATTGTGCGGATACTGCGGGACGGGAAACGCCGCCGCCCCTCAACCACTCAAATGTGACAGGTCACAATTAAATACACGTGTTGTCTCACCCGCACCCGCAACCCGCTCAAGTGTCACACTAGCCTTAATTGGCATAAATCCTTGTTCGACACACACCGATATATACCGTTTGGGGTTTAGCTTCAATTTAACCAGGGTGATGAATGAGGTCACGATTTCTCCTAGGACATTAAAGAAGCACGGCACCGGTTGCAGTAGTAGAATTAAAATACCAGGGATATTTTTCAATCATTTTAAATTCACATTAGATGAAGTTCAAAATACGAGATGTACATTAAATAAGTAAACAACAGTAGCTTTACCTTAAACGACCTAAAAGTTAATGCCAGAATATTTTTAAAAACCTCATGTTTGTTATATAATATTCAATATTTATTTATAATTACTTAGAGTAATTATATTTTTCTCTATATTTTAGTTATGTAAGTATATTTTTAATATAATTACATAACTAAAATTTAGAGAAAATTATTGAATATAAAAAAACATAAAAACTAAACTTGTGACCTTTATTATTTTATAATTACAAAAATCCTGCAGCAAATTAAATATTTTTTGCTTAGGTCTAGATTTTTTCTTATTACAAATATTTAATAAACTATATTATAATTTGTTTTTAAAATTATATTCTGATAAATAACACGACAGTTTAAAGTGTTAAATTTTGGACCTTAATTTGGGACTACATCAGGCAAAAAGGAGATCTGAATTTTTCCAGGTTTAATTTTTTTTTGAGTAACTGGATACATGGGGGTGATACTAAAACACTCAACTCTCCTTTAATAGGAATTTGAGAAAGGTTCTACGCAATTCTAAAGCCCCAGGAATTGATAACATTCCAGTAGAGATAAGATCATAGGATGAAGAAGCAATATCGCGGCTGTTCAGGATTGTTTGCTAAATCTACGAAATAGGAGAAATGCCGAAGAGGTTTTAGTAAAAATATAATTATACCCTTACCAAAGAAAACTGTGGCTACTAGATGCGAACAGCACGGTACAATTCGTTTACTATCCCAGGCATGCAAAATATTAACGAAAATAGTATATAAATACAATGCGATCAGTTTGGTTTCAGGAAGAGAAGCTACATTCACTTCGCGTCTAATTTTAGAAGACAGGATAAGAAAAAACCAGCCTAAGTTCATGGATTTTGTATATTCAAAAAACCGAGTCTTCGATAAGGAGAACTGGAACACACTATTCAATATGTTGAAGAGCACAGGAATTAAATATCGAAAATGAAGGCTGATACATAATATCCACAGGAGATAGTCACCAATTGAAGATCAATAAAAGAAAGCAGAAATCAAAAAGGGAGTAAGACCCATGCTGTTTAACTTACACAAAGAACAGGCGATGAAGAAAATTAAAAAGGAATATGGAAAAGGAAACATAGTGCAAGGAGAAGAAATAAAACCCTACGCTTCGATGAAGATATTGTAAGATTAGGGGAGTCAGAAGAATACTGAAATATGAGGATTAATATAGGGAAACCAAAGTAATGGGAAACTGGTTAAGGAAAGTCTGCTAATTGGAAAGGGAATTCTGCTTCTTGGGAAGTGTAGTAACTAGGGATGGTAGAAGTATAGTAGACATAAAGAGTAGGATAGCACAGGCAAGGAAGTCTTTCGCAAAAAGGGAGGAGTTTACTTATGGGTAATATAAGTGTTAATATAAAGGAAATCGTTGCTAAAAATGTTGGTATGGAGTGTGACGTTATATGGGAGCGAGACGTGGACGGTAGGAGTTGCAAAAAGGAAAAGAAGCCGGGCCAGAAATAAGGAGCGGCTAAGTATACCTATTTTTTTTTTCTAAAAATGACCATAAATGCAAAATAAAGGAAAGGGACCAAAAAACGGATGTGGGGAAATATTTCTTCGTAAACAGATCGATAAGGGACTGCATTGCATTGCCTGCAAGGCTACTAGAGGCTTTCCCTATGAATACGAATGTTTTCAAAAATTCGTTAGGGACATTGAAAAAATTGGAACTTATTTTGTAAAAAAAGGGACGCGAAATATTTTATTTTTTTTCTGTAAATTATCTTTGTTCTTTTAATTTATCAATTTACATTTGTACTCTAATTTTATCCATACTGCCACCGGACAAATTCCCACCTGTTGTAATATAAAATACATTACAATGCTGAAAATCAGATGGATAACGAGGAAATTCTAAGCATAATAGTGGAAGAGCGAACAATATGGAGGACGTTGACTTAGAGAAGGGATAGATTAATAGGCTGCGTTTTAAGACATGAGGGCCTTGTAAAATTAGCATTAGAGGAAAGTGTGTGGGGTAATAACAGAAGAGGGAGGTCAAGGATTGATTACGCTAAGCAGATTAGGGATGATATGGGACGTGGTAGTTATATAGGAATGAAAAGTCTTGCGTAAGATAGGTTAGCACGGACGGTTGCATCAGGACTGAATACCACAACTGAATATGCGTTTTTTTTAACAAAAATAGATTTTTAAATATGCCAACGATAAAATTGTAAGAATATAATCCTGTATTTTACGAGTTTGAAATATATATAAATGGCAGCTGTTCAGCGGTGCTCTTGTTTTTATCATAAATTTGGATGTACAAATTCTGCCTCCGGAAATTTAAGGAGATACTTAGCCCGGATAGTCTTTCAACTCACCAAACCGTGTGATTTATTGCACCTGTGAGTAGACGTGCAGCGCAAAAAAGTAACGAATTTCTCACTCTCCTTTCTCCTAGAAAGATTGAAAAACTTCACACGTGCACTCTCCAAATTTAGAGGTAAGACGCTCGATTCTGTCATCCTCTATTTAGGTTGAATAATAAACTCTTCGAGAATGGAGTTAAGGTGTTTATAAAAATTGTAGTAACTTTATGCTCTCGTAAAATATCGCCAAGATGAATTTAAAAGCCAGACAAAATATTGGCCGGTGCAGTTTGTAGGAAGATATAATAATAATTCAATTTCTAAGGTGGAAACGTGAGAACAATAAATAAACTTGATAGTACTAGGTTAACGAAACAAAAATCATGAAATTCTAAACTAAATATCGATAAATAATTAAGTTGATTAAGGTTCTCATCAACGAATAATTTTTTAATAACATTAAAATACTGGACAACTATTTAATTAATAAATCTTTTAGTATTTTCCTCTTCTTTTTGGGTTAACTTTTTTTTGGGTAACAGGCTACATGAGGGTGATCCTGAAACAGGCAACTCCCCTTTAATAGCATAGGAAGGGAATTGAAAAGGGGGGATGCGGAAGGCAGTGCAAGGTAGCCAAGGGTTAGCTAGGGCCCCCAGGCTATGGTTTAAGGATCCTACCCGGTGTTTCACCTAAAGAGATGAAGGGAAAACCCTAGAAAACCTGCATCAGGTAGGTCGGGCATTAGGTACTATTCTCACGCCCTTCCGAATGACGGGAGACGAGTTTGCTGTGGGGACGCAGCATTCCCTTCTCCGTGTCTCCACCAGTTTCAGGAGGCAATTGGCCGACTGATCCAATGGGATCAGCGGACAACTCTTGCCATATGCCCAAGGTCTTTGACCCCAGTACATATACCTCCTAAAATAGGTGAAGGTGTCTCGGCATATGAGAACTTTGATAAAAAAAATACCCAGAGAGAGTGCGAGGCATCCCCGACATGATCAGGTAAGCCCCGCAGTCACTCTGGGCTGAAGCGTCTAAAAATTTTAAAATTATTTAGTTTAATTTTTAAAATGCCTCATCAAAAAATGTTTTCTTTTCTGGAAAGTTTCCCGACTCATTCAGCTACAAAGTCTATATTTTAGGATCCATCTCCACCAAAAAAACCTCAATAATAACCTCAATAATAGAAATTAAATTCTACAAGTGACCAAGTGACGTGCCAATTCTGAGTCACGCACGGTTTGTATTTCACATTGGCAAATAGTTCGTGCTTGACTTATAATTTCTCTGTTGTATCGGAATTTCAATGAGAAAAAAGTAAACTGCTTTCGTTCATGTCTACAAAATAATGTGCAAGTAAAAATCTATTCTTGAAATTTGCTGAACTTAAACAGTAATCCGTTGTCATTGGTAACCAACATATTTAAGAGAAGCGAATAAAATAAGCGCTAGTAAGAATGTGTATTTAATGGAAAAAAGAGATAAAAGAGCAAAAAGAGCAAAAACGAATACACAAGTTTTTATTAATAATGGCGTTATTATTACAGTTTTATTAGAATTTACAGTTACTTATTCTTTTAAATAATATACTGCTATAATTTTAGAAGAAAGGATATGAATAAACCAGCCTACGTTCGTGCCATCTGTAGATTTAGAAAAATCGTTTAGTAACGTGTAGTGGAACACACAATTAAGGATTTTGAAAAGCGCGAATGAAATACGGAGAAATATGGATTATACATAACCTCTACAGAAGATAGACAGCAGTAATTAGAATAGAAGATCAAGAAAAGAAAGCCGTAATCAAGAAAGGAGTAAGACAAGGATGCAGTCTGTCGCCCATGCTGTTTAATTTTTATATAGAACAAGTTGTGAAGAATGTAAAAACGGAATATGGAAAAGGAATCATACTGAAGGGGAAAATAAATAAAAACCCTCCGCATGGTCGATGATATTCTAGTATTAGGGGAGTGAGAAGAAGAGTTGGAAACGATAATAAATGGCATGAACGAAGTCCTGGAGAAAGAGATCAATATAAGGATTAAAAGAGGGAAAACCAAGGTAAAGGAGTGTAGTTTTGAAAACAATGGAATAACAAAGGCTGTTAGATTGGGAAGCAATGTTAAGGAATTCTGCTACTTGGGAAGCGTAATAACTAGGGATTGTAGAAGTGTAGTAGACATAAAGAGTAGGATAGCACAGGCAAGGAAGGCTTTCGCGAAAAAGTGGAATTTAATTCAGATAATATAAGTATGAATATTAGGAAATCGTTGCTAAAAATGTTCGCAAGGAGTGTGGCGTCATATGGGTGCGAACGTGGACGATAGGAGTTGCTAAAAGGAAAAGAATAGAAGCCTTTGGAATAGGGAATAGGAGAATGAGATGGGTGGAACCATCACTGACAAAGAAGTCCTTAACAGAATAGGGGAAAAGCGAACAATATGGAGGACGTTGACTAAGAGAAGGGATAGATTAATGGGCCACGTCTTAAGACACGAGAGTCTTGTAAAATTAGCATTGAGTGGGGTAAGATCAGAAGACTTATGCGAAGGATGTAATACGCTAAGCAGATTAGGTATGATGAGGGATGTGCTAGTTATGTGTAACTGAAAAAAATGGTGCAAATAGGTTAGAAGTGAGTGTTGCATCAGACCAGTATTAGGACTGAATTTTGCAACAATAAAAAGTAACAACAAATTGTTTAAAAATAGTTCAATACACTACAGGACGTTCGGTTCCTTAATTCGGAACCCCGCCTGTTGAATTTTAACTACAAAAACCAATAGAAATTTTTATTATAAAATGTGCATAATACAATTACTTAATAATTGAAAAATAACTCGCAAAATGAAGAAAAACTTCAGAAGAATTTTAGCGTTCTTTTCGCACGATGTAAAAAGACATTTAAAACCAACACCTCAACGTATTGTTAATATACATAACAATGGAAAGTTAAAAAATAGAAAGGTCATAATAGAAACGAATAGGAATTTTTTAAAAAAATTAATAGCTGAATAGTTAGATCAGATGTGAAACTTCTCACTGAAAAGTCTAGAAAAAAGCTTATATTATGCATCCAAATATTAAAATTTCTCAATCAATCTGATGGATATTTAAATATGCTTGGACAAGAATGAATAATTTTTTACATTTAATTATAAATTATTTTATGTTCATTACTCCCCGTATTAAAGAATCGTTTGGTTTGACCAATATAACAGGAATTAAAATCGTAACAGTTGATTTGGTCTGCAACAATGTGTTTATCGAATTTATAAATTTTATATTTAACCTAAGGAAGTGGAAATACTTCAATTGAAGGCCAGTAAGGCATATAGGAAATTTTAGAAGAATGACAAGAATGGAAAAATGTTAACCTGACCAGGGATTTGAACGCAGGGCGCTCTACCAACTGAGCTTTTTTTTCCGTTTTCTTCCTGTGTACCATCTCTCTAGACATCCTCCAGCGTCTACCATTTACGTTATTAATCTCAGGCTCTACAACTCTACTTCTTTCTACAGCTTACTTTGTTAATTTACTTCAATTTTCCCTTAACCTTTCAGAGCTCCAATTAGCTCATTGTCTTATAATTTCATCTCCCGCACATTTTATTCCAGCAAAATTAAAACATTCCACTGATTTTTTAATAAAAACTAATCTGAGTGTTTGGAATTAATAAATAGTAAAACAGATAATAAAATTTTCTTAAAAATACTAAATATAAAAGAAAGACAAGAATGGAAAAATGTCAACCGCAGCAGGGACTCGAACCCCCGACCTCCCGATATCCAGCCTGGCGCGCTACCAACTGAGATATTCCGAGTCGACGTCCAAGGACCGATCCAACATCCTTCCATTCCCGTAAACCTAAGCTTTACTGAGCTTCAATTGAAGTATTTACACATCCTTATACCATAGTTCAATGCATCTGAGATCAATTTACGCAGTGTCCATTCTTCACGTATTTCCTAGAATTAGGGTGTGAAGAGTGAGATTAGTGAATTGGTAGGTGAGACGTAGCTTAGATTTACGGGAATGGAGAGATCGGTCCTTGGACGTCGTCTCGGAATAGCTCAGTTGGTAGAGCGCCCGGCTGGATATAGGGAAGTCCGTGCTGCGGTTGACATTTTTCCATTCTTGTCTTTCTTTTATGTCTAGCATTTTTAAGAAATTTTTATTAGCTGTTTTACTAATTATTAATTCCAAACGGTCAGATAATTTTATGTTAAAAAAACAGTTGAATGTTTTAATTTTGCTGTAATAAAATGTGCGGGAGATGAAATTATAAGACAATGAGCTGAAGGGAGCTCTGAAAGGGTAAGGGAAAATTTAAGTAAATTAACGAAGCAAGCTGTAGAAAGGAGTAGAGTTGTAGAGTCCGCGACTAATAACGTAAATGGTAGACGCTAGAGGAAGTGGAGGGAGATGGTAGACAGGAAGAGAAGGAAAATGAGCTATAAAGGACTGTGAGGAAACAAAAGAGGGTGGGCGGCCTTAAAGAGAAACAGAGGCTAGCAATGCATGTAATGTAGCGTCTTTTATGGCTGCAACAAAACTTGGTGGTTCATAACGGCTGCTTGTAATTATATCGAAGAAGTTAATATGCAAATGCACGTGAATAGTTAAGCTTCTATTAGGTTAAGTGGGCGGGACTTACCGAGCTTCGTCTCTTCTCCAAGGGAGGCAGCATGTGGGGCTTTTTGCGTTGCCGCATTGCTCCTGCTTGGGCGGGGGGATTCCCCTTCATCTGAGGCGACTCCGTCGTCTCTGCAACACAAATTAAATCATATTTTACTTTGGCAGCTGTACATTACATTATTAAACAAGCAGCTTCATCAAAAGCCCATAACAACGACTACGAAATTTAAATTTCACATTAGCCATGTTTCATATTATTTGAAAAAGCATCCAGAAACCTAAACGTATTTTTCCACATAGAAAAACATTTTGTTTTCGTGATAAAACGACCTAAAGTTAGACATACCAATACCTATCAAATTTGCTGATGTCTGGTGTCGCAACGACTTTAATTGAAAATATTATTTTGCTGCCAAAACGGTTAATCTATATATATAAAAATGAATCCACATTTCCCTTCGTCAGGCCATAAGTGGAGAACGACTTTACCGATTTCATCCATCCTTTTTTTATAAGTATTATAATACTTTGAACAAGGTTCTTAAGGAAAGAAAAATTAATGAAATTACGCAGAAAATTGGAAAATTTCAGAAAACCTGAGTACGAGAAGACTACTTTCTTTCAGCGCGTTTCAATTTTCAAAGAGCATGTGGATTGCCTATACTCTTGATCCGAAACGGCTCAACGGATTTCAATGAAAATTTAAAACTTGTGAAAACCGTTCAAAACCAAATGCGACTTATAAGGTTTGCCGTGAAGCGATGAGAAGCTCTCTTTCTCTCGCTTCTTTTTCAACCACTGCACTGGACGAACGTATTCATTCATTATTGATACATTGACATTCATTCGTATTCAATTACAGTCTCTTTCGCAACACGAAAACTTGGTGTATTTTGTGTTTTGATGTGTGTTTAGGCGGGAGGGGGGTTTATAGCCGTGTTATTTATAGATAGTTATCAGAATATAACACCAGCGAGGCGTCGAAATTTCGGTTAGCGTACGTGTAACGCAAGTCGAGTTCATAATCTTCGAGACAATGAGACTTAATATAGGTTCTGAGGCAAACAGAATAGATAATGTTTGAGGCGAGATGTACCACTGCCCGGAACAACTAATACCGACGGGTTCAGGTGAGAGGCGAAAAAATAGACGGTCAAACGTAACAATTACATATGAACGTTTGGCGAATAGCTTCGGAACGACTCCCTAAGGGGAGGGGTGGAATTTGTGGAATTTTTATATGTAATAAAGGTTCATGTTTGAGTCGAAAAATAAATATTGAGGTCAATTACTTTGATAGTGTTTTCCCCCACAACACTTATGTATAATTTCAATCCCTTGTAGCACGTCAGGGGTGGGGGTGGAAATGAATCGTATGAAAATAACAAGGAAATGATCAACTTTGGGGTCGAAACCGGTGTAAAGGGGGTCGCTGTGTTACATTATGACATTTAATATGCGATTTAAGTAATAGTTCATCCCTTAACTATGGAAGAAATTTTACTGTCAGAGCACTGGAAATATTTTTGGAACCATGTGTATTTTGACTGTCGAGATACTGAAAGTATATTTCAGATTCATATTGTGACGTTTTAGTTGCCGGTTTAGTCAGGTGGTGCCAAGAGTTAAATAATGTACCGGAATAATATTAATAAATACCCGGGCAACGCCGGGTCTCCAGCTAGTCTATGAATAAAATTGGACGCTTGTTGTGTGTTTTCAGCGTGTCAGATATCATCTGTGATACAAAATTACTCTGTCAGTAAGTTGAAATTAATTATTTAATTGGAATATTAATATATTAATATAAGATTTTGTAATAAAAATAAGCAAAAAATTTACATCCATAATTACAATTTTGATATTTTCTTTGTTTAGGCCTACAATTCTTTCTTAATTAAAAACTACAACCATATTTACATGTTGTGGTATTCAGTACTAAGACTGGTTTGATGCAACCCTCCATTGTGACCTATATTACTCATATCCGTATAACTAGCACAACACAATCTGCTTAGCGTATTCCATCCTTGGCCTAACTCTTCGGTTCTCACCCCACACACTTCCCTCTAATTCTAATTTTACAAAACTCTCGTGTCTCAAAACGTGGACTATTAATCTATCCCTTCTCTTAGGAAACGTCCTCCATATTGTTCGCTATCCCTTATTCTGTTTAGAACTTCCTCGTTTCTGATTCTATCCACCCATCTGAGTTTCTGCATTCGCCTATAGCACCACATTTCAAAGGCTTCTATTCTTTTCCTTTCCCCAACTCTTATCGTCCATATTTAACATCCATATAACGCCACGCTCAATAGCAACATTTTTAGCAACGATTTCCTAATATTCGCACTTATATTACCCGTAAGTAAATCCCTCTTTTTCGCGAAAGCCTTCCTTGCCTGTGCTATCCTACCCTTTATGTCTACTATACTTCTACCATCCCTAGTTATTACCCTTCCCAAGTAGCAGAATAATTTAACTTATTTCAAAATATCCCTTTTCCATATTCCGTTTTAACTTTTTTTCATCGCCTGTTCTATATATAAGTTAAACAACATGGGCGACAGACTGCATCCTTTCCTAACTTATCCTCCTTTCTCGATATTTTATTCTAGTTTTCTTCAAAATCCTTAATAGTGTGTTCCAGTTCACATTATCAAACGCTTTTTCAAAATCTAAAAATTGCCATGAACGTAGGCCGGTTTTTCGTATCCTGTCTTCTAAAATTAATCGTTTCTCTTGTCCCTATATTTTTACTAAATCAAACTGTTCTTCTCCTAAGTCGCATTCTATTTGACGTCTCATTTACATAAAATGAAATTTATTATTTCCGTATAGGGCTAATTGAAATAATAAGCCGTGAAATGCCGGGCATCCAGCTAGTTTAAAATGAGAGAATGCGATAGAGGGATTAAAGTCGGAAATTTAAAAATATTTGAGACGGAATTAAAATTAGTCAAAGAAATTATTTCATGCTTTTTGATGACAAAATTGAAGTTTTTACTTAATTCTGGAAAAGAGGAAGACATTGACGCGAGTCAACTTGGCAGAAATCGTCTTTTAAGTGTGAAGCTAAGTTGCAAAGTGGCTTAACTTCCAGGAGGCAGCTGTTTCTATTTTTAAAGCATTGGGAATTGTTTCTCTCTCGAGAGTGGAGTTAGAGAATATCTCTTTTTGAAAGTGGAACGTGGAACGTCAACGCCTGTGAATAAATCATATCTGCGTATTTGCGGACCATCGCGCCAGATTCCCGTCAGAGTTTCCCTAAGTCACTCTGCAGCAGCCCGGGTGAGCGCGTCATCCGCGCGAACATCTCCTTTAAAAACGATTAACGTGATACCGCTATCAACTCTTGGAATCAATTGGTGGCATCCGAGCGATTCAGCCGCTCAATATTTCAATCTGGCGCAGTGGAACAGCTAGTAGAGTATTTGCAGGGTGCTCCAGCGGCGCTTTACAGAGTGTCTCTGACATTCTCTGTTTTATATTCCTTGGACGCAGCAGTCCGCACCACTCGACGAAACGCGGTCCGTGTAACAAAGAAAATAGTTTTGAGGCTGTCAATTGAAAATTTTACGGTCGTAAACGACCAGGTACTAAAGAGAAATCTTATAGGTTTACATTCTACAAAAAAAAAACTAACGTCCCTACAAATTATGCTTTGTCATAATGCAGTAAATGTATCAGCTACATCATTCTCTAAAACATTTCGTTTACCCTAAACTAATCTTTCTTATAAAATGAAATAGATACTAAAAAGACGGTGAAAAAATTCAGCATTAAATATATAACTATTTATTAACAAAAGCGACGTTTCATATCCATTTTGAGACTTCTTCAGGATTACTACACACACAAAATTACAATAAATTAATTCTCAGTCCTATGTTACAATTTTGAATTTATTTTTAAAAACATGCTTAAATTAATTCTCAGTCCTATGTTACAATTTTGAATTTATTTTTAAAAAACATGGTTAAATTTAGCCATTACATCCTATTTACTCCCTCAGTCGAAAAGATTATTGAATTTAAATGTGAAGAATTTGTGTGCCGCGCATGGACCATCTCCAGCGACAGTTACGACCAAAGTGATTTGTAACAATGAGTGCTTTCGGCAGTTAAATTTTAACAATGGAGAAAATTATCATTAAATTGAATTTCATTAACAAACACGTCAAAATTAGATTAAATAAAATCAGTGTAAATGTTGCTTTTAAATCAATAAAACTAGACTTGTAGAAATGTATTTTAATTTGCTTACTATGGTAGGGTAGAAAAAATTAAGAATTTGTCATTACTATTTTTTAAACAATTAGATTTAGTCACTTCAACTCTATAAATTGAATGCAACAAACTTTTCTGACTTTAAAAGTTACAATAAATAATAATACGGGCAAAAATTCAGCAATAAATTGAATTAATTCACTTGGTTTATATTTACGGTGTAGATGTTGTTATTAAATCAATAAATAATTTAAATTTAGTTCAAAATATTAAAGACAAAATTAAATTTCTGGAAAGACATAATGTTATCTACAAAATTAATTGTTTAGATTGTAACGCATTGTATATCGGACAAAGTAAACAAGCTTTAAAAACTCGTATTAAGGAACATAAAAACAACATCAAAAGTAAACAGTTGTGACCAAACACATACATGTTAATAATCACAATTTAGACTGCCAAAATGGGGAAATTTTGGATAATTCTGAGCGAAATGTTGTATATGAGGTGCAACTCTCAGGCAATTAATGTTAAAAATGACACGAATAATTTGTTGTAGAAGTTTAACGCTTTAATATTCTTCTTCATGGTTACAATTTAACTGCCGAAAGCACTCATTGTTACACATCGTTTCGGCCGTAACTGACGCTGGAGATGGTCCATGCGCGGCACTAAATTCTTCACATGTAATTTCAATAATTGTTTCGACAGAGAGAGTCAAGGAGTAAATACGATGTATTGCTAAATTTGTAAGATTTTAACCGTGTTAATTATATATAAATTAAAAATGGTAACATAGAACTGAGAATTAATTTATTGTAATACTATGTTTGCAGTAAGTCCGAGAATGAAACGTCGCTTTTGTTAAAAAATAGTTATATATTTAATGCTGACATTTTTGGCCGTCTTTTTATTTATTGTAAATATTTAAGTCAGAAAACTATGATGAAATGGATTAACTTAAAATTCCTTTATTTTAAATTTGATATTCGTCTGAGTAACTGTAAACAAATATAGAGAAACACTGAATATTAATACAATTAAAATCTATAATTACACCTCATGAAATTATAAAAAGAATACGGCTATAGGCGGAATACTAATCCCAACAAGGATACGTCAGGACCTAGTCCGTCCCCGCCACGAGCAAGCCACGCTCATTACTAACGGTAACGTCGCTTATACTAATAAGTTTCATTTACCGTGAATATTTTATCATAATGTTAAATTATTAAAGTATCATTTTTGTGACTAAGTTTAATAATAAACAAAAACACGGCCTAATAAGTCGGCAAATAAATTTCGTTAGTATTTAATTAATATAAATACAACGCTGCATCCAAATTTGTGGACTTCTTCAGGCAACTGATCACCAAAATAATTATAAAATCCATATTAATTTTGACCGTCTCTGTGGTCTAGTGGCTGACGTCACAGAATCACAGAACAGAGGTCCCGGGATCGATTCTTGGCTAAGGCCTGGGTGCTTGTGTGTGTTTTCAAGTACCATTACCGAGTTTACCCGAAGAACAAATCGCTAATGATCTCGTTGGTTGGGGCGACTATAAACTGAATTAAAATAATATTAATTTTGAATACATAATTTTTTTAATAAAACCACAACGTTAGATGGAAATTGTATTTATATTAAATACTAATAAAATTTATTTGCTCACTTATTTGCCGTATTTTTATTTATTTGGTATTATATTAGTTGTAATTTACAAATTTAATCATTTGAATATTTATTATTCGGTAAGAGAATATCCTTCATTCTATTGAGCTTTGACATGTATCATTAAAATAAGTAAGATTTTTTTTTCACTCCATACAGATTTCAAACGGATTTAAAGACTGTATCGTTCGAATATGAATAATTTAGTAAAAACTTTCCTTCATTCCCCAAACAGTTTTCAAGTTATTTTAAAGATATAAAAAGTATTTGACTATTACTGAAAGATTTCCGCACTCGATACATATTTTACATTAAATTAAAAGGTTTATCATTACAATATTTCAAATTTAGTAAATTTCTCCTTTTTTACAAATACAATTTTAAAATTAATCTTTAACATTTTATCATTCAAATACTAGTAATTATATTTACGAAATTATTTCTTAATTCTTTGAAAAGGGATCTTTAATGTATTCTGAGAACAAATTAATGCTTGTATTTGTTTTTCATGATCGTTGGTTTTCACAATCAGACATTTACATTAAATAAAATGTATAAAATATCTAAGGGTTAATTACTTATTGGGGTAACCGCATACAGTAATTTAAACGGCATAAATGGCGTCTGTTTTGAATAACCTATCTCATAGTTCTTCTAAGGACGCTTTTAGCCAGTCTGTTTTTAACGCCTACGAATTTGTATGCAATTAAACTTCGTGAATTTGTGACGTCAAACCGCGCCGTAAACCAGAAATTAATTTAATTATCTGCAATATCTAGATACTCTAGACGCGTAAAGGAACTATTTATTAATAAATACAATAATATACTAAATATCACACAATAATACTACATGGAATATGGATGAAATATATTTAATAAATATGATATTGGCTAATCCGTTAAATTAGGGATCATTGTACTAATTAAATATAAGGCTCTGAATAAAAAAGTATACCATTTATAAAGAATTTTTTAATTTTGTATTTAATCCAGTTTTTTACATAGATTGTATATCAAATTAAAAACTTTGAGAGTTTCTGAAGGGTTAAAACTTTATATTTTTTGTAATAAAAATAATTCAGTTTTCTGACTCAGTGCCATATATTTATTTATATTAATTATCAAATGTTTTTCGATTACAAATTTTACATTTCGTCTGTGTTGCTGTTTTTTATGCAATGCCTCCTTTAAAATATGAGGCAGACAGTTCTGGACCGTAGGGAAGATGAGATAATAACTCTTTACTCATTTTGTAAATGGTTGCTTTGACCAACTTGGCGGTGTGTGGACGAGCATTGTTGTGGAGCAATATCAGGCATTTTATTAGAGATCCATGACTTTTTGTTTGTTGAATTCACTTTGTATTAGTGGTTGTACGATGATGTTCCACGTCATTTCAAAATAAATCACAAAATATGGTCAACATGACTTTTCCGGCTTATGCTTACGGTATGAATTTATTTCGTAAAGATGGAACGGAATGCTTCAATCTTTTGGACAAGATATTGTTTAAAAAATGGTTTCTTGAACCAACTTGTTGGTGTGTGGACGAGCATTGTCGTGGAGCAATATCACGTGATTTTTTTAGATCCACGAATTTTGTGTTGGATTTACTTTGCTCAAAAGCATGCCATAGTCGCTCACAAATTTTATTGTACACTGATCTTCCACGTTTTTTCAAAAGACAACACCTCGGACATCACAAAAGATGGTCAACATAACTTTTCTCGTTTATGCTCGCATTCTGAATGTTTTTCGTAAAGATGAGCTGGAGGGATTCCAAGCCAAGCTTTTTTCTTTTGGACTCTGCAATGGTTAAGCCCAATAACATACACACGTTAAAATATTATTTAAGAAAGGTGTAACCTTGCTTTTCAAATTATTTTCAGTCTCCACACACATTAAGATTTTCTGTTTGTTTTGTTGCGTTTCGTGACCCATACTGCATTTTTTTTGCTGCAATTGAGCGTGTTGCCAACGTTATGAACCGTGTCAACATTTACTATTACTGTTTCCTACAATATCAACAATAGTATTACGTCTGTATTAACAAACCATGCCGTTAATTTGGGTTTCAAATGAAAGATTTGCTACTTCAACTGGCCGTCCCGGACTTTGCGAGTCATAAACTGAGTTTCGACCGTTTTTGAGCTATTTTACCTCGTTAAAAATTTTTCGCGGTTCAGCATACTGTAAAATCATTCAGGAATATTTTAGCCGGTTTCAAACCTTCGTAAAAGATCTCTGAATCTTGATGAACTAACGTGTAAACTTCAAGCGGACATTTTCCATGCTGTCAACCTACAGTCACTTTCTACAAAACTGTTTCTGTCTGCAACAATTTGTCTTTGTAATTATTGAATGTTCTTCGTAGATAACTGAAGGAATTGATTAATCCCACATAATACGAACACAGACGTTGGTGAGATGTAAGTGTATAATTTTCATAAAGAGGAGCAGGATTACTGATGTCATTTATTTGTTCTACAACTCTAATTAGCTCCATCAGAATCGTTTGACACGTGCCGACCTTGCTTGTTGAACAGTTGGTGCTGATCCCTTTCCCTATCAGCGGGCGGCGCTTTTCCCGGTTCAGAAATATCGCCACCGTCTCTCGACGGCCGGAGTGCGTCAGAGCTTACGTCACGGTAGCCATTGGCGTTCTCCAGCGGAGACGTCGTGACGTCGGTGAGGCTTATCTACGTGTACGCACAGAGCGTGCGTGCGTGCCTGCGTGGGTGCGTGAAAGCCGAGTGCCAGAGAGAGAGGAACCAACTCCACCTTTGTGACACTCAGAAACTACTTTTATTTTCACAGTTTTCTCTATAAAAGAAATGCTTCTACTCTTCATGTCTCACTTTATTTAGAAAATACTAGAAATTTATTTAGACGTGTGACTTTATAAATAAAAGTGACTGCGGTCATGTAGCTGTCCGTTTGAAGAACATTTATGATATTTTATTAAATTTTGTTGTAGTCTGATTTTTATTTAGTATGATAATTATTCCTTATTTTAATCAGTACCTTAAATAGTCAAAACTATAATTTACATTTTATTTCAAAATTGATTTAGAAGGAGCATTGCCGTAGTCAGCTACAAAAATAAAATACAAATACAGAAGCTATATTGACTTTGCGTAGAATTTTAGAAGACAGAATACGAGAAAACCGGCCTACGTTCATGGCATTTGTAGATTTATAAAAAGGGTTTGATAATGTGAACTGGAACACGCTATTAAGGATTTTGAAGACAACTAGAATAAAATATCGAGAAAGGCGGGTAACACGTAACGGAAGCAGAAATCAAGAAAGGAGTAGGAAACAGATGCAGTCTCTCGTCCATGCTGTTTAACTTATATATAGAACATTCGATGAAGAATGTTAAAACGGAATATGGAAAAGGAATCATACTGCAAGGAGAGGAAATAAAAATCTAACGCTTTGCCGACTATTTTGTAGTATTAGGAGAATCAGAAGAAGACTTGGAAAACATAATAAATGGCATGAACGTAGTCATGGAGAAAGAGTTCATTATGAGGAGTAATAGAGGCAAAACCAAGGTAATGGAGTGTACTATGGGAAACAGTACAATAACAAAGGGTGTTCGATTGGGAAGGAATATTTTGGAGGAAGTTAAATTATTCTCCTACTTGGGAAGCGTGATAACTAGGGATGGCAGAAGTATAGTAGACATAAAGAGTAGAATAGCACAGGCAAGGAAGGCTTTCCGGAAAAAGAGAAATTTACTTTCGGGTGTGAAAATCAGGAAATCGTTACAAAAATGTTTGTATTGAGCGTGGCGTTATATGGCTGCGAAACGTGGACGATAGGAGTTGGGGAAAGGAAAAGAAGCTTTTGAAATGTGCTGCTATAGGCGAATGCAGATAATCAGATGGGCGGATAGAATCACAAACGAGGAAATTCTAAACAGAAAAAGAGAAAAGCAAACAATATGGAGGACGTTGACCAAGAGAAGGGATTGATTAATAGGCCACGAGGGTCTTGTAAAATTAGCATTAGAGTGTAATGTGTGGGGTAAGAAGAGCATAGGGAGGCCAAAAATGGAATACGCTAAGTATATTAGGGAGAATATGGGCTGTGCTAGTTATAAGGAAATGAAAAGTCTTGCGCAAGGTAGTTTGGCATGGAGGGGTTCATAAAATTAGTCTTAGGACTCAATACTACAACAAAAATTTTTTAATGGAATTTGTTTAAAATTATGAGAGAATAAATCAATTTTTTATTATAAACGTAATTTTTTCAATACGAGAGAGACAAGGAAGACGACCATTTTTTTCGCGTGTGTAAGCGGGACTTGTTCAAAACCAATTGCGAATTATAAGGTTTGCCGGGAAGCGATCTTTATTAAATAATACCGTACTTTCGTTTCTAGGGCAAAATTTAAAAAGCTATGTCTGCAAGAAACTAGTCGTTGGAATAGCTTGTTTTAATTATGGTCTGTTTTAGTATTGATTGAAGTTACTTACCACTATTTCATCTTGTTTATAAATTCTACTAATTTTGCTTTATTAATGGAGTGAGGCAGTGTGGAAAACGTTTGCGATGCATTCGTTGGGTAGTTAGACCATTAAGTCCAGCTTTCTTTGGCCCTCGGTTAGTCGCGGTAGGCCCTTGGGACCTGCGCTATTTATTTATTTTATTATCTCTGTTTCCGGGTCATATACAGGGATGAACTTTCATGACATCTCAGAGGAATATGATTACAATGCTTTGCCAAGGTCACATTCCAAAAGCAACCCTAGGTTTTTTGGAAAATTACGTTTGAATCAGGAAGTAGCCTATCTTAGGTCGAAGGAACTTACTGCGACAAAGCCTGTCGGTATTTTCTCGTACTAGCCACAGTAGTACGTAGTCAAAATATAATTTCTTATCGTAAAAATCGTGTTCAATTATTCAGTTTTAATACCAAATAAACCTCATTTGATTAATTTGTAGCTGTGAAAGTGGATATTATAATTTCGGCTTTTTATAACAACCTTCCGTTTTTAAGTTTGTATTAAATTGTGCAAAATAAAAATATATTTAATTGAATAATCCTCAAAATGTAGATAAAATTCGTCGTGTATACTTACTAGGTACGTGGCTAAAATAAATTCGAAAATTATACATATTGACAATGTCTCAGATTATTCTACAAGAAAGAACCTAGTGAAAAAGTTACCTATGGAAAAGGTAATTCATCAACTTCAAAGAAGTTCATTAAACAATAGTTTAACAAGTTACTTAAAAATTCTTCTGGAAAAGTACAGATCGGTCGCACCGACATAGGAAGAAGAAGCAACTTGCTAAATGCCAAAAAGTGAAAGTACTGCGGACCACGTAAGATGGAAAGTAAAGAAAAGTGTTAAACAGTGTGACAGTGTGAAAGTGTTTGCGTATACGCACAAAAATAATTTTCCAAGAATGCCCCGTCAAAAATTCAGAAAACATTGAAACAGACGCTGATTAACGTATTTCTTTTGCAAAAAAATGTAAATTATGATTTTATGCATACAAATACAATTTATGAGCAATTCATCAAAATTTTCACAAATTAGAATTCTTTAAAATCTCATTAAAAATTAATCATATAAAGAATAACAATCTGTACTTCATGTGCACTGGGGCTGTTGAAGGATCTGGCTTCTAACTGATGGTTGATATAATTATAGTTCCGGAATTAGTTATTGTAAATGATATAGTAATATTAGATAATTATAAAAATGGCCTTAGTAAATATTTTTAATAAAATGACATTTTTTTAATAAATCAGGCTGTAGTTTGGATGTATGAATTTTGCATGTATGTGTCAAGTGTGTCTGCTAAATTCCAATAAAAACATCAAAATAATTCATTCACAAATGTGATCAATAACGGTATAGTTAACTTTAGGTCTCCAGGACCTAGCGCGACCTTAAGAGGGGCGCGACTAACGGAGGGTTAAATTATCAATATGTCATTGTAATCTTCTAGCGTGTATTCTACCATACTGATCGGAACTGATGTTAGAGTTTATTTTGCATCCCAATGGTACGTTTCCGGACAAGCGTTACTTATCAAAAATTACCTGCCAAGTTCCTTCTATATTCCGTAGAATTCTGTAGTACGACACCAAACTCGTTCTGTGTAGAGATGCTGATAAAACGTAGAGGTTGATGAGGATTAAGCCGGAGTGCTTGGGTCACGGATTAGAACCACGAGAAGGAACTCGTCCTGTATTGAAGTCACGGACTCCTGGACGACAGCTTTGCAACACCGAAGCCCCTAAGCTCTCAACCGCATTCTGCAGACCAAAACGAGAAATTCCCGCCGCATACCTAACAGATGGCTGAGAAACGCAAAATCCTACTTTCCAAGAATTACGAAATGCTAAAAGATGGTAACACTGTGAAAACGTGAGTCAGAACAGACTTTATTAGCAGTTTCTAATGAAATTTATGGTAGTGATCATGATCGACGTTGCTGTTACATGTGATATTTCCATCTCGGCAATAGCCAGATGCGTCTGTTGTTTACTAATGACCTCTGTTGAAAGCTGCCATTCCTTCATCACTTACATCTTTTTTTAAAATAACCCATGTTACTTTCATGGTACAAATTCATTTTCATACTTTGTGGTGTGTGTTTGCACCCCACACATTTATATATTAAAAGAACATTTTCCAATTTTCTTATATTATATATATATAATTATTTGGAGGTGGGCTAGACTGCTTGCAAGTAACGATCGCATTTCCTTAAAATTAAATTAATGTCCAAATGACTATATCGATAGCCAGGAAAGAGGAACGTATCTGTACAACTTATGGCAAGTCAGTCCTTGGGACAAAGGCCTGAGTTAGCGACTCACAAACAACTGGTTGTTACCATCCTTGGGAGAAACTTCACACACCTTGCCAGGCAGATAAAGGCGGGCATGAAGTTGTATAAGACTGTGAAATTCAGATTTTGAGGGATGGATTGGTGAGTGGACCAGAGAGAATACATTACGTTTTGAGAGAGATTGGAGAGTGGACCAGAGAGAATACATTACGTTTTGAGAGAGATTGGAGAGTGGACCAGAGAGAATACATTACGTTTTGAGAGAGATTGGAGAGTGGACCAGAGAGAATACATTACGTTTTGAGAGAGATTGGAGAGTGGACCAGAGAGAATACATTACGTTTTGAGAGAGATTGGAGAGTGGACCAGAGAGAATACATTACGTTTTGAGAGAGATTGGAGAGTGGACCAGAGAGAATACATTACGTTTTGAGAGAGATTGGAGAGTGGACCAGAGAGAATACATTACGTTTGGAGAAGAGATGAAAGAGTTGACTGGAGTGGAACACATTAAATTATTGAGGAGTGGTGGACGCTTCAAGATCAGATGGCACGAGAATTGACGCAGACAAGCACCCAAACAACCTGACCGAGGAAGAGATGCAGCATCATCACCAGATCCTGATCTGCAAGTCGGTCATGTACACGGTTATGATTCTCGCCCCTGGCTTGTTTGAGTAATTTAAAATTTTCGATGCCCAGTTTTTTTTTAAACCCACATATGCCCATTATACTCTTGCTCTCCAGTGAGCCCTAAATTTAAAATAATGATTAATATTGAATTTAATAAAATTGTTAACTTTTATATACAAAACTCCAATTTATCTTTTATAATTAAACAATCACCCTGTCACTAAAACTTCATAAGAATTTTATATTAAACATTCATGATAATTTTAAGTAGTTTGATGCCCGGTGACGCTTAGGATTTCAAGTATATTAGTACTTTCTTCTTCTTCTCCTCTCTCACAGCAGCCAACACATGGATATATCAAATTTTGGACACCCGTCCCTTGAACGTCCTTCACTGAAGTTACATTATAATTTCCAACCTCTCCCAATATTTCTTCTGTGATGAAGAATTTGAAAATCACTACAAGTCCTTTATTTGATACTTTGCTTTTTCTGTATTTTATAGTAGAATTATGCCATTTGATTAAAAAATTGACAACTAAAGACGTTGCTACAGTAAAGCTCTGTCTGATGTAATACTGATTCAGATCCGCTGAAATACTTAAGGGATGTTTCCTTGATTTTTTGGTCTATTTTAACCTATTATTGCATATTAATGGGGTTAATATAATTGAAAATGCATATGTACTAATTTTTTCCGCTTAATTAATTTAATGTAAATTGCTGTTAAAGTTGTCAGTTTCAGAAATTCCATAGTGCATATTATATAGGTACGCTGCATCTCTTTCGGAAGAGATTCATGTCACCCAGAAAAAGAATCAATAGGAAAAAAGGCCGATGTAAAAAAGTAAAAAAATGTAATCAAATGAAGGAAAAGCTTTTTAATTCTTTACTTTGCAATACGACTGGGTCAGTTGGTAAGATGTTTCAAAACCCTGGTGTCTTTAAGATGTGTTCTTTGTAAATCCAACAACCCCTAGCACACTGCTTGGATCTCTTCCTCGTACCAATGATCTTGTAGAAAGTTATTCGTTTTCATATATTTCCCTCCTCCCTCTCAACCATCTCATCCTTTCAGCTTTAACAGTTTTTATTATCTCAGGTTTGTAACGGGCAAACACATCTGCTCGGGCTTTTGGTGGCATGGAGTCAAAAGACAGGAGGCAGCAGTTGAGCCAGGGGCAATAAAACTCAGACTCCGCGTCGCAGTTTGGGAATTTCTCATTTTTTGTGAGAATTTGGCGGCATCGGGTGGTGTATTTCCCCCACTTCTCACCACAAATGTCATTGGTGGGTATCAGTCCCTGCCACTTTGGTGATAAAAACTAAAGAAGTGGGGAGGGGATTTTGGAGAGATGGTGCGAGTGCGGTGTGATGAGATTATAGCAGATGAGTTTAGAAAGAGATTTACACAGATTTTTGGAGAGGAGATTAATTTAGGATATAATTTTTGGGGAAATTTCGGAAATTGTGTGATAGAAGAATTTTGACAGTTTTGGAATTCCGCTTGAAGCCAGCCTACGCTAATCTTCTCACTCATGAATGGTTCAAATTGAGGCAAAGGGAGATTTTGAATAGGAGTTCGACAGCTGTTATCTGAAGAAAGGAAGTGATTAGGAGGAAGGAGCTGGAACCTCCATTAAGCCGACACGGTAATTACCCCTGTGTCTCTGCTAATTTTCTGTTTTCTGCCAGGTCCGAGTAGGATTTGTGTTAAAAATTATGCTCTATTAAAAAGCCCATAAATGCGACCCTGAGGTCAGAGTTAAAATTTTTAGTTTTAAGAATTTAATGTAAAATGTTTTTTGGAAATATATATGTTATTTTTCTTGACAAAAGAAGTGGCGGCATAAATATCGAAACACTAAAAAATTTAATTCTTAATGTAATAAGATTTTTTAAGTATTTTTTCTTGTTTTTATTATAAAATTCATTGTTAATATATAAATATCGCATTCAAATAATTAAATATACCCCTTATATTGTTTATAGGTTCTTTATACAGATCACACAGTTCTGAGTTATAATTAAGTCTCCAAATTCCTTCATATATTTTTCTCTTAGGACCTTACATTCAAAAATCTGTAGCTTATTTTTCCGCATCCTTGGATCCGGGTTTCCCAAACTGTGTTCCGCGGAACACACTTGTTTCGTGGGACCTGAATAAGTGTTCCGCAAAAAATTGGACTGATTTTAGTTCGAAACAAAAATACAAAGATCAGCCTCGTAAGTGATATTTAGGCTAATAGAATATTTCAAATGATGCTACTTGTTTTACTTCCGTTATTTATGCGAAGTAGGATTTTCTTATTATGCTAACAATGAAGTCAGAGTACAGAAACAGCCTCGACGCCACACCAGATATTAGAATTGAACTTACAAATATTGTTAAGCAAATTAAAGATCTTGTACGGACTGCATTATATAAATTTACTCGATTGGTCGAAATTCTTGATTTTTAACCAAATTTATATAAAAGAAACTTATCTGAAATGATACACATTAGATCTACTAAGAACACACTCAATTCGCAAAATGAAACGTATAACACGTTATTTTCTTAATTTGTTTATTATTTTATTATATAATTTGCATTTATTTATTTATTTAGTATAACTGGGTTCATTTCCTTTTTTTCGCGCTTGTTATATAAATATTTGAGATTTGACGCTTCCCCTTGCTCTGTCACTCCAATGGCCGACATTCAGTCTGGAAATAACTACTTGTGGAAAAGAAGTTGAAGTGTTACTTGTTTCCTCAGATCTCTACTGTATTGTTGCACATCTGACGTAATTCTTTTGCTGTGTTAATTTTTTAGCTTCCATATATTTATTTTTTAAAAAGTCTGCCTCAATTTCACCTCCATAGGGTTAATTTTCAGTAGATTTTTCCTTTACAGTAAGGAAAAAACCTGTAGATGACATAAAAACAAGCTGAAACGTTGTTACGATTAGATTTATATAATAAAGTCTGTGCCAGGTCATCAATTTGTTTAATTATATACAACAGACGTCAAAGTCAAACCTTTACAAATATTGTGCCTGATATCAATTCAAGGAACCAAAATCATCAAAGCCATTAACAGCTTTATTTATTCAAATTTTCACGTTTATATGATATAACACTTTTATATTTAATAATTACTGAATAAAATTAACTTTTTGAAATTTTTACAAGTATGAATTACGAAACCTTGAAAATGAGCCAATTGTTCCGTTAAAATGTCTGATTTTTGGAAATGTTCCATTGCAGAAAAGTTTGGAGAAACCCTCCCTCAGATAATGTCCAGCTTTCCACTCCATGTAACAGAACATTTCTGTAAATCTTCGTTTTTGTCTTAGTGGTTAGTAGGTGGGATTTCACCCCATAATATCACTCATTTTCCATTGCAATTCGACTACTAACTTCTGCTGATATATCAATTTTCTGTGTTATCAGGCTTCCCAAAGATTTATATTTAGTTACCCTTTGAAATCTATGATCATTAATTTCCAAGTATCTGTCCTTTGTTGATCTGTTCGTTACTTCCATGTATTTTGGTTTTCCCCCATTAATAGTTAATCCAATTTCTTAGGCAGCAGCTTCCAAATTTTGGAATGCCTTTATTAGTTCTCTAGTATAATTACATCATCTGTATAATCCGTTGTTTGTATAGATTTATTCAAGTTGGTGCCTCTGGTATAGGATTTTCATATGGTCCATTCTAGGGCAACCCATTCTCTGGTCTTAGTCCTTTCAAACTACTCAACTCTACCGTAAGTTGATTTACAACTTTGATTTGACTCTTTCTTAGTGCTGAACACGATGCAGCTTATTTGAAAAGGATACGTCAACAGTCGTGGATAATTTAGAAATTCGTAGATACCTTCAAACGCGAAAAACGGCAAAGTGCGCGCTACAACAAAATCGGCAACCATTTTGGAAACCGGACACAATATAAATGAAACAAATTTAGTTTCAAACTGCCAAAACATGAGGGAACACACAAAAAAATATTAATTTTTTCTGAGATGGTGCGGCAACCACTTGGCTTGGATTGAATAAGATAGACTTTCAGTTTGCTGAAGAAAAAAACAAAAATTATTACATAAACTCATTAACATCTGTTAAAATTAAGAATTACGATCTCAACGAGGATAATTTTTGGAATGACAAAGTAAATTTAAATTTTCCGGATGCTTAGACGCAAACCAAAAATATCATGAAATACACTCATGATCAATCTACTCGACAACTATTGGAAAACGACAGATCTTATTGCAAAAGGTAGTCCGTATCCTCCCTTTTCAATTCCCTTCCTATGCTATTAAAGGGGAGTTTCCTGTTTCAGGATCACCCTCATGTAGCCTGTTAACCCAAAAACAAACAAAAAAACATATCCCCCTTTTTCAATTCCCTTCCTATGCTATTAAAGGGGAGTTGCCTGTTTCAGGATCACCCTCATGTAGCCTGTTAACCAAAAAACAAAACAAAAAACCATATCTTCCCTTTTCAATTCCCTTCCTATGCTATTAAAGGGGAGTTGCCTGTTTCAGGATCACCCTCATGTAGCCTGTTAACCCAAAAACAAAACAAAAAAACCATATCCCCCCTTTTCAATTCCCTTCCTATGCTATTAAAGGAGAGTTGCCTGTTTCAGGATCATCCTCATATAGCCTGGTAACCCCCCTCTCAAAATAAATCGCGTGACATCCCTTGAATAGTTTATTGCACCAACATTTCATTTCAATTTGATTAATGGTATAAGAACGGATATAGAACCAACAGAGATACATTTTTATTTAAATAGAAGGTTAATGATTACAACATAACGATCAGAACCATTCTTGTTTGAGTTTTTTTTACTTTTACTGACTTCCTACTAGAAATTTTGAATGTTCGTTACAAGAATGTTTCTTGAAACAGCTTTAACCGTGTTAATGGATTACGAAATATTAATCAGAAAATCCATTAAGGAAGTCTGATGAGCTTCTAAGGAGCACGGATTGTAAAAAACAGGGAGGAATTGGCTGTTGCAGCCCGAAATTTAATTTACGGAAATTGAAATTTAATATTTATAAAAAAGTGAACGGAAACTGACAGAAAGGAAAAAATTCGTCGTCTGAATTTTATCTTTCAATAATCTAAAATATAAATGAATTTAAAAAAGAAGAGGTATTATTCATTAAACTAAAACTGATAGTTCTAAAATAAATAAACTTGACACTCTAAAAATTAGGTGGATGAAATTTTCTCTGGCGTTTAAGTTTTCTACACTTCTCTATTTTCCATGTCAATCAACAAATTTGAATCTGTACCACAAACCAATCGTTTCAGGTCAAGTTATTAATTATTTCTTCTTCTATTACTCATAAATAAATAAAAGTATATTATTTAGTTGACAAAGCTATTTTATTAAGTGAAGTGTTTATTATTCTGAAAATATTAATTGTTAAAATATTTTACTGGACAACTATCCTGTCTTATTTATTATATAAAACTGGCTAGGAGTTTATTTATAAAATCTCGCTACTAAATTTAGTTCGGCAGTAATCTCTTTGTAAACAGGTGATCATATTAAAAAATTACATTTTCACGCTTCCTAACGTCTATGAAGTGACAATATGAATTCATCGTAACCAGAGAGGTAACTTAGTATCATAATCGAGTCAAGAAATTTACTACTGTCTTAAATAAGAACAGAAACGAAATAAGTGTACAAGTAACTCAACCGTAGGCTAATTAACACTAAAATACTCCCGATATCCTAAGGGAGCCAAATATACTCCCAGAACCTTGAGAGACTGAAAAATATTCCCGGTATTTTCAGAAATATTTCTGACACACTAATGGAGTCAAGAATACTCACACCAATCTTGGTTGTTCTCGCATTATTTTTATATAACAGCACTTTACCCCTTCATCTTCAAACCCCACCTTGAGGCTTAACTACTACAGGAATTGCATGTTGCATATCAGAATTAACGCGTACGTTTCGTTTAAATAATTTAAATTGCGACGAAGAACGCAAAAGAAAATATGTACATTTCAAAGGAGCAGGCAGAATTTAAGGAAACAATTATTTTAAATATATCGACGTATTTCAACATTATTTTCCAGCTCATTCTGAGAGCTGAGCGGAAAAGATAATCTCTAAAATCATTCCGCTAAGCAAAGAATCGTCTTTGTCCTAAGCGGATTAGGTCCTGTAGAAGGCAGAAAATGAGGAAAATTTTAATATGGAAATTCAGAAAATGCAGTATGTTTTTAAGGATTGCCACATGCGGAGTAAAACGCGAATAATAAATGCCAGGATTTGGGTAGGAGATTAATTTTTGCATGACCAAGAATATAAGTTGAGCCGTCCACTTTTGGGAGGAACGAGACGCAAAGAAGGGCAGTGAAGAACCAGCAGCCGCGATGAGAAGTACTGATCCTGCGTCCTTAAAGAGGGATCAAGACTGACGCCGGAAGAATTGTAGTCTTACAAAACATTGAAGTAACTACAGTCAAGAGGTAACAGAGAATATCAGTTTGTTTCTTTGAAATAGAAGGTGAGGCTGATATTGTATCCGCTGCAAGGTAAACACTGCAGGGTACAAGTGGTGGAATTACTGAAAAATCCGAGTGCAGTAATTACTGCACTTCAACGGAAACGTCAGAAAATAAGTAGCAAAAATCAATTGCGCGCTCACGGGTAGGTGGCGCAGATACAGGAAAACTTCACGCTATGACAAGAACCGACGCAGCAACGATCAAGGAAAATGGGTGCTCCACAGATTTTAAACTCTACTGTTCATCTGAATCTACTTTTACGCGAAACAAGGACGCCACGAGGAGAATAATTGTACTTATTCCTGTATCATTCGAGTGTACGTCTACAATCAATACCAAGTTAGTCGCGGACATATGGTTTGAAATTTATGTAATTCATCAGTAGATCCAATTATTTGATACCTTAAATAAGAATATGAGTTTGTATTTATAAATTTTAATTGTAGAAATAAACTTAAGTAAATTCCAAATCTGTATTTATTCCATTAGCGTCCAAAATAAAATTATAAGTATATATAAATAGATCCCTATTTCCCTTGATCACGCCATAACATGGAAAAGAATTTACTTACTTGATTCATCTGTTTTAAACGATTTTAATACTTTGTTCAAAGTTCTTACGGAAAGAAAAATTAAGAAAATGGCGCAGAAAATTGGAAAATTTTTGAACTACGAGAAGGCCCCTTTACATCCCGGCGTTTGAATCTCCAAAGTAAACTGTTGTACTCCGGAACAGCTAAACTGATTTCAATGAAAATTTCATGGATTGAAACAGGAATTATAAAAGAAAGTTTCCCGTATGTTTCATTTCAATATCTTGCAGAGATCGGAAGATATTAATTTAAATATTTATGAATTCATTGAGATGCCGTGCGAAAGGCGGTGTAAAAATAAACTGCGAGTTAAAAGCCCTATTATACGTTCTTATGCCATTCAACCCACTTACTGTGGAATTATAAGGGTAATTTTGACATCATGGGAGAGAGGGCGAACAATATCACTCCATCTATGAAAAAGTGTTACCTGTTCAAAAACAACTGTGACATAAATTTTGCCGTGAAGCGATCATAAGCTCAACCTCTGGGCGTACGCGTTCATGCAGTATTGATAGCTTAACATTCAATTGCCGTTTCTTTTACAACAGCTAAATACTTAGTGTATTTCGTGTGTTTTGATGAGTGTTTAGAGGTATATAATCGCGTTGTTATTGTTGGTGATCAGTGAGGCGTCGAAATTTTGGTTGCGTACGTGTAACGCAAGTCGAGTTCATAATCTTTGAGATAATGAGACTGAAGAAGAGTGTAGGCAGCGTTTGGAGGCAAACAGAATGGGAATTTCTCAAGGGAGACCTACCACGGCTCCTGAAGAACCCATACCGTCGGGTTCAGCCGAGAGGCGACAAAACATACGGTCAAACGTAACCTTTACCTATGAACGTTTGCGCATATCTTCCTAACAACTCCCCTATAGGGAGGTTAGGAATTTTTGTATGCAATAAAGGCTCATATTTGAGTCTAAAAGAATTTTTGAGGTCAATTACCATTACCGTTTTTTACCCGACAGTATTTCTGTAAAAATTCAACCCATTTCAGCATGCGAGGGGTGGGGGTGGAAATGAATCATATGAAAATAAGAAGAAAATAATTAACTTTGGGGTCGAAGCCGGTGTAAAGGGGGTCGCTAGGTATCATTGTGACCTTTAATATGCGATTTAAGTAAATATTAATCCTTTAAGTGGGGAAGACATTTTATTGGGTCAGAGTACTGCAAATATTTTAGCTCTGTTATTGTTCCGGGACAAATTTTGACTGTCGAGATACTGGGAGCACATTTGAGGTTCACATTTTGACGTTTTTGATGCCGGCTTAGTCATGTGTTGACCAAGATTTAGGTAACATACCGGGATAATATAAATTAATACCCTGGCAACGCCGGGTCTCCAGCTAGTTATTAAATAAATTCCCTACTAATTTCAATAAATTCTAAGAAATATGAGGAAGCACCCGTCACATAGAATTGATCTGAACGAATTCGACAACCCCGGATTTGACAAGAAGCTCGACTATATTCATTCCGCCACTTTATATAGGTATGAGTCCTAGATGGATAAAATAACATCAAATGTGATGTTTAAAAGTGTACAGTCGTGTCCAAGCATATTTATCTCAAATTCTATTTGCTAAATTTTGAGATTTTGGTTGAGGAAACAAATTACTTATCAAGACTAATGAGCTATTTTATAATGTGTCAATGTAATATTTTTTTCTCCTTGGCTCTACAGCCCATTGAGGGCCTGGGCCTACCGAGTCGACTGCGGACTGTCATCTTGCATGACACATTTCGAGTTGGGAGTGACACGTGGTCAGCGTATCGATCCTCCAGGAGTCTTAATCCCGGTCTTCGCAACCATGATGACACAAAAATCAAAGCCCATGCCAGGATTCGAACCCGGGACCTCTCGGTTGTGAGGCAGCAAGTCAATGTAATATTACAGTTTGCAAAGAGATTATATATAGCTGTTTATTATTAATTAACTGATTAATAATTTTCGCATCTCGTATGCGACAACTTGTGAACAACAGCTGGAATCTCCGGATGTGAAAACATATTCATGTCCTCGACTTTCCAAACAAATATTTACCCACAGGCCCCAGTGTTTGGAGTAGTACTCATTAGTTGTCTGCAGCCACACAAGTTGTTTGATGTTCTCAGAAAGAAAGAAAAAATCTACAGCAAAGTTTCAGATGCATTCTAATTACGAACTCGGGTTCCAATGGTATCGTTGCAGCCCGCTTTGTGTCGCGTAGAATCGCTGTCTTTTATTATGTTGATCCAGAAAGCTCTCGCGTTTTTCAGACGCCATTCGGGAACTTCCGAATTTCTTTGACCGTAAATTCTAAGTGCTCATTAGAAGAATATGAAAATTTCGTCTCAAGTTCGCTCTCGTCTGGTGAAGTGAAGTATCAATTCAAATTGTATGACTCAATAGGAAAGCAAGATTGGAGTTATATACAAAGTTATATTACTGTTGAAGTTGAGGAGGTAACACAATACGCTTATTGTAATAGTTATAGTAAACTATCAACGAAATAATTAAAAAACTTTTATTTTAAACACCAAGAATATATCACGAATTTAGTATATGCAATAACAAAGAAAATTAATTACTATTTTATTATTACGTCAGTTTCTAATAAATACCTAAGGACTACGATGATATACATACTAAATTACATGAGGGTATGTACAATATTCTTTAACATTAAATAATTGGAAAAAAACTTGTTTTATGTTATAATATTAAACAAATTAAAAAAAAAAATTTAATGTAAAAAATTGTATTTTATTTTGTAGATGATTACGGCAATGCCGAGAGCTTCTAAATAAATTTTGAAATCAAAGTTAAATTATAGTTTTGGTTTATTTAAGTGACTGATTAAAATAGGGAAAAATTAAAAAACAGTCTCTTAACAAAATTTAATAAATTAAATAAAAATATTTATAAATCACAGAAATATTTGTGAGTCTGCTATTACTTATTAACCTCAGTACGAGTTTAATGAGATTAATCAATTAGAAAATAAAAGATGCTAAATTTAGAAATGGCATGAAAAAAATTCTTTATTTTCAACCCCCTACTCGTTTTTTTAATAATCATAAAAATTAGAGAAACAGTATCGTTTGTCTAATATAATAACGAAACAAAATAATATTTTAATTTACAAAATGATACAATTTTTCTATCATTCCAAAAATACTCAAAGTTGCATTGTTTACATTCAAACGTTATAGTAATGAAAATAAAGTAATTTTAGAAATTCTAAAACAAAAATGTATGAAAGTAATTGTATAAACAAATTATATTTAACATATTTTAATTTTAACATATCATCACGTGAATAATTTCAATGTGTAACATTCATGATAGATTACGTTTTCATATAATTTGTATGTAGTGACAAAAATAAAGTTTAGTAATTAAATTCTCTTTTAAATATTTTTATATAAACATTATCGTTTCTCTTTCTTAATATTTTCTCATATTTCAATGTTTTTAAGTTTGTTATGCATACTTAAAATCAAATTTTGAACAGTGTTCACCAATTCTTGTATTTATTGAAGTTTTATTATAAAATATGACAATTCCGAACTTAGTAATAGGAAAGGGAAAACACAGTGATGTAGTTGGGGACTATGGACTTAGGGAAAGGAATAAAGGGCGAGACAGGCTAAAAGATTTTTGCATTGAGCGCAGTTTAGGCGTGACGAAAACCTGGTTTAGGAATCATGAAAGAAGACTATACACATGGAAGAAGCCGGGGGAAACGGGCAGGTATAGGAATCAGTTGCTAAACTGCATTACGTGCCAAGGAGAAGATGAAAACTCTAACCATAATCTACTGGTTAGGAAAAGCAGTCTGAAAATAAAGAAACTGCAGAAACAAAATAGAAAGAAAGATGGGAAATGGAATAATAGCAATAACAGGACGTGCTTCAGAGTGCCAAAGAAGGTAACAGGAGTAGATTAATAGAGAAAGGAGAAAGAAACAATATAGAAGAGAAATGGGCACTCTAGAAGGATGAAAAGACTAGAGCAGCAGAAGAAAAAATAGGAATGCTCAGACCAATAGGAAAGCATGAATAGTACAAGAAATAATAAGAATGATTGATGAGAGGCGTAAATATAAAAACGCGGATGCAAATGGTAAAGAGTAGTACTGACGCTTGAAGAATGAGACAGATACGAAGTAAAATCAGCCAAAGACGTCTAGCTACCAGAGAAATGCAAAGCGGTTGAAGATTTCATCTTGAAAGAGAAAATAGACACAGCTTGTAGGAAAAGCAAAAAAACATTCGGCAGGAGGAAAAATATTAGCAAGAACATCAGGAGAAAGTATCGGAAGCCAATTATGGATAAAGAAAAAAAGCAGAAAAGTGGAACGTATATCTAGAAGAGCTGTATCATGGTGTAAATCTAGATCATTCAGTAATTAAAGAAGAAGAAGAGGTGGATGATGACGAGTTGGGGACAAAATTGTAAGGTCAGAGTTTGACAGGGCCATGGCTGACAGACCTGAGTTATGGTAAAGTGCCAGGAATTGATAACATTCCAGCAGAGTTGATAAGATCATCGGACGAAGAAGCAGTATCATGGTAGTTCCGCATAGTTTGCCAAATCTACGAAACAGGAAGAATATCAGAGGATTTTATTAAAAGAAGAATTATACCCATACCGAAGAAAACTGGAGCTGATAAATGCGAACAGCACAGGACAATTAGTTTAGTATCCCATGCATGCAAAAAATTAACGAAAATAGTATTTAGGAGAATGGAACGTCAAGTAGAATGTGAGTTATATTTTTCCTCCCGCCGAATGTTTTTTTGCTTTTCCTATAAGCTGTGTCTATTTTCCCTTTCAAGATGAAATCTTCACGAGAAGCAATATTGGCTTTACAACAGGATAAGAAAAAACCAGCCTACGATTATGGCATTTGTAGATTTAAAAAAAGTAAATTGTGGAGGCATGTGCGTTGTGATAGTTATTCGGAAATGAAATGGCTTGCGCAAGATAGTTAGCATGGAGTGTTTCATCAGACCATTCTTAGGATTGAATACCACAACAATGACCGACAATTCCGATGAATTTGTGCACGTAATTAGTATATTTGATTAGTGTGTCACGTCCTCCCAGCTGGATTGATTAATTCCAGTGCATCGTGCTCGACGTTGACCATTAATGCGCAGTCAGGCTCTATCCCTGTCACGCGATTTTTAAATGTCACGAAAGCTGATATGGGATCTGACAGCAAACAATCTCCAACACCGAGCTTCAGCTTCTGTTTGTTTTGAAATGTCAATAGCTGCAAGATATTCGTTTATAAAAAGGGTTTAGTGACATCGAGCTGTTTGGATTACATAAAAACCATTAGGATCTATAAACTAGTTGAAAGTCTTCAAAGTCCCAATCAAAATTTTCTTAATTTAATACTTTTATTATTAATCCACTTCATGACTATAGTTTAACACATGTAATAGAATGAACTACTACTAGAACTATTAAATTCAAAATTCCATAATTTTAATTATTTTGAAAATTCAACGAATACGCTATCAAATTAACTGACACATATTAGAAAGAAATAACGGCTTTATATGAATATTTAAAAATTACCGCCCCTCCAAATCCGCCCCAAGTTATAATAGCCCTGTACTACCCCAATTGTGTTGAGTTTTGTTCGCCGAAAACATCTGTTCAATCTGTTAAAGATGGTATGCGAAAATCTCTTTCTTTCTCTTCAAACCGATCTTCGGAGATGAAGTTTTGCTTAAACAGCATATTGTATGTCAGAATTAAACTTAGCGGCACATATTACTCCGTTTTAGAGCCCAATATCGATATCTTTTCGGTGATTTTTGTGTGGAAAAACCATCCCCTGCGATACAGGTAATTATTCGTTAGCAGTATCGGAGGAAAGACTATCAAATTAATTGATCCAGTAATGTATTTATATGATGGAAATATTGGTCGCTTTTGATTATTTAAAATTTTCCACACCCCACCAGCCCCGTAACCATGTTACACCTTGACAGTACTGATTTTCGGGTCGCAAATAGTGCGTGTACTACGTGTACTAAATGTGATGGATATTGGTCAATTCATCTAGATTTGTATATGGGACATACTGTAGCGCAACTTTCCAATTTTATTAGAAACTTTTGGATTTTTAAAGGATGTAAAATTTCAGCAAGAAAATATTAACTGGCAATAGGTAGGTAAAAGTGAGTTTTCCCTGCGCCAGGCTGGCGGCCGGGAGACATGCCTGTCTGCGTATTTATAACGTCAAGCTTGTTTTGCAGACGGAGCATTTAAAATTTCCGGAGGACACTGTTCCGTATGTCATGGGAAATTTTCCGCACCGGTCGAAGGACTCATGAGGATTGGTGGAGCAAACGTCACTTGGGATAGCATTTTCCCTTGGAGAAGGGATATACGAATTTTGCTGCGAGGCGAGGAGCCGAATAAATTCAGTGTGGTGCAAAACGTTGAGAAGGCGAAGAGGTAGAGACGGAGTTGATCAGGACGCCGAAGGGAGGAGAAAGCTAGAGAGTCGAACCGATTTTGAAATGGAGTATGCAGGAGTGTGTAACAAGAAAGACGAGAGGGAATGTGGAGGAAAAACCGAGCTTTCCTCAATCACCGAAAGTACCAGGTTCAACCCACTTTCCGTCGGTAGAGGGAAAGTCTACGATTCAACCCAAGCATTAGACAGAGTTTGGCTCAAGGGCCTTCTCTACCTGTGTTGTTGTGGTATTCTGTCCTAAGACTGGTTTGAGGCAACCCTCTAATCTTACCTATCTTGCGCAAGCCTTTTCATTTTCTTATACTATCACATCCAGCACTTTTCTAATCTGCTTAGCGCATTACATCCTTCACCTCCCTCTTCTGTTCTTACACCACACATTTCCCTCTAATGCTAATTTTACAAGACGCTCGTGTCCTAAAATGTTGCCTATCAATCTATCTCATTTCTTGGTCAATGTCATCCGTATTCTTCGCCCTTCCCCTATTCTGTTTAGAACTTCCTCGTTAGTGATTCTATCCACCCATCTTATTTTCAGAATTCGCCTATAGCACCACATTTCGAAAGACTTATTCTTTTCCTTTCCGCAACTCTTGTCGTCCACATTTCGCACCCATACATCGCCAAGCTCCATATGACATTTTTAGCAACGATTTCCTAATAATAAATGGCATGAACGTGGTCCTGGAGAAAGAGTTCAATAGGAGAATTAATAGAGGGAAAACCAAGATAATGGAGTGTAGAATAAGAAACTGAAATAACAAAGGAAAGGGATATTTTGACAAGTTAAAGAAAACTGCTTCTTGGGAAGCGTAATAACTAGAGATGGTAGAAGTACAGTAGGCAAAGAATAGGAGAGCGCAGGCAAGGATGGCTTTCGCGAAAAGAGGGATTTACTTACGGGTAATATAAGTGTGAATATTAGGAAATCGTTGCTAAAAATGTTCGTATGGAGCGTGGCGTTATATGGGTGCGAAACGTGGAGGATAGGAGTTGGGGAAAGGAAAAGAATAGAAGTCTTTGAAATGTGGTGCTATAGGCGAATGCTGAAAATTAGATGGGTCGGTAAAATTACTAACGAGGAAATTCAAAACAGAATAAGGGAAAAGTGAACAATATGGAGGACGTTTACTTAGAGAAAGGATAGATTAATAGGCCATGTTCTAAGTCACGAGGGTATTGTAAAATTATCATTAGAGGTAAGTGTGAGGTAATAACAGAAGAGGGAGGCTAAGGATGGAATACGCTCAGAAATTAGTATGGTTATGGAGTGTGTTAGTTATTAAGAAATGAAAAGGCTTGCGTCATATATATTAGGATAGAGTCTTTGGACTGAATACCACAACAATAACAACATCAACTAATTAAAAACATTCTATTTTATTTTGTTTAAGATTTAGTCATATAGTAAGTATTTCTCTCCGCTATTTCATTCTATTTTGCCTTGGTAATTATAATGGAATCTGCTGTAGCTCGGCAGCTAATCATGGAGCTTGGAGTGACGTGATACGGGGATTAGTTTATGTTATCGTTGCTAACACACACACACACGCGCGTACATAGATATAAGCTTACATGTAGAGAATCCGATGGATCAGCAGCGTCCTGGGAACGCTTCCAGTTTGCAGCCCGGAGGCAATCTAACTTTCAAACACTACGCCAGGTGCAAACAAACTACACACTGAGCAGTTTGTTCCTCCGACTGCCTCTGGACCGGTGCCATCTACAATTCTCGCCTCAGAGGCAACGTGAATATATATCATCGCTGGCCGCAGTTTCTGCGAACGACCGGGGAACGCGTCGCGTCCAATTCTTGGAACCGAGACACGAAACGGTTCACAGAACCGGTGGAAACTTTTTCTAGTTTACAGTTTTACTTAGAGTCTACTGCGACATCAATTAGCTTCCCAGTAATTATCTCCAATAATCCAGATCGTCAACTTGGAAAGTAAGCGTAGGATTCGAAATGAAATATTTTTATCTGGTTTTCCGTTTCTGAGGCCTTGCAGCTACTTCAACGGCGAAACTATCACGACATGTGCTTTAATTAGCAAGGATCTTTAATTAAGTTGTTACAGACACAACACCCATATACGTGTCAAGTATTCGGTACAATACCACGAAAATTCGAGTAAGTGTACTATCGTGACGCACAGTCACGGATACGATTTACATGAACTGGAGCATAGTATATTTAATTGGATATAAAATAGACCTCACCACCAGCATTTCGGTAGAACTATATTTTTAATTAAACGGGTGGATTCAGTTGAAGTTTTACAACCAGGAAAATAAAACACTCCGCTGTAAATACCAGAGAAAAATATATGCCTATATAATTATATCACATCCATTTATGTTGATTTGCGGTGTCACAAATAACTGATAAATTGATTATAAATTTTATAATATATCTGACACTGTAATGATCATAAAATAAAGGCAGAAAGTCTGATTATATTTCCTTAATGTTTTACTTTTGTAACCAGTCGTACCTTGCTTACAGATTATTTTATGTAAACGATTAAAAAGTATATAATAAGATACTATTTAAAATAATTAAATATTTTTATGTAAATTACGCACCTTTAAATTTGCACCTAAATCAAATTTATCATTTTTTTAAGTGGATTAATTTTTTTAAACATAAAATACGCCGAAATTTCTCCTGGGTCTGAAAAAAAAACATATAATTGAAAAGAACAGCTTTTTGTCTTACTTGCGTTTGCATTAAATAAATGGATATTTTACAGTACTTCTTTCAATTTGTTACTATTGTAGAAGGGGCTAAAAGATTTAAATTACTTTACTATGAGATGATTTTTGAAGTTATAGGTTGAGAATTATTAACAATGGAAGACTGGAGAAGATTGAACCTTAAAAATAAAATAATTGAATTAATCTGACTTATTATAAATAAAACACAAAGAATGGGCAAAAGTTAGGAATGGAATAATTCATTTGATTTTTTTTTGGGTTAACAGGCTACATGATGGTGATCGTGAAACAGGCAACTCCCCTGTAGCATTGGAAAGGAATTGAAAAGGGGGATGCGGAAGGTAGAGCAAGGGTTAACTAGGGCCCCCGGGCTATGATTTAAGGATCCTACCCGGTGTTTCACCTAAAGAAATGCAGGGAAAACCCTAAAAATCCTGCATTAGGTAGGTCGTGTATTGGGGAATTAATCTCACGCCCTTCCGAATGACGGGAGACGAGTTTGCTGTGGGGTCGCAGCATTCCCTTCTCCATGTCTCCAAACGTTTTAGGAGTCAGTTGGCAGACTGATCCAATGGGAATGCCCAGTTGAAATATAACATAGAAACGAAGTTTTAGGTAGAAACGAATTAAAATCTGTAATTTTAGATATGTTCCAGTGAAGAAGCAAAGAATTTTTTGGTCCACCTTAAAATGATCTGAAGAGCTGAAATAAGGAGAAGCCAACTCCTGTCGTATTTTTAAAGAAAATCCTGGAAGCGCTGATAAATGTTTAACAAATAGCTTGTCGTGATTATCGTCAGTTACTGGAACTGTGTATGTAAAAAGCAACGCTGTAAGTACCGAGATCGTTGGCATTACTTACAAAAGCACTCCTCAGTCCATTTACAAGCACGCGTTAATCAGTAAAGACTCCGCCATTGCTGCTCATTTGTAAAGGTTACGACTTCCGCAGCTGTATCGATCGAACACAAGTACACAGCAATTATTCGCACAAATCGCCTCTTAAACTCGGCCCCAGTAATCTCAAATTTACGACGCAACATATTTCATCCGGCTGAAACACCGGCATTTGTAATGTCTTCAAGTTTTCTCTAATTTATGGAGAACGTTCAGCCGTGTAGTTTAATGTTAGCTGCAGATGAAGATTACAATGCAAATTTACTTTCGCGTGTTTCGTTGTCTTCAGAGCAAAACAACAAATTTAAACGTTAGCTAAACGGAGTCAAAGATTATGTAAATAAATGAAACGGACTGAATATTATTTTATCTACACGTCTGTGCCACAGTTTTTGGGTCTTCACCGTGCAACATTTACGAAATTAACAGATGAAAAAATAATATTTCAAAATTGAGATACTAGTATGGCTATTAACAAATACATTCTATGTGGAAATGTGTTGTTATTGTTGTATTCAGTCCTGATGCAACTTCATCTTAATCTATTCTTTTTATTCCAGCATAGCTACCACATCCTACATCCTCCCTAATCTGCTTGGCGTATTCCATCCTCGGCCGGAAACTGTTGTTGTCTGAGCCACGCTCGTTAAATACATAATTAGAAAATAATTTTTTTGATAAAAAATTATCTAGCGCCCAAAATAGTTTAGTATTTGGAGAACCTCAAAATGGTCAGCTGAGCTACAGCGGATTGAAAATTCGCAAAAGACTAGTGTTTCGTGTCAATAAATAAAATTACAGTGGCACGCGTGGGCTATAATTTCCTAAAATTAGAACTAAAAAAATTCAAGTATTAGAAGCATATTTTATTTTGCTGAAGATAAGAATATTTCAAAAGTAATGCACTGTAGAACACATCAAAAATGCAACACGACATTAGTATTTAGGGTTGTAATTTTATTGATTTCTTAACGTTATATATATATATATCAATAAGGTACAGTAGGACTTTTAATAATATATAAGGTTTCCATCCGATTAAAATGTCCTCAAATATTTTACAATTTAATTAATTGCATCGTCATTAATAAAAATAACAATTGCAGGCAATTAGTGTATAAATATTAAATACTTACATTATATAAAATATCTATAGATATGGACCAACGTCCGACGTCGAACAGCAAAGAAACACACGTAAAGGTACATTTAACTAACAAGTTGAAGTTTAAACAAATTTTCTCCCCTCTCCCTTACAAGCCCACTGGCATCTGCCTGTGACTTGGTTAACTATTGATTAACCTATTTTACCCCAAAACTACACAATAACATTTAAATACGATTTTTCAAAATTTTTCATTACAATTTTCAGCCATTTACAAATATATATTCGTCTATTTTATAAAGTTACAAGAAGCGTAATTTTATTTTACACTATTTTAGCAAAAATGTACAAAGTACAACCTGGCATATTAAACCTTATTCTAAACAACGTTTATATACAGGTACTTTTTTTAAAAAATTGAATTTATAACTAGCTAAACCCCGCGACTCATTTGCTTAATTGGTAATAAATGACCGAATTTAATTTTGTTGATAATGATGAAAACTCCTTCGTCATATATCAGTCTCTAATTTAATAAAGACTAAAATAAACTTTATATATTGTATTAATTTTATATATATATATATATATATATATATACATATATTGATATTTGAAATGTTTGAATAATTTATTGAAAATTGTATCTGGCTGTGGCATATGCCAAAGGTTCTTCTAAATTTTACTGAAATTTATAATAAAAATTAAAATATATTAGTTGTTTTTATTAATATTTGGTTTACTTAACAACAATAGTTTTTCAGCTTTACAACTTTTATTAAATCCTTAAATTAGAAAATAGCCAGGTTCATCTATATTTTTCCAGTTATTCTCATACACAACTATCATTGTTTAAAAATTAGTCTATTAAATAAGGCATTTAAATAATTAGAAAATTAATAAATTATGTGTCAGAAGTTTTTTTAAAAATATTTATATTTTTTGATATGTGTAAAGGTATTAAAAATTTTCAATCCTTATTGTGGGGCGTCTTTAGGTGATGTAGATTTAAAAATATACAGAAAGTTTAATTGTAATTTTTAGTTCAAATTACTTTTTATGATGTGAAATTTGTATTCTAAAAATTGTAAAATAATTATAATTTAATATTGGTTAAGTAAATGTTTAACGTACATAAAAATATTTAATTAATTAATCGTAAATATTTTTTCTTCCTTGAAACAAATGACGACACTTCATTATTTTGACACTAAACACATTAAAATATCAATTCAAGAATTAATTTATGTTTTTATTGAAATTGGGTATTGTAAAAATTGTAAGGACTTTTTAATGTAACAAGTTTCTTCCACTTTATTCTGAATAAAATTTAATCTACTTGTACAACATAGTTTTCTGACTTTAAAATTTACAATAAATAAAAATACGCCCAAAAAGTCAGCATTTAAATATATCGTAAAGGCGACGTTTAGTCTCCGATTTGAGACTTCTTCGGTCGTAAAATTTAGCAGTACATCATATTTTCTGCTTGACTCCCTCAGCGGAAAAGGTTATTGAATGGACAATCTCCAGCCCCTGAAGGTTACGGTAGAAAAAAGTTCATTTTTTCAATCCACTGTTTCCCATAACAAACTCAAATTACATCAGTTTTCTATCTATTATTCCTCATACGGATCTATTTCTCCAGGTCCCCATTCATGCCATCTATTATGGTTTCCAAGTCTTTTTCTGATACTCCTAGTACTACTATATCGCCGGCAAAGCGTAAGGTTTTTATTTCTTCTCCTTGCAGTATGATTTTTTTCCCATTTTCTGTTTTAACTTTCTTCATCGCCTGTTCTTTATATAATTTAAACAGCATGGGCGACAGACTGCATCCTTGTCTTCCTCCTTTTTTGATTTCTCCTTTTTTTTCTTGGTCTTCTAATCTAATTACTGCTGCCTGTCTTCTGTAGAGGTTATGTATTAGCATCCTTTGAAAAAGCAGAAAGGTGGAAGGAATATCTAGAAGAGCTGTATCATGGTGAAAGTCTAGATCAGTCAGTAATAGAAGAAGAAGAGGAGGTGGATGACGAAGAGTTGGGGGACAAAATTTTAAGATTAGAGTTTGGCGGGGCCATGGCTGAAAGAAGACCTGAGTGATAGCAAAGGGCCAGGAATTGATAACATTCCAGCAGAGTTGATAAGAGCATCGGGCGAAGAAGCAGGATCATGGTTGTTCGGGATAGTTTACGAAACATACGAAACAGGAAGAATCCCAGAAGATTTTAGTAAAAACATAATTATACCCATACCGAAGAAGGCAGGGGCTGATAGATGCGAACAGCACAGGACAATTGGTTTAGTATCCCATGCATGCAAAATATTAACGAAAATAGTAAAAAGGGAGAATGGAACGTCAAATAGAATGCGAGTTGGGAGAGGATCAGTTGGACTTCAGGAAGAATATAAGGACAAGAGAAGCAATATTGACTTTGCGATTAATTTTAGAAGGCAGGTTACGAAAAAACGGTCATACGTTCATGACATTTGTAGATTAAGCAAAAAACGTTTGATAATGTGAACTAAAAATAATATATTTATAAAATTTAATTGAGAAATGTTGATATAACTTCACATCCAACTCGCAATACTGATTTTGAAACATGCACATTTTTCAAATATTCTCGTTTTAATTAATGTTTGTACCTTCTTTATTATTTGAGAATACTAACAGGAGGTGTATATAAATAATCCACTTTAATTTGTGTTTTGCTGCTTTAAGAAGGATTTTAGCGAACTCAAAGTGCGCCGTTTTTACATGGGCCTAGGAGCGGGGTTGAAATTGCCTCTATATCTATTTAAGATACTCTTTGGCTATAACTACGTCTACATCAAATATGCGATGACACCTTTGTAGACTAGGTCAGTGCTGCCAATCTAACATCATTGGAAACAACCTAAACATGTACCGCGCTCTTTTACCCCACTCTACTCAATAAGGTGTGCAGTAGAAAGTGGAGGGGATTTTTGTCGTCAGGGAAGAAATACTCTGAAGAGAAACTACTAACGTTGGAAAAAAAATTGATTAAATTTTTACAATTGGTATATAGAGAGATATACAATACGTGGTAATTATCATTCCCGAATTTACGAAGGAGATTTTTGATGCACAAAACTCGACACATTAAATTTGCTTCAATGAAATTATTCGAAATAACTTTTACACTACTAGGTTGCCGCAGTAGAAATTCAAACCCTCATTGGAATTAAATTTCGATACGAGTAGCTGTTACTCTCCGGGGATTAAATTCGTGAATCTAGAGAGGCCGACGACATTTTCGGAAGGAAGAATAATCCGGGATATTGGCGCGAATCTCAGCAAAGAATCAATCGCCTTAATGGGCTTCCGTATATATTGATTAATGGCTTCTGGGAGTAAGAAGCCTTTTTCTTTATTTTACAAGATGCAGAACGTATGTACGATGAAATACGTCCAGATTTTCAGAGAAGTGGAAGCAAACGAGACATTTGAATACTAATGCAGTCACGTCAACTCTCAATTAAATATATTCTTCAATAAATTTATTGAATTATATTGAAAAACTGATTTTTAATTTATTATAATAATAATTTTTCCTTATTTTAATCAGTCACTTAAATAAACCAAAACTATAATTTAATTTTGTTTTCAAATTTTTTTTGGAAATCAAAATTAAATTATAGTTTTGGTTTATTTAAGTGACTGATTAAAATAAGGAAAAATTATCATCATATCAAATATATTTTAAATACTGAGTATACTTTCTCTTGTACAGCATATTTTTTTATAATAATTATATTAGCCTCGTCCAAAATTACGGGAATAAAATAAGGAATTACGATACATTAAATCAAAACCTGTACTTAGTATTTTGGTAATTAAAAAGAAAGTGTGTTTATGAGCCTAGAAAAAACAAATTATTCTGTGGATCGATTTCCCAGTTAATCAAGTGAAAGGTGAAAGTGTGAATGACAGGCACGGACATTCAGAGACAAGTTAATCATTGAGACAATCAGTAAATATTTAATAATTGGTCTGATTACACACCGACAACTTGGACCTAATTGGAAAATTGATGCGTTTATTTCGTGAAGAGCAAAGCAAGCAGCCGTGAACATCACTTCAAATTAAATGAATGAATCAGATGTATACGAGTCAGGCGTTCAATAAGGCATATATAGTCTATTACATTCCTTTTTTTTATAAACTTCTCTTTTCTTTTTAAGTTATCTGGTGGATAACGTAACGTGGCACAAAAGAAGCATGGAATTTTATTGGAATTTTTACCCGTGATAATAATAATAATATAAATGGAAATTTAATTTCTCTGGAAAGTTTTGTTTATAGAGCGATTTATATAAGTGAATATAAAGTGCGTATTAAATATGTATCCCTATAATACTTAAAATTGACACAATAATTGACAGGCGTTTTACAATCTCTATTAACGTAACATTTACTGAATTAATATAGCGGGCAGGGGTGCCACCCTACTTTAGCCTCCCGTCCCAATAAACCTTTCCTTTCTCCCTGTACAAAATTTTGTTGCGTTGCTACATGCAAGCAGCTCATATTTTAATATTTATTACTTTCAACCGCTACAAGAAAAGCTTCGTCCCACTCCTCTGCGATGCGCTATCCAAGAGTTAGTAGAAATCCACTAATCAATACTAAACGTAAGAAACGCAGATGATTCAAACTTTGCGGATTGGTTAGGAAAGGTTTTCACTCTCTGTTTCTTAAAATTCAGACTATTTAAAGTAACAGATCGAAATCTGTAAGTTTTCCAAGTCGAGCTATATGAAAAATGTACAAAAATCCCTGATTTGTCTAATTTTTTCTCCAAACCTCATGTATAAAATGTCTTTAAAAATTATTTATTTATATACCATAAAATGACATTACATTCTGCGTTAAATGAGACCTTTTATAATAACGTAGGTCAATCCTAACGGGCACAGTGAAGATTTAAACTCAGGGCTCTACTATTTTGATGACGACGGCGATTAATTTAACCAAACGTTGTGTTTAAACAACGGATTTACCAAGAATATTTTATAATATTTTTTAAAAATCTTACATTGTAGTACCATAGAAGATGGAACATCCAATCGGGTAATTGAGAGTGAGACAATAACAAAAGTACTTCCTGTGCCTTAAGGTAGTCACGAAATATTTCCGGTACAAGAATACAGTCTAAATTATTATTATCGGTACTCTAATAGAATAAAGCATACTCCCGGTGCTTTAATTGTTGGGTTGAGGAAAATAAAATGAAAATTAACTCAATCTCGTTTATAAAACATACGTTGTTAAATGAGATAGAATAGGCGGGGAACTAATTCCAAGGGTAACGAGCTGCAAATATCTTGGGATATATTTCAACAACAGACTTTGGTGGGGAGGAACAGCGAGGAATTTCTAACATTTCTTAATGAGGAACTTAATAGAGGGAAATTCAAAATCAAAGGAGGTGGCATATTTATCTTTAGTTAGACCAATTTTAGGAGAAAGTAATGCTGCATTTGCTATTAAAAGCTTATACGGGGCGAAAACCATGGATTGGAATTAGCTCCAAAATGCAAAAACCCAGTTATATAGGTAGTTGGGATCATGGATTCAAAGTGAAATGTAGAAAGCAAAAAACAGATGTTGGCAAATTATCATTCTTAAATAGGACCATCAACGACTGGAATAATTTACATGTGGGAGTGTTTGGAGGAAATCCTCTTCAGGAAAATAAATTTAGGACAAATCTAAAAATTGTGAAGTGAAGTGGGTATTTTGAATAATATAAATGTGTATTCGAATTTAAAAATTAAAATGAAGTGTTAAGATAATAAATTTCTTGTAGTGGTTTTCTTTCAGGGCTATAGACATTTTAAAGAACTGTAACTATTTTTATTTAGATTAGGAGTATTTATTTAAGGAATTTCATTTTGTATCTGCCACCGGACAACTGAATCAATAAATACAATACAATAAAAAATACTGCAGGTGCCTAAGAAGAGCCAAAAATATTCCCGGTTCCTTCAGAGAATCATTCGCGGCACGTTAAAGAGAATCAGAAATTCTCCCGCTACTTTAATTTAAAAATATGATACGCTGGATAAATTGAGAATATCATTATTCGAACAAGAAGTCAAAAATATTAAATAATTTATAAAGTTTTAAATTAAAAAGTACATTGTATATTTGTCTTTTGTTATGAAGGCTTGATGTACGGCAAACGATTATGAAGTTGTGCCGTGACGTAATTATGGCGGCAAGCGTGTGATCTCCTTAATGGATTTCTCATGCTGCGAATCGGGCGAAACTTTCTCGCCTAAAAAGCACAGGGGATAAAATCATCTCGTGGAGTTGGACAGCGCTGTCTCAAACTTGTAAAATCAGATCGCTCAAAATGAATGATTCCATCGCCGTTGTTGAAGAAGTTAAGACGTGCTTAGCTTCAATAACAGAACTACCAGAAATATATATTACTTGCCGGATTGGAAGTTTGAGCTTTGGCTGAGCCACTCAGACCTCTGTGATCTTGATCAAAGAGGAGGAAAATTTTGAAGGGCTTCCAACCTAAGAACTAGAGCGGTGAAAAGCTTCCCCGTTGAAACTAATAGTATTTTATTCAACTTAAAGCCGAACTTAGTACCATTTATTTAAAAAAGCCACTAATAATCAACCAATAAAACTCATTTAATGCTCTATATAACTTAAAAATAAATAAAATTGACTGATAAACTGGAGCAGATTTTACTAAAAGATTATTATATAAACACAGTCTGACTCTAAATTATTAATAATGCACCCATTGCATCTCAATACTCAATATATGAATCATATTTAATAATTTAATAAAACACGTAAAATAATTTTCATAGTCGCAGATAAACAAGTAATAAAGCTTATAAATCACTGAATGTTTAACAAATATTCATTTACAAGACTAGTTATTTAAGAAACATTAATTAAATTTTATTGCCTGATTAGAAGTAATTTTAGTAAGTAAACATATGTTATGGTAAAAATTGTTTTATTTTAAAAGTATAGCATGCAACAAACAACAAATTAATGTACAGTAAACTGGTAAAGAAAATTAACCATCCTTAGTATCTTACAGTAGCATTCCTCCAAATATAATTCAATAGATAAAAAGATTATCAATGCAGAATTTAAGCAAATCTAAATAGTCAAAGAATAATATGAACGAGTAATAACATTGAAAACGTTCAAAATCAGAATCATAATTTCATCACTGAATATTTAAATTTTATGCATCTAATATTATTTAACACTTATTTAATGACTGTAAAAAGCAAGCAATGGATTTCATTCGATGATTATCAGGGATTTTATTTAACAAATTGTGTGATATAGAAACAGTATTTTCCGAAAATATGACTCGGAATAAAAAATAAACCAACAAATGAATTTACAGTAAAATGGCAAAGAAAATTAATCATCGTTAGTTTCTTACAGTAGCATTTCTCAAAGTATTTAATATATAAGGTGTGATAAAAAAGACGGATTTTGTGATGTTGTGGCGTTATGAGGCGCAGTTCGGCCAACAACAATGGCTAGTCGGCTGAAAGATGGTGATTCCCCGCAGGAGAGTCCCGCCGAGCGTGTGTAAAAAATGACGATGGTGAACCCCCGCGGGAAACCCCCGCCGAACGTGTGTAAAAAAATGAGGGCGGGGAACCCCGAAATTTTGTGAAATAGGGGAATTCCCGTCGGAAGATTTAAAAGGGAAGCCGATGGGTGGCTCAGGGCCAGAAGTGAGACGAGTGGAGGAGAGGACGGACGTGGACCGAGCAGATACCGAGAAGTGAGACGAGTGGAGGAAAGGACGGACTTGGTCCGAGCAGATACGGGGAATTGAGACGAGTGGAGGAGAGGACGGACGTGGTCCGAGCAGATATGCAGAATTGAGACGAGTGGAGGAGAGGAAAGACGTGGGCAGAGCAGATGAGCAGAAGTCAGACGAATTGAGGAGAGGACGGACGAGAGCAGACGTGTCCAGACGTGATAAAATCCTGCAAGGCGCCAGAGAGACGCGCAAACATTCGAGAGGTGGATGTTTGTTGGCCCAGTAATTGTGGGTAAGTTAGAAAAAAATTGTGAAACTTGCTCATTGCTCTGGATAAATAATATTTAATGATTTTTCTTTCTATTTTTCAGCTACTGCATACTCCATCTCTCGAGAGACCCAAAATCCCCTGAGATTAAGCCCGTGTATTCACTTTAAATTAATAAATGAAAAATTTTAAAATTGATCATAATTTGTTCTGTTAATTAATAAATGTTTTATACCCAAAAAAGTATATTACAAAGGATTCTCAAAGAAAATTTAAGTAGTCAAATCTAATATGAACAAGTAATAATTTAGAAAACTTTCAAAATTAGAATCATAATTTCAACACAATGTTTGACTTTTATGCATCTAATACTAGAATACTTAGAAGGTTCTCAGCTTTTTGAAATAATTGTTGTAATAAGCAAGCAGTAAATTTCATTTGATGGTTATCAAGGATTTTCTTTAAAAAATCTGTGATATAGGAACAGTATTGTTCCGAAAATATAAACCAAATTAGGATAAATTGCGAGAAAAAAATTACATATTATATTTGAAGTGGAATTTCACAACTCTTTCGAACAATTATTTAATACTTAAATAAATATACTTACCTAATTCAAATAAATTAGTTTATGTATTGTCACTAGAGCACGTAATTACTAGTAGAGCGTCTCTAAACAAGGATTCCATATTAGGCAAAAAAATAAGAATAAAGTTTTGGAAAATTTATGGAATACAAAGATTACAGTTCAATTTATGAGAAATAAATCTTAAATTTTTCTATTCGCGAATAAAATTGTAGCTTCGTACTAAATGTGAAAACATTTTTGTTGCATAATTTTATAACGAGTATTTTTAAGAAGTCAAGTATTTTTAGCAGATATCAATTTGTTATAATTTCTATAATTAATGATGTTTTAAAATATATAATAAAAATCTCTTAAGAATTCAAGAAATGAGTAGAATACCCATGTAAAATACCCAGAAGTAGGACTCAATTCAAACAAAAGAAAAGTTTTAAAAATATTCAAAATATGAGGATTGAAAAATATATATTATAAGGGGTTAATTAATAGAAACGATAAAAAGGCTAAGTCAAACCAAGTTATATATACATAAATAAATTTCTAAACTACTGAAAAATTGATTTGTTTCAGTTGAGATAATACTCAATTCAAAGAGCGAAAACTCAGAATTTATCTAAGCAATATTACTCATCAAATTATTTTTGATATTCACGTTTAAAGGTGCATATAACCTTGTTCAAGATTGTCAAGTTTCGTTATTTATAAAAACATACTGCAAGAGGTCTTACATCTCAAATTTGCTGAAATTTCAGAGTCATGGCCTAAAAGGTTCCTATACAGAGTTAAACATATCACAATATCTCCAAAAATATTAAATTTGAAAATTTGAAAGTTTACCAATGTACTTTGTGGATGTGTATAAATGCTCACACAACATTTCATCAAAATCCATGATCATCAAGCGGGGCACTTTCCTGAAATCAGACCACTTCCTGGGGACCTACGCTAATTAATTATTTTGGGATCTCTGTACGCAGGCTCTGATGTAACTGAGCACTAACAAATATTAATAAGAGGAGCACCAGAATTTCTTTCAATATTCTGGAATAAGAAAGAAATTGAAATGGTCAACCTTGTAACATTACCACCAGACTTTACTCCGTGCAAAAAAAGATTAAAGGAAGAAAATAGTTTTAAATAAATAATTCAGTCTACGTACAAATTACTCGCTCAGCGACTTGGAAACTTAATGGATCAAAGGCATTATTATTTTTCGGCAATAACTGGACTCCGTTGAATCATCTGTGAAGCGTTCTGTGATTAAACTGGACGAAAACACGAAGTACAAACGTAATGGAAATATGGACGATTTAAAGCGCCCTCAACGTGACAACTAGTAGGCAATAAAACTAGTCATGCATATCGCTGCGTGGACGATAAATGTATATTTATTGCAGAGTCCTCGATATGAGACGACTTTACAAACGATTACCTTCAACCGATGTTGCCGGATTATGACGACATCAAACAATTTCTGTATATGACACAATTACTTTCCGGATATTTCCACTACGTTACATGCCAGCGGAAAATTTATGTTATGTTTAATTGTTGCGTTCCGAGTTACGTGAGTTTATTATATATGCGTATCGAACTGGGGTGATTCCCCTCTTTTCATAAAACAAGAAAGCTACCTTATGTGAGGAACGGAGTTTTTCAGTGACAGGCTACATGGTGGCAGCGCCGAGGAAAGAATCGGACAGGGAGGCATTCCCTTGAAAAACTAATTTAAAACAATGAACCGTGGTTCTCTGTGGTGAAGCAGCATTTCCTTCACCATGCCTCTACAGTTTATAAGGAAGCTGCATTCTATATTGACAGGATACGTGAGTATAATTCACGTGAAGGAAAATCCCCTTTATCTGAAATGAGGATATATTAACTCAAAATTCCTCTAACCACGAAATTTTACAAAATTTGAATTTTAATATATGAAGCAGACAGAAGTTTAAGTGAAAAAGAACAATTTCGAATAAATTTCTAGGACCTTTCGAATAGTTCAAATTTACAGTATTATATATTAAAGTAATAATAAATAATCTTGATCAGATCCATGATGAATAAAGAATTAATCATTTTAAAACACTGTGTCAGAACTTCACAAATGAATTTCAACTAAGAATTATAAATTAGAAGTCCTTCAATATCAGTTCGATGTTTTTTTTTTCAATTAAGGAATATATATGTAATGTGAATAAAGAGGAAACTAAAACATAAACAATAATGGTGTAAATATTGAAATGGTAAATAAGATAATATCAAAGTCGATAATTAAAATAGTTAAAAGCGGTATCTAGGGGATAAAAATTGTTTTCGAGCCAGTTAATAAATATAATTATAAAAGAAAATGTTGATAGAACTTGTATTGTTATTGTACAAGTTGTGATGACATTAATGTAGGACACATTGGTATATTTATATCAAAAGAATTAATGAACATGAAAAGTTTTAAAGATTTCCACTTTTTAGTTAGATTTGAAGAAAAATAGTCACACTGTAAATTGATATAATTTGGTAATTTTCGTCAAAATTTTAACAATTCTAAAAATAGGGAGTCCATAAAAGAATGTCCAATGTATAAAAGTATAGAACTGCAAGTGTTGTTTGAAGATCACAGTCAACGAAAAAGACAACCAATTTTTCATAATCAAATTCAAGAGTTAACGCACAGTGGACTTTTGGAGAGGACGAGACAACATCTCCAGGATTGGTCAAACTTCTATCATCAAGATGCGTTTCCAAAAATTAGTTTCCTCAATTATTTCCCTTCTTGACTTTATAAAGAATAATTTAATTGGTTTAAAATTATTCGATCTAAAACCTAAGCTTAGTTTTACTTCAATTTAAGGTATTATTTGTTATTAACAGTCTGAATGAAACTGTTATAACATGCCATAAAACTAAGACATTCTTTTATGGACACAATCGTTTTAAGGCATGACGGTCTTGTAAAATTAGTATTAGAGGAAAGTGTCTGGGGTAAGAACAGAAGAGGGAGGCCAAGGACAGAATGCGCTAAGCAGATTAGGGAGGATGTTGGTTGTGCTAGTTATTAGGAAATGAAAAGGCTTGCGAAAGATAGGTTAGCATGGAGGGTTGCATAAGAACAGTCTTGGGACGGAATATCACAATAACATTTATACTCAGTCACATATATATATAAACGATATTTTTCAACATAGAAATGTATGAAAATTATAATGTATACAAAAGTTAATGCATATAAGTTAATAAATTATCTGAGTGGTTTCCAGCTTTTAAACTTACATAAACTTGCCAATACAAACAAAATCGGACTGAACCGGAACGTCCACAAACAGTATATGGCGAATTTTGTTATTTTTATATGTGGTAGATATTATTTACTGTATTTATAGATTTGTAAATACTTGTTGTTTCTTTACACGTGGAAGACACTGTTTTAAATTATGTGTCTTTTAATTTACAACAGATCTATACACTGAAATGCTTCCAATGATTAACTTAACAATGATAAATATTGTAACATGAAGTTACGGTGCAGAGTTTTAAATCGGTGGGCCGCTCCAGCCAAATTGTTGGCGGCAGCCTTTGAGATAGATCGATCTTGTCGATCGCCACCACAGATCCTGCGGAATTCTTGCAGTCGGAACGAATAGTGCGTTTCGTGACCAGACGCTGCTGGTGGTATCTCGAACAAGTTGCCATTATTACGGTAATGAGACACCAAAACGTGAATGCAATTACACTGCGAGTTCTCTAGACACGGTCGGAGAAGGTTGGAGGAAGAAGAAACGTTACTCAAGCCAGTTTCCGACACAACGACAAAAAGTAGACAACAGTAATCCAATTAGATAGTAGAGAAAAGTATTATTAACATACTAACCACGCTCTCGGGAAACCTAATTCTCAGTGCTCACAATAAAGCTTTATTTTGATTAGTTTCAGTAATTTTTATTCAACAAAATTAACTGGCACTCAACAAATAAAGATTAGTCGAGGGCAGAGCGCGGCCATGACAAATTGAATCATTCCTTTCATTGCACAGCTACAGAACGGACTTTTCGTTATATGTCCAAATATTCAAATAAATTATTAAAATAATATTGATAAAGTTATTTTAAAGTTGTAGCGAAGAAAGTTTGGATTCCGGAACGAGTTTTCTGTATTATTAACGGCAGAAACTCCAGTTGCCGTGTGATCGGTTTCCCCTTATTGTGCAAGGCCCTTCTATCACGTAGCAGCGAGCATGATCTTGAGAATGGCGTGGGAGTAGCTTTGCCTTTATCTGTAGGGTGTTGACAAGAGGAGCATTTCCTCGAAGTCTGAGCAGGCGTCAACAACTGGTGACGCTTCTGGGTCTTTTGTACCTTCGTTACGTCTCGAAACTTCCAGGTTACTCACGTTTATTTTTAACCCTACAAGGAAAACTGCAACGATCGTGAAACTATTCACGAATTCAATGTAAATACATTCCAATTACTGAATGATACATATTACTGGTCCCAGTTATTTAAATTAATATTTTGCAAAACATTAAACTTTGCAAAGTCTCAACTAGTTAAATATTTTTACCTGAAATATTTATTTTGGCAATTCAGTTTGAGTTACAGAATACGTTTCGAGCCCTTTGGCTACATTTCGAGTACCTTACAATAGCTGTGGATGAGTACGGAACTAAAAACTGAGAAGTAACCGTAGTTGTCCGCAGACGAGAGCGTTGCGATTATGAGTGATATGTTTTCCCAGTGGATTGTTCTAAATACAATTCTTGGATTTCAACCCGGGTCAAAGTTTGTTTATACAACGTTTCGACAGAAATCTCCGTCATCGTCGTAAGTTAGACAGTCTACCTGACGACGATGGCGAAGCTCTGTCGAAACTTTGACCCGTGTTGGAAACTAAGAATTGTATTTATAATAATCGAACTTCTTATTAAGCCTCTCCCTAGACTTTTAGCATCTCAAATACTAGATATTATAAATCTCTAGGTTTAGTACCTGCTGACTGTGACGGCCTATTGTCTACACAGGACTGATTTAATGGACACACCCGGTCTCACTGAACAAAAATGCTGTCAGCGATGAGATCAAAGCAAAATCCCATAATTTTACCAAGTATAAATAAATTTAAATTATTGCTTTCCTGCAGGATTTACATCCATTACTGTACAGTGCATAAAACTAAAGACTTGTTTAATGCAATAATACCAATTACAGTTCAGGATATTGTAGCGCGATATTTATTTTATTAAGTTTAAATGTAGAAATTAGCAAAGGATTGGTAGGTTGAGTGGCGCAGTGGAAGGTTGAGCGGCGCCTCCATGTCGGCAAGGATAGGAGGCTGTGATCCCATGGGATGCTGTCAGGTCACGTATAAAAATTACCTGCGGTATTCTCAGAAATAACAAACATCAACGGAACAAACAATATTTTAAAATTACCACGTGGTGGCCTCGGCCAATGGGGTTTCGCGGATAGAGGTGGAGGACACAGCGGAGAGGCTGTGCAGATGCATTCGGTCTTAGATACTAAGAGAAGATGGTTGGAACTGTTGACTTGTGCTGGACTTTGCAGATGCTGAAGGAGACGAAGAAGATAGAAGCTGTAAAGAGGTATGCTGCCAAGTTTCCAATCCATGTCGTTTAAGTGGGGGAATCGCCCAAGGTATTAACCCTGAGCTAAAGAGATCAGATTGCTTCACCGAATCCTCAATAATGTATTCCCTTTTAAATTCTCCTCTTATGTAAATAAATTTCCTAAGATTTTAATCACCTTGTAATTAATTAAAACCTACCCCCTCCGACAATATTTTATCGGTTTGTGATAACTTATAAAATGCCATTCAAATTTCTCGACGATTAATTATCATAATACCTAGAAAATAATTTATTTTTATGTACAAGATATAGTTAATTCTCAGCGTAAATTGTATCCTGAACCCGATATGATGGATACTACATGAATTAAAACTGTGTAACTATTAAAATAATAAATTTACCTTCAAAAATGTTATTTGTTACAAAAATATTACCTTTTTCACAATGAAGAAATATCAAAAGTATTTATTAATAAATATTAATAGAACAAAAACTATTCACTAGAACTGACAAAAATGTTAGTAGTGCATAAAGACGTTGAAGGGTATACAAATTGTACTTGGTTTCTAGAACCGTAACAGGACTGAAAGTGTTGCGTAATACTGATTAATAGTCTGGGCCAGTGACATTCGTTGGTCACCAGAGCTCGACTGCCACTTATTAGTAGCCGAATCAACCTTAAATGCCAAGGACTTTCCTCCCCCCCAGGTGTTCCCATGTCGACACTTAAGGTTTCCATTGTGAAATGTTGCAGACATTTATAATCAACAACGGTTGGTGCTTCTTATAGTCATAAGACGGAACTAAGATAAGAGGATTGTTATTTTTGGGGGGTTCAAAGTAAAAATAAGTAGAATTTGTCTGTTGGAAAATTTGTGTCAAACAAAGAAATCTAAATTACATGTAATTAACCCTCACAAAGTGTGGAATTAAGATCTTTTATAACAATTAAACGATGATTTGATTGTAATTAGCAATAACGTAACATTAATGGCATAAATGAATGAATTTGGGAAAATGTAGAAAGTGTATAAAAAACATTTCAAATCCTCGAAGCTCAGCTCCTATGTAGTATTCATGTAACATAGAATTCTAATTTATGATTGTCTCTTTTAACTTTAATCTAAATTTTCATTGTTAATAAATATTTGTTAAATATTATTGTTTATCTTAATTTTCATTGTAATGAGTATTTATTAAATATTATTGTTAAATAAATATGTACAGGACACACGAACTTCTCCCGAAAAGCAAAGGCCTTCCCAGTCGGCATAATCCTTTAAAATGTCCCCCACCCCTTAAAGGAATTCGGAAAGATCATAAACCCTGGTTAGTCGTTCAATAAGCCTTGGAGTTCCTCGTGCTTGTGTACATATTTACCAATAAATATTTGTACTATCTTAAATCATACAAATTTAGGATTTTCTTTTGAGATTTATTTTTTCTGTAAGTACATATTATGTAATTTATATATATATATATATATATATATATATAGGAATATATAATCGATATATATATATTTTTTCATCTCATTACTCAAATTATAATTATTTTTGTAGATCACCTGAGGAGATTCCAAGTAATGAAGTAATATAATTAATAAACAATTTTAATTCTGACAATTTTTGACCGTATATATATACGAGGGACATTGAAAAATTATAGATAGTAACTGATTTTGAAAAAACTAGTTTTGAAGATTTGAGACGATTTCTGTCGATTTTTTGAAGATGTAGACTCCTTCCTTACCAAAAGAGTTCTACCCTAAACAATAGAACTCGCAAATAGGTAGATTTTTCCATGTCGTAGCCTTTCAAAAGAGAGAATTAAATTACTGAAATTTCGCTTAAGTTCAAAATTTTACCTCAAATACTGACACTTTTTAATTAGTTAATAATAATACAAAACAATGCAAATGATTCATAATTGCGACTCTGGCGCCCAAGACGGATTTTTCTGTAACTAAACAACGATTCGTTTATCGGAGAACGCCGATAAAAAATTAGAATTATATACCTTAATAAAATGTTATTTACGCTATGTAATCATAAGTAAAGAAACTTGAAAGGCTACGTCAGAGTAAACAGATTATTTCAAGGTAATGAGATCAAAGAGAATATATCTGCCAAAGGTGAAATAATACTTAAATTTAATTTAAGTTTCGATTATTTTAATTAATTAATAAATATTCAAAGTGTTTAAACTCGCACGACAGATTATTGAGGTACATTATGTAATGACCAGGTCCAAGCACACTCAGAATTTTAATTCACGCTAATCAGACTAATGTGAGGACTAAATAGGGTTCTCAATAATTTATCAATTAAATATTTTAGCTTTGTTTTTTTCAACTTCACTAAACGTTGTTCAACTAATGTGCAAACTTCAAGCGGATTTTTAGGCTATAAGCCAACCAATTTCTATCCATTAAGTGTTCTCCGTTCAGCACGACAATGGCCACATTATTATTTTTTTAATATTAATTATTTCATAAATGATTCATTATCTCTAATATTAGAGATTGACTATGAGATAATAATCTGTATAGTGTTTAGCTTTTTTCTAGACAGCCTCTGGTAAATATTTAAACTTATCTAATCTTTTATCCTAAGTAATGCAATTATTATCTTTTACCTTCCCACTAAAAGCAATTAGACGTATTATAAAATTAACTCAAATAAATCAGGTAGTAATAAAGTTCTGTTCAATATAATGAGTTTCTACCAGAGAAATTAATTTTAATACTCATTAATTTTAAATACTGTTCAAAATCAGAATAACCGATAGCTCCATACAAAAAAAAAATATTAGTCATTTAGATTTTTAAATATTTAGACTTTCTAAGTTGTAAGTTACTACTGTTGTGGTAACCAGTCTTGAGACAGGTCTTGTAACTAACCGATACAGCTGCTCGGGCTTTGGCGGCTGAATCTAAACAAAGGAGACAGCGGTTGACACTTGGGCTATAAAACCTTGACTCGGCGTCTCGGCTCGGGAGTTTCCCAAAACTGTGTGAGAATCGGCGACCGGTGGTGTATTTTGCCAAAGTGTAACCATTGGAGGAGATTCATCTCTGCCATCTTGGTGATAGCTGTCGCAGAAGTGGGGACGAGCTTTTAAAGAGACAGACGGAGACATTTTGGTAAAAGATTGGTGGCAAAATCAGATTGGTAAAGAGACAGATTGATAGAAAGTGAATGATAAGGATTGGTCTTCAAGAGCGGTGAGATGGAATTTTGAGACAGATTTTGAAGGAGATTGTTGGAGAGCGGTGACGATCTGGAGAAATGACGAGGAAGGCGCTGGAACCTGCTCTAAGACGATTAAGTAAACTACTGCATTTGGAATTCTTTGTAATTTTCTGTTTACTGTCAGATCCGAATGGTTTAATGTAATAAAATATCTGTTCTATGAGAAGGCCCATAATTGATACCCTGAGATGAGTTATGAAATTGTTAGTAATGAAGTTTTATATAAATCATTTTTGTAAATTGTTGAAAATAAGTTCCGGCGCAAATATAGATGCTTTAATAAATTATAATTGTATATATGTTTGTTTTTGTCAAAGTAAATTGTTCTATAGTTTTTTATTAAAAAATTACCATTTATTTTATTATTAATTAATAACCGTCCCCTTATTTTCATTATAGTCTGATGCAACCTTCCATACTAACCAATCTCGCCATATTGTTCTCTCTTCCCCTATTCTGCTTAAAACTTCCAGGTTAGTTACACAACTGATTTTCAGCACTCTCCTATTCCACCACATTTATTATTACTAATCTTACTAAATACTGACATTTTAATAATTTTTATTCTATCGATTTCTAAATTGCTTGTACAATATTTGTAAGAATATTTAATAAATTACTGGAGGAAGTTCCTAGACGCTATATATAAAAACTTTGTCTCTAATTCACCGTAAATTTATTTGGATTGAAAACAAATATTAAATTAATGGAACAGTCTTTAAGCACGTTTATTAAAAATTATCGTATTATTTCAATGTTTCATCTCCTTCTTGAAACTTCATCAGGCTGTTATTAATACTATAATAATAATAATAATTTCCTATCTGGGTGGCTCATTAAAAATTTCAAAATATTGGTCGAATCAAGAAATTCATGCTCCATGATAAAGTGTATCTCTAACTATGTTTTTCAGGTGGTAAAAAATATTTTTTAAGCACTATACGAGTTTTGTTTGTGTGATGAAAATGAGTTTTATTATATAAATATAATAATAAGTAATATCAGGCATATTTTAAATTATAATTAATCTTAAAGAAATATGCTGTACTGTAAATGTTTATATATTTGAGCCTGCTATTTTAATGAAAATCTAAGTTACGCAATTAGGAGTTGTTTGATAATATAATAGTGGGAATAATTTTGTGGCTGTGTTATAGTTAACGTTATCAGCGACGGTTTCTTATCTTCGTCGGTCTGTGACTCGCCATATGGCGAAAGTTGCTGTACTCTGAGGACTTCATAATATATGTAGCTCTTTGCGTCAGGACGACGTATTAGAATTTACGGCCGCTGTTTGCCTTCACAGGAGCGCGAAATCTAATTCCGTACTTGATGACGTCAAGGGAATGACTGCCATTGAAATAAGGCACCTTCCCGGCACCGGGGCGGTTCTTCAAACGCAAACAAAACACACTGACTCAATGGAAGCCAGAAGTAAACAGCGAGGCTTTATCCATTGTCTCTGAAACACGCGATTGTTTCGGCTAATTGCATGTTTTTAACGAGATGCCTTTCACGAGCAGTTAAGTTCTTCTTTATATTTCATACGCTAAGGACGAAACATCCCCACGTTAATGATATGGAAAGAGGCGGATAATTTAAGCATAATATGGTGGTCTCTTTCGAAAGGAATTTTTCTTGCATTCCTACGCCTATGATAATGACGGTGGCGGAGAACTTGGAAGGAAAACAGGTTCATATGGTGAACACGAGAACGAAAGACAATGTTCAGATAGAGTGAAGCTCAAATGATGACTGACATTTCAACTGGAAAAGAGGTTTAGTTAAACTTGAGAATGCCACAGATCTTTCTTACCTCTAGAGTCGTCAAGGTAGTTTGAAGAAATATCACTCAAAGTTTGCAAAAGTTCTCTACACTCAAGGTTTACCGTGGGGTAAACAGGTTATCAACGAATTCTGCTCAAATTACCGCCACCACGTGCACTCAGGCTGCTACAGCACCAGAGGTCCTCTTTCTTCATCATCAACAGCAAAATATCTGATCACCTAACCTCTCCCTGGATCAGTGATCGTCAAAAGCGTTCAGACTGGTTCCTACTTATCCCGCGCTTTTATGGGAGAATTACTCAGCAAAGCTTTATCCTTCTACGTCACGTCAACGTAGGGGTGAACGTTGACTGATTTCCAAAACCCTTTACACCGTTAAGCCGTTAAGTACCTCAGACTCAGCGTATTACATTGTCTATGGTTTAATTTTGACCGAGAAATGATATGAGCTAGGCGCACGCGTCTGGCTGTTGCGCATTCCTATCACCCAAATTGATTAATATTACCTACATTCCGTGCAATCATAAGTGATTCATCCATAAAAACTATTAAAAAAGTATTTCCATCTCCATTCATCTTTGAAAACACGGCAATAAAATCCAAATTTACGTCTCTTAGTACACATCTTAGGATTGAATTTTTTACAATATGCAGAGTAAGAAAAGAAAACCAACAACGCTAAAACAGGTCTGAATCAAACAACCTTTTTCAATATCTAGCCACTGTGGAGGGTGTAGCTACTGTGAGGAGGCTCCGTTGCCAATTTCACTCTTCGCTAAAAATTTGCCAGCAATCAGTGTCTCTCACTCTCAAATTAACATTCCAATATCTAGGTTATGTCAATGAATTTGCATGTCGTCGCTGATGCAAAACGAAAGAGAGGAAGAAAGAGGAAAATATTAATTTTTCTTACAGCCTGTATTATTTTTTTATTCGTCAGGAATAATGTCCCACGGGCCGGATAGAACAGTTCAGGGAGCCGCATTTAACCTGCGGGCCGTAGTTTACCCATCACTGATCTACTATTGTGAAAGGTCTCATTTTACGCAGAATTTAATGCCATTTTATCATCTATAAATAAAAATATTTAAATACATTTTATACATGCGGTTTGGCGAAAAATCTGAACAAAGGCAGGGGTTTTTCCCTTTCTTTCATATTACTTGCCTTTGAAAACTCATATTTTTCAAACTGTGCTTTAAATGGCCTGAAAATTTGGCAGAAGACAGTGCAAACCCTTCTAAACCAATCCGCAAAGTTTGAATCATCTGTGTCTTACCTTTTTCTACTAGCTCTTAGACAACGCATCGCAGAAGCCAGGCCAGCGGACAGAGGTGCCACCCTACTTTACCCTCCCGCTCCAATAAACCTACCCTTTCTCACAGCACTTTTTAAAAAATCGTACAAAATTTTGTAGCGTTGCTACGTCAATGACGCTTAAATGTTATATTTATGACTTTCAACCGCTACAAGAAAAACTTTGTCCCACTCTTCTGCGATGCGCTGTCCAAGAGTTAGTAGAGGTCCACTAATTAATTAAATTTAAAAAACATAATACACACAGATGATTAAAACTTTGCGGATACGTTTAGAAGGATGTGCACCGTTTTTTTGCTAAATTTGCAGACTATTCAAAACAACAGTTTGATAAATATGAGGTCTCAAAGTCAAGTAATTTGAAAAAATGACCAAAAATGCGCTTTTTCAGGTTTTTCGCCAAAACGCAAGTATAAAATGTTTTAAATTTTTTTCTTTACATATCATAAAATAGCATTCAATTCTGCGTAAATGACGTATGTCAATCTGAATGGGCATAACCTCAGAGCTCAACTATTTTGACGACGACAGTAATCGTCGAAACGTAGTCCTTTTATCAGGCCATAGTCTGTCCAAATTCAATAAATCAATAGTCCACCCCAAAATGTTTCGTCCGAACAGACAATGGGACCAATTTGTTTTTTTTTATTTAACTAAACATACACCAGCACTTATAAATAACACCGATTGCATGGCGGCTCATAAATTGCTTTGTATTATTATTAACTAATTAAAAAGTGTTTGAAGTAAAATGTTTGTTAAACTTTAGCAAAATTGCAGTAATTTAATCAACTCTTTTGAAAGGCTACGTCATGGAAAAATCTACCCATTTGCGAGTTGCATTGTCTTTAGGGTAGAAGCGTTTTGGTAAGGAAGGAACCCACGTCTTCAAAAGATCGACATAAATCTTCTCTAATCTTCAAAAACTTTTTTATTCTTAATCAGTTTTCATCTATAACTATTGAATGTCCCTGTAATATATACTAAAGTATAAATGTTACGTGAATACTGCATAGGAGCTGAGTTTCGAGGATTTAAAATGTTTTTGGAAATTTTTATATATTTTCCCAAATTTATTCATTTGGTAAGGAAGTAACCTATACCTTGAAAAGATTGATAGAAATATTCTCTGAAACACTGCAAAACACCAAAATTTACTGGCATTCGGATGAATAGTATAGGAACAAAAATGAAGTTGTAGGATTTATGGCTGAGAGGGGGTGAAAGGAAGAATCCCAATGCGTCAAAAGATCAACAGAATTATTTTAAAGAGTAAAGAGCGCCAAATAAAAAAGATTGTTATCGGATGAAATGTTTAGAAACACTAAAGGAGAAACCTTAGAATACTTTATAAGTCGTAGTGCGATTGAGCAATTCCGAATATTCCACTCACTCCTTACAGTCTTTTTATTTACACACATTAATTATTTTTTCTTTCTCATTGTCTCTGCAGTCCATTTAAAGCCTGGGCCTACCGAGTCGACTGCGGACTGTCATCTTACAGGACACATTCCGAGTTTGGAGTGACACGTGGTCAGCGTATCGATCTTCCAACTGTCTTAATCCCGGACCATGAGGACACAAACATCCAAGCCCAAGTCAGGATTCGAGCCCGGGACCTCTGTGAGGCAGCAACAAGAGGCTAGCCACTACACCACAGGAGGTCAGCACACAGATTAATTAGTATTATGTAATTGGAATAAACATCGCGAATCTCATCAATATATATTTGCTGAGAAAAGTGCAATTGTTTCGTTGCGTGAGAGATTTCAAATCTGTGTAAATTATAAACGTAATAGATTAAACACCAGAAGATTACCAAATAATATATGGATTATATCAACAAGAAATGGTGTTTAACATTTAGAACAAGCGATAAAGAAAGTTACAATGGAAAAAGGAATCCTACTGCAAGGAGAAGAAATAAGAACCTTACGCTATGGCGACGATATTGTAGTATTAGGGGAGTCAGAAGAAGAGTAGGAAAACATAATAAATGGCATGAGCGGAATCCTGAAGAGAGAGTTCAATGTGAGTATTAAAAGAGGGAAGACCAAGGTAATGGAGTGTAGTTTGGGAAACAGTGGAATAACAAAGGCTGTTAGATTGGGAAGGGATATTTGGACGGAAGTTAAGGAATTCTGCTACTTGGGATGGTAGAAATATAGTAGACATAAAAAGTAGGATAAAACGGGCAAGGAAGGCTTTCACGAAAAACAGGGATTTACTTATGGGTAATATAAGTAAATCGTTGCTAAAAATGTTCGCATGTAGCGTGGCGTTATATGGGTGCGAAACGTGGACGATAGGAGTCGGGGAAAGGAAAAGAATAGAAGCCTTTGAAATGCGGTGCTATAGGCTACTGCTGAAAATCAGAAGGGTGTATGGAGTAAGTAATGAGGAAACAGAAAAGGGGAAAAGCGAACAACATGGAGGACGTTGACTAAGAGAAGGGATAGACTAATAGACCACGTTTTAAGACACGAGGGTCTCGTGAAATTAGCATTTGAGGGAAGTTTGTGTGGGGTCAGAACAGAAGAGGGAGGTCAAGGATATAATACGCTGAGCAGATTAGGGAAAATGTAGATTGTGCTAATTATGAGGAAATAAAAAGGCTTGCGCAAGATAGGTTAGCATTGAGGATTGCATCAGAGCTATAGTCTATAGACAAATTTATTGGAATTATTATCTTAATACCTCAATTTTGAGTATTAAAAGAAGTAAATTTAACAGGAATTCATAATTTAGTTTTAGTTTTAGTTTGTTTAATAATAACAATCGTCCCCGTGCGTTGGTTCCCCGTATGAAATATAATTTTGAAATGTGACATGAAGGCAATCCACTTCACAAAATAAAAGGGGACTGAATGAGTTTCGGCTAGATCTATAGTGCAACGTTCACAAACTGTTAGATCTTGTCAGGCTATAAAGCAATGGCTGCCCCGAGTCCTTAATGGAAGAATTAAGCACGCTTTTAGCTGGTTCGCAGTGAATGATCATTTTCCTGGTAAAGGATCTGAAACTGCTGCTGCTGCTGCTGCTAACTGAATTATGATGGTCCGGTTCGGCTTAAAGTGTCTAATTTACGTCCAACGCATTTGCTGGATTTACAAAACTAGGTTATGTGGCCTTCAGATATACGTTATCAAACGCAGATGGCGATCTAATGCGATGTTCGTGTCAACCAAGTTTCGGAACAAACGGACAATGATAAAAACACTCCGCCACATATATTTGGAGACAATTACAGAGACACTATGACTGAAATATCCCTCTGCTAAATAAATTAGAATCATTATGTACACTTTGTATGTATCAATGAATATATTTTATTTTTCTCCATAATATAAAAAAGGAAGAGGAAAATAAACTGCTAAGGTCATTCTGTTAAGTGACATTTTCAATGAAGTAAAAAATTATTAAGAGCTTCGTTAATTCATGGCAAAAAGGCAGCCCCTACTTCACCCTCAATTTTTCACTTCAATGTATTATGTATAATCTGTCCAGAAATATATTTCAATAAAATTAAGTGTATGAAGCCTCGATAGTTTATAAAATATGCCTCATTTAACTTCACTGTGTGTTACAAAAACGCTCGACCATCTCCAGTTTCAATGAAATTGTGTGTGAATGTTTATAAATGTCGCCAATGAACATTGGTGAAGCTTTACGTTCTCTATTGCAGTACTTAAAGAAATATAGTCATTTTAATGACCTCGTGCAGTAAACTTTTACCATACCAATCGGAAATTTAAGAAACTTTGACATGTAACTTCTCTGGCAATATCTCTGTCTTATACATCATTTTGTGCTCTTTTAACCCCAAAGAACAAAAAAGATGTTTGAAGAAATTTGGCATGCATAATTCGAAGAAAAGTCGGCCGAAAAAACTAGTTTGAAAAAAATTACAAAATTGGCTTCTTATATCCAAGGAGGTTAAGGAATGAAATTTATAAAAAATTGCAATAATTAACTTTACATCACAATGGTTTTGACTGTAAAATTTAATTTAGCTGCTGCTCTCCAGTACTAACATTGACGATTTTTGCAAAAACGCCCAAATTAGGGAATTTTTAACCTACTTTTATGAAAAAATATTTTAAATAAGGTTTTTAAAATTATTTTTGTCAAACGAAGTATGTATTAAACCTTAATATTAAATGCGCAGGATCTTTCATCGCGGGCGTTTAAGGCATTAAAATTGAGGACAAAGTACGAAATTTTAGTGGCAGTCATATATCTAAATGTATTGAATTGATGTGAAAACATCACAGGTTTTGGTAGTTTTCCCAATATTCTCAGCTGCTGCTCCTGCAGCCGTTGATTTTTTTTAGCTACCACTCGTTCAATTTTATATTCGTTGTAGTCAGTTTTATGGCTACAGCTCAACCTTTGAAATTTTAATGGGAAACTCAGTCAGTCAAACTCCGATTGACAGTGTCCGAAATGTCCACATAATTCTCTGATGATGAAGGCTCTGATGTGCCTTGGACCATAGAAATGAGTTCAGATTTACAGTTGGAACACATATTCTGACCACGTTTCTCATTTGTTTTTCTCAACAGACATGGATGGCTAGATTGACTTTCAAGACCCCATTCGTAGCTGTGTGCTTCGTTTTATTAAATGGGATGACTTTTGCGTCATTTCAAATAGTTTCAAACAATTATTTTGTTATGAAAATCATTGCCTGTGACCTCAACCTCTAATCGTAGAGACATAAGTATTTTTTCACGACAAACTGTGCACATAACGCTGACCAATTTTCTTGAAATAGAAACATGGCAAGTTTTCTCTAACAATACAATTTGGCAAAGTAAAAATAATAACAATTGAATTAATGGCTTCCATTTCACGAATAAAGGCATTCAAAAATGGTAAAAAGAGAAGTTTAAATTACATATTACAGAATACTATGATTTAAAAATATTTTGTATGGTTATGGCATTAGTGTAGAAGCATATTCCTAAAGCTAGTGAAAAGTTAATAAAAAAACTTAAACTCCAACAGAAATAAAAGAAGAAGAGTATGCGAAGGTAAAATTAAGTATAGCATGCCTAGAGAAATTAATAATTTGTCATATTTCAAAGATCCTATATGATGAATGATGAAACATGAATCCTTCTTCAGTAATTTAAAACAAAAATTTTAAAAAAAACTTAATGCATATTGAAGAATACAACATCGTAATTTAAAGTTATCAACTTTGTCGCCAATTTCAAGCCCTTATACGCCTGCGATGAAAGATCACGAAGTTTAAAACATGCTCTTGATTTAAAATAGATTCTATCAGATAGTTTTTCATAAAAGTAGGCTTATACATACCGAATTTTTGGCATTTTTGCAAAAATCGTCACATTTACACTCAATTTATAAAGCACTGGAGGGAAGCAGATAAATAAAATTTTACATTCGAAGATCTTGTGATGCTAGTTTATAGAATGGAAAATTTCACATTTTCGTACCTTTATTTCCAGAGTTTCAGAAAGCCAATTTTTAATTTTTTTCACACTTCAAGTTTTTTTTGTCAGACGTTGCTTCATTTTATCTAAGTAAAATTACTCATCAAAGTATTTTTGATATTTACGTTTAAAATACATATAACATTGTACTAGATAGTCAAGTTTCGTTTTTTATAACAATATACTGCTAGAGATCTTACATCCCAATTTTTCTGAAATTTCAGAGTCAGAGGGTAAAAGATTCCTACAAAAAGTTAAACTACAATATCTCCACAAATATTAAATATTAAATGTGAAAGTTTACCAATGTGCATTGAGGATGTATATGAATTCTCACACAAAGTATCATTAAAATCCACTTTCCTGAAATCAGACCACTTGACTCTGCAGTCCATTAACCCTCGGTTAGTCGCGGTAGGCCCTGGAGACCTACGCTAATTAATTATTTTGTTATCTCTGTACGCAGGTCATATACAGGGATGAACTTTCATGAGATCTTGCCATGATCACATTACAAAAAAAGCCGTTGGAAAATGACGGTTGAATCAGAAAGTAAAGTATCTTCGGTCTAAGGAACCTACTGCGTCAAAGCCTGACGGTATTTTCTCGTACTAGCCACAGTAGTACGGAGTCAAAATATAATTTATTATCGTAAAAACCCCTCGTCGATTATTCAGTTTTAATGGCAAATAAATCTCTTTTGATAATTTTGTATTTGTACAAATGGATATTATATTTGTGGCTTTCCGTTTTTATGTTTGTATACAATTGTGGAAAATAAGTAAAATTGTATTCAACTTAAATAATCCTCAAAATGTTGATGAGATTCGTCCGTGGATGTTGTAGATAAGTAACATGCTACTTATATTACGTCGCGAGGTGACCATGGTACATTTTTATCATTTATTGAACGTGTCTGAATTAAATTTGACCATTATAAACAATGCCAATGTCTCTGATTATTCTACAAGAAGAAACCTAGTGAAGAAGTTAGCTTTGGAAATGGTAATTCCTCAACTTCAAATAAGTTTATTAAACAATAGTTTAACAAGTAACTTAAAAATTCTTTCGGAAAAGTATAGACCGGTCCCATCTACATACGAAGAAGATCAAAATGCCAAAAAGTGAAAGTACTGATGGACCACGCTAAAAGAAATGTAAAAAAAAGTGTAAAACACATTATTGTTGTGAAAAGTGTGAAATCTTTATGCGTTTGCGTATTCGCACCAAAATAATTTGCAAAGGATAACCTGTCAAAAATTCAGAAAATATAGAAACAGACGCTGATTAATGTATTTATTTTACAAAAAATGTAATTATTTAGATTATAATTTCATGTATACAATAAAATTTATGAGCATTTCATCAGAATTGTCACAAATAAGAATTCTTTAAAATCCCAATAAAAGTGTTCTACACTCCATAAACAAGAACTACCTGTACTTTCAAATAAATGTATCGATCTGGCTTTTAACTGATGTTTGGTTTACATAATTATAGTTCCGTATTTAACTATAAATAATATAGTAATATTAGATACTTAGAAAAATATCTTTAATAAGTATTTTGAATAAAATGGCAATTTTTAACTAAACCAGGCTGTAGTTGGATGCATGAATTATGCATATATATGTCCAAGTGCGCTTGTTAAATGCCTGTAAAAAAATCAAAATTATTCACTCAAAAAAGTGATCGATAACGAAATAGTTAACTTTTAGATCCCCAGGACCTAGCGCGACTAACCGCATTACTTTAGTAATACTACTAATGCAAAGTATTTCTTGAACGCTAAAGATTCCAAAGAGATAATTAATTTTATTTATAAAAATATTCTTTGACATTTTGTGTGTTCAAAGAGAGTGCTTGAGTGTAATTGTACGTATTCAAACTAGTTGACCAAATTTTGTACAAATGTTCCTTGCTACTGAGATCGTTGTGGGGCTAAGATGCAACTACGACATGAGAAAGCGTCTGATATTCGCATGAAAATAGTGTTTAGTGGTCAATAAGACTGGTTATTTTGATACAATGTTTAAAGGTTGTACAATAAATCTGGAAAATTGTAATGAAAAACGGGAAATTTTTCACTTTCGCGCCATTAAGCAAAACCCTTTAAAAAGTATTCCTAAAAGTGTTAAATATGTATGCCGTTCGTAGATTATTGTTGATAGCCTTGGGTAGTGTTACATGATTACTCAGGCGAAGACAAGAAAAAAAAAACTAATTTCGTGTTGTAATTAAACACTTTCGCTTGAAGAGTTGGAAATTTTAAAATCAAAAACTAATTGAGTGACGTTCATGTGGAGTCTGCACGAGCATTAAAAAAATTTACTTCTGGATTAATGACTTATTCCTATCGTCCACGTTTCGTACCCGTATAACGCCACGCTCCATAGAACATTTTTAGCAACGATTTCTTAATATTCACACTTATATTACATTTAAGTTAATTCCTCTTTTTCGCGGAAAACTTCCTTGGCTGTGCTATTCTACTCAATATGTCTACTATACTTCTACCATCCCCAGTTATCACTTTTCCCAAGTATCAGAATAACTTCCTTCAAAAAATCCCTTCCACTATTTCCCAAAGTACACTCCATTACCTTGGTTTTCTATCTATTAATCCCCATATTTAACTCTTTCTCCAGGACTACGTTCATGCCATTTATTATGATTTCCAAGTCTTCTTCTGACTTCCTTAATACTTCAATATTGTCGGCAAAGAGTAGGGTTTTTATTTCTTATCCATAAAGTATGATTCCGTATGATTCAGTTTTAACTTTCTTCATTGTCTGTTTCATATATAAGTTAAACAGCATGGGTAACAGACTGCATCCTTGTCTTACTCCATTCTTGATTACGGATTTCTGTTATTGAACTTCTATTATAATTACTGCTGTCTTCTGTAGAGGTTATCTATTAGCCTCCTTTCTCGATATTTTATGCCTGTTATCTTCAAAATCCTTAATAGTGTTTTCTAGTTCACGTTATCAAATGCTTTTTTTCTAAAACTACGAATGTCATGAACGTGGGCTATTTTTTCTTATCCTGTCTTCTAAAATTAGACTCTTGAATATTCCTTCTCTTGTCCCTACATTCTTCCTTAAACCAAACTGATCTTCTCTCGGATTCTATTTGACGTTTTCATCCGCCAAATACTATTTTTGTTAATTATATGCCGAGACACCTTCACCTATTTTAGGAGGTATATATACTGGTGTATGCCCTTTTGGGCATATGGTACGAGTTTTCCCTCATCCCATTGGATCAGTCGTACAACTGCCTACTGAAAATGTTGAAGACACGGAGAAGGGAATGCTGCGACCCCACAGCAAACTCGTCTCCCGCCGTTCGGAAGGGCGTGAGAATAGTACCCAATGTCCGACCTACCTGATGTAGGTTTTCTAGGGTTTGCCCTGCATCTCTTTAGGTAAAACACCGGGTAGGATCCTTAAACTATAGCCCGGGGGCCCTAGTCAACGCTAGGCTACCTTGCTCTACCTTCCGCATCCCCCGTTTTCAATTCCCTTCCTAAGCTATTAAACGGGAGTTGTCTGTTTCTGAATCACCCTCATGTAGCCCCCCCCCCAAAAAAAAATCCCCCTACTACACTAAACTCTAATAATACTCACTGCCAGCACTAAATAAATCAAATACTACTAACTGAAATAACATAATTATGTTCACACCTCTGTCGTTTCTTTCGCTTTTAAATTGACTGTCAATAGACTTAATTTATTCAAGTAATCATGTAAATGATCTATTCAGCGAATAGATAACTATATACCTGGTAATAATAACTGTATTATCTTCGGATAAATGTTTTCGCAATAATAAACAACTACAAATTATTGTTTTAATTATTACTTCTAACTCGTTTCAAATGGAGCAGTGTTCAAATACGCGCGTAAATGGAATCCATTAGCATCAGCTGAAAAACTAATTGAATAGTTTTAAACCCAATTAAGGAGTAGAAACTTTGCTGTTCCTGCTTGCAGAGTAATGCCATTAACCCAGCAGGTCGAACGCTGACCTTCAATCAAGCCGCAAACTCAATCGTGAAAACTTTCTGAATATAATCATTCTAAAATTAATTATAACAGAGATTTTTTGCTCAATCGGTCAGAAATTTTGTGGAAAATGTTGATCGTAACAAGATTACGTTGAAAACTTGGCTATTACAGGAATCGTTTTCGTAGAATACGAATCTCGATTAAATATATAATAGGTTGTTTATTCCACACTGTCCCAGTTTTTATTGAGGGAAAACAAAGGTAATGGAGTGTAGCGTGGGAAACAGTTGAATAACAAAGGGAAGGGATATTTTGAAGGAAGTTTAATTATTTTAATCATAATTTCGGTATGTCATTTATATACAATTAGCTGGGTAACCGGTGATGACCGGGTATTAAGTCACTCTACTATAGTTTTAAATTCGACAGTAACAACGTTTTGTTAACACGTGATTGGACCATCAGCAAGACCGTCACATATTTTGAAAATTATCTTTCCACTTCCTCTAATTTATGAGAGCCCAATGTCTTCACCGCGAAATGCTATACACCATCAATATGACTAACTACCAAAGGTGGTTTATGTACATTTTAAACATTCAGTTCGCAAGGAACACGTGTACGAAATTTAGTCAGGCACATACAACCACAAAAATACACTGAAGCAGTCAATAGTATTTTTAAGGAGAAGTTACGCCAACCATTTCTTCAGTCTTATTACCGTGAAATATGTGCGTAGATTGAAATACTTATCCAGGGAGAATGAAATCGAGCGCGTGCGACCAAGGGTCTGTACATAATCGATCGGCACTGTGAATCATTATTAGTTTATAAATATTTAAAATGTTTCACGAGTTTCATTACTTATGATTATGTAGTTAAATAACATTTTAATAAAGTAAAGTCTGATAATTATCTTTTAGTTACAGAAAAATCCGTCTACGTCGCCAGAGTCATATTCCACTCATTTCCATTGCGGCCCATTAGCGATTTTTAGTCATAATTTAAAAGTATCATTGCTTAAAATATTGGCTAATCTTTAGAATTATTTCACGATAAAGATCAATTCCATTACCTCGTTCGAAAATGTAAACAAAATACACCCATCAAAATTCAACCAACATTATAAATCAATTTTCGAATGAATATGCTTAGATGGAATCCCTGGTGTAGGACATCGAATTCTTCATACTTTATTAGTTGCGCAAAGAAAAATATTAGTTCACTGTTTTCGTGCGTACAAAACGACTCTGGTTACGCTATATAGATCATTACAGCCATTGTCGCAGCACTGTACCACTTAAAGCATAATAATCCAAACATAGTCTACCAAATTAGGAACAAATCTGTAGAATCCAAAGATACATATAGATATTGGCTTTTGAAAGAATGGCAAACCAGATGGGACAAAATTGAAAAAAATGTCTTTGGTCATCAAAAGTAATACCCACGGTTGATTCACGATTACAACGCAACTTCATAACTCCAACCAAAGAAGTAGTTTTTCTCTGGGTACGGACCATATCATTATAAATTCAAACAGTTAAATTTAATCGAATCTTCTAGATGTTCTTTCTGCAAACAGGAAGATGAAACACCTTATTACATTGTATCGGAATAGGATTTTCGGCACGACACCTTTCAGGACTACCATAAAACGGAACATTCCAAAATTTTTGGATGTGAGGACGTTTTGCCTTGAAAAAATTTGAATTTAAAAAAGAAATAATCGAAGGCAACCAGATCTTACTCAAATTAATTGAAGGTGAAAATCCCCCACTATTCTGCATACAGATTCATTAATATGAACCAATATAATGAACAGGATGTCCATAATTGGGTGAGGAGTTTGGCAACCCTCGTAACCTCTCTGGGTAACCAGCAGTAAGGTTTTTTTTTCTTCAGAGCAATTTTTCACTGGTAAGCTATATTTAGCATATACAGGATCATAAAATTGAGCCAAAAAAGTTGTAAGTGAGGGCAGAATATGTCTTCAGCGTAGGACTTTTTGACGTGAAATGGCGAAAGAAAGGAATCTAAATCTAGAACTATAAATCACAAAAATGTCATGGTAATAGGATGAATAGTATAGCATATCATGAGGAATAAAAAATAAGTCTCAGAGCAGATGATTTGACGTGGGACGTTTCTTGGTCCGAGATCAAAAACCTTCTTAGGAGGATCAGGGCTAAACACAGAACTGCCATGGCTATCGGACTAATGGCACAGAAACGCCCAATAGCAAACCTTCGTAGCGTGTTTGAACACGCCCGATTTAAATGGACTATAACCTCTCGCGTACACCGCTATTTATTTTTATACATAAGATGTAAATGCATTAGTGGACCGAAAATAGAACCTTGTGGCACCTTAATGTTTATGTAATTAAGAGCTTATCACGTTTAATTTTTGCGGAAAATCTGATTTCCTGATGTTTCAACAACCGGAAAAGAAATTTTTCCAATACGCCTTACAACACTCTCGGGGCTTGAAGGTGTTTTTCTTTTTCTTGTATCCGGAAAGACTGTCAGTCCCGTGACATACTTTAGAAGAGGCCGAAGGAATCTCTGTGGATCTGCCCAGCGTCGAGCAGAAATAGCGTAGTCCACTGGGAGTTCCACGTGAACTGGCGCCGAAATCTGCGGAAGGTGCAGCGACCTTCAGCTGCTGTTTACTGGTCACCGGCGATAAAAACAGAGCAAACATGTAGCAGCACAACCGCGTCACATGGCATTTAGCAAAGCACATCCATTCCAGAGAGAAAAAAACATGATTTTAAATTTAACTTCACCGACGCCTTTTTCAAATAAAGGGATGAATAGGGGGATATTATTTATTTCAGAGCTATATTAATATTAAGAATGCTCTTTTATAATAAAAAAAACAATTTACTTTAGCCTAAATTACATCAATATTACTATTTTCTCATTTTCAATCTGTAAGCCGGCAATTCTTAGTTAGTTAGCTCTAAATATATATTTACACAAAAAACTATACACAAACCTCCAATTACCGATCTCTAAACTCAGGCTCGTATGATATGGGCCTTCTCATAGAGTACAATATTTCATACAAAATCTACTCGCGTCCTGGCAGTATAGGAAACCAGCAAAAAGTTACAGGCGTAATTTCCCAGTCGTCTTAATGGACCTATCAGTGTCTTCCTCGTTGAATTTCCTCTTAATTTGGATCTAGCTCGATCAAAATCAAAGCCGCCGCTGCGTGCAAAATATTAACAAGAATAGTATATAAAAGAATGGAAAACCAAGTAGAATGCAAGTTAGGGGACGATCAATTTGGTTTTGAGAATAATGTAGGGACAAGAGAACCAATATTGACTTTGCCACTAAATTTAGATGACAGGATAAGAAAAAACCAGTTATGTTTATGGCATTTGCAAATTTATAAAAAGCGTTTGCAACACACTATTAAGGATTTTGAAGAGCACTATAATAAAATATCGAGAAAGTAGGCTTATACATAACCTCTACAGAAGACAGGCAACAGTATTTAGAATAGAAGATCATGAAAAGAAAGCCTTAACCAAGAAAGGAGTAAGACAAGGATGCAGTCTGTCACCCATGTTGTTTAACTTATATATAGAACAGCCGACGAAGAATGTTAAAACGGAATATGGAAAAGGAATCATTCTGGAAGGAAAAGAAATAAAAACCTTACGCTTTGCCGACCATGTTGTAATATTAGGAGAATCAGAAGAAGACTTGGAAACCATAATAAATGGCACGAACGGAGTCCTGGAGAAAGCGTTCAATATGAGCATTAATGGAGGGAAAACTAGAATAATGGAGTGTAGTTTGGGAAACAGTGGAATAACAAAGGGTGTAAGATTGGGAAGGGATATTTTGACGGTAGTTAAGGAATTCTGCTACTTGGGAAGCGTAATAACTAGGGATGGTAGAAGTATAGTAGACATAAAGAGTAGGATAGCACAGGCAACGAAGGCTTTCGCGAAAAAGAGGAATTTACTTACGGGTAAAGTAAGTGTGAATATTAGGAAATCGTTGCTAAAAATTTTCGCATGGAGCGTGAAGTTTTACAGGTGCGAAACGGGGACGATAGGAGTTGGGGAAACCTACAAATTTTGTTGCTATAGGCGAGTGCTGAAAATCAGATGAGTGGAAAGAGTAAGTAACGAGGGAGTTCTAAACAGAATAGAGAAAAAGCGAACAATATGGAGAACGTTGACCAGGAGAAGGGATATATTAATAAGCCGCGTTTTAAGGCACGAGGGTCTTGTAAAATTAGCATTAGAGGGAAGTGTGTTGGGTAAGAACAGAAGAGGGAGGCCAAGGATAGAAAAAGCTAATCTGATTTGGTAGAATGTGGGTGTTGCTAGGCATTAGGAAATGAAAAGGCATGCGCACGATAGGTTAGCATGAAGGGTTGCATCAAACCAGTCTTAGGGCTGAATACCACAAAACAAAAGATCCTTTCCAACCATAAGGTCTGGCAATTTTATCGGATACAACAGGACATCTGAATAATCTTAATGTTACATTGCGATGCAAAGATCAATTAATAACGAATATGTACGATGCAAAAATAAGTTTTGCACATTTTCTTTAAAAATCATCTACAAAAAGATCATCGCTTTGACACATTTTCCTAGGTGCAAGCAATTAAAAGCATAAAATACAATTTGCTTACTTTCACAATGTAGTGGTAAAATTGAAGAAATCGAAAACCAATTCATATTTCAAAGATTTACCTAAAGAATTTTCACTTTTTACTGGAACTTCTTCCTTTTAAGCTGAAAATGCTCCCAGTCAATAAAACTGGAGTTAATTGATTTTCAGAATTATTCAATTATTCTAGCCATATATCGAGAAGTAGGAATTCACAAAATATATTTTTATTTAGATGAAAGATTACCAGAAATCAAAAAATTTGCTTAAAATTTTTTTATTGTATTTTGGAAGTACATACTTATACGAGCAACTATTTTCATCCAATGTTAAGAAAATATGTTGTGGTCCACGTGAATCAGTTGCATGATGTGGACGGAGGTTGTGTGGGAAAATAAGCAATTTGGTGAAATATATTTTTTTTCAATCCCAGGCAGACAAATTTACTAATCATCGTGGTAATAAAGAGCTTTAAGATGTAGAAAACTTTTTGAGTACGTTAAATCCGTTAACTTGTTGTGAAATATTGTGGAATGGGGTTGTACCCGAGCATTTACATGAAAGACGCAGGTGCTGCCTCCCGCAGGCTTACTCCGCAAGTACTGTAACATCTATAGATAACTCGAGTAACGCAGTCAATATTGCATGCAGTTAATACGATTTGTGCGCAGCCTGTGTGATGCAGAATCTGCTCTGTTCCGGCGCTGATTACGAAGGGTTGTTTAGTGACGCTGCCTGTGTAACTCGATTAATGAGCCACGAGCATATTTATTCATTCCGACAAACACGATATGAGTGCATTCAAAATTTCTAAAACCATTTGTTGGCTGTGTGTAAACAGACTGCTAACATGAATATCTAATAGACAAACTCTCAAATTGCTGTCAACTTTACCTGGCCATGCTAACAGAAATACACTGTATCTAATAAAATTCACCTCATTAATTTTCCTTAACATATAAAACTTACATATTCAGACAAATTTAAAGAATTGGACGCAAGGAAAACTTTCAATTCTATAATGAGAAAATAGAAATCAGAAAATAAAAACGAGAGAAGAGGCAAGAGACAAGAGAGAAGAGACAAGAGAGAAGAGACAAGAGAGAAGAGACAAGAGAGAAGAGACAAGAGAGAAGAGACAAGAGACAAGAGAGAAGAGACAAGAGAGAAGAGACAAGAGAGAATAGACAAGAGAGAAGAGACAAGAGAGAAGAGACAAGAGAGAATAGACAAGAGAGAATAGACAAGAGAGAATAGACAAGAGAGAATAGACAAGAGAGAAGAGACAAGAGAGAAGAGACAAGAGAGAAGAGACAAGAGAGAAGAGACAAGTGAGGAGAGACAAGAGAGGAGAGAGAAGAGACAAGAGAGAAGAGACAAGAGAGAAGAGACAAGAGAGAAGAGACAAGAGAGAAGAGACAAGAGAGAAGAGACAAGAGAGAAGAGACAAGAGAGAAGAGACAAGAGAGAAGAGACAAGAGAGAAGAGACAAGAGAAGAGACAAGAGAGAAGAGACAAGAGAGAAGAGACAAGAGAGAAGAGACAAGAGAGAAGAGACAAGAGAGAAGAGACAAGAGAGAAGAGACAAGAGAGAAGAGACAAGAGAGAAGAGACAAGAGAGAAGAGACAAGAGAGAAGAGACAAGAGAGAAGAGACAAGAGAGAAGAGACAAGAGAGAAGAGACAAGAGAGAAGAGACAAGAGACAAGAGAAAAGAGACAAGAGAGAAGTGAGAAGAGACAAGAGAGAAGAGACGATGGAGAAGAGGCGAGAGAGAAGAGACAAGAGAAAGAGAGGAGGGAGAAGAAAGGAGGGAGAAGAGAGAAAATAGAAACGAGTAAATAGAAACGAGAAATGAAAAAATAGAAATGAGAAAATAGAAACGAGAAATGAGAAAATAGTTAAGTGTTAAGTTATTTAAGTTTGAAAATTTTTTATGTAAAATTAAGTTAGATATTATTTTATGTAAATTTAATACAAAATATTTTCAAGTATCTTGTAATCTCATATTAAAATATGTTCAAACTATTTAGACACATTTTACATTGATAAATACTGTACACATGGATTACTAGATGAAAAAATCTTGCGTATGGTTTTTATCATCTGATATTTCATAAATTCTGTTTTGCGCAAGTGTAGAGTTGGAAATCTGGCTCTAGATTTTGTAATCTGTGTAGATCCTTTAAATGAATAAAAGTACGTATTTAAAAAATCCTCCGTATTGTGTTTTTCCAGATTTTTGTGCTTCGTATTTTTCAGAATAATTGTTATAAAATGTTGAACTAGCAAATTGACGACATATTGTCTTTTCCAATATGGGGGATTTTCTAGACTCGTATGTTTTTTAATATTAATTCCTTCCCATTTTATATGGGGTTTGTCACTCCGCCAGTGTTCCTCCGATTTTTATGAATATCGTAATTGGTCCACATTGTTAATTTTTTTATTAATTACAAACACAAAGTATATAAAAACATTTATTCTTGTCTATAATATAGGTTTCTACGGCCTAACAATGGGGAAGCGTAAAATAAATAATCTATTTATGCGTGTTACGGTGTCTGTTAAACAGTGTTTGCATGTTTTATGACTAGCCAGGTGAGTATTAACGCGACGTCAGCAACAAAGCAGCACAGAAGCCTTTTTTGGTCCACGTTAAATGAGCTAAATACACTGTCCCTACCGTGAGAGTCACAACTAAATCAGAGGAAAAAATGTCAACTTAAAAATTGTAAATGACTGTCGTAAATTTGACGAGCGTTTAAAGCGATTATGTTCTTAGTCATTTCTTAATTTTGATTAAAACTCTCTAAACAATACGAAACATGTACGCAACATTTCCGAAAAAATTTATCATAACATTAAAATTTTATAATTTTTTCCGATCTGTACAAGAGCTGAAAAAAAACTTTCATTTTCAAGAAAATTCTGAAAAAAGCTTTTAAATATTTTAGTTTAATACATACCGATCAATGGCACACATTCCATTACATAATGATATCACAGCACCTTATAATAAATAAAAGTGGGACCAGTAAATTATTTTGAAAAGAGAAACCAAATGATTGAACCGAAGGAAAAGCACTTCGCTAATCGGTAAATTATAATACCACAGACTATACCATTTATACTTTTAAACATCACTCGTTACATGAAAAAAAACGAAACGTATTCCTGAAGCATAATTTTACATTCTCTCGTTTTATTTAATGATATTATGATTTTTTTCTGTATAAATTTCCATAATATAAAATGTTGAAACGGGTATAATAATAAATGACTTTAATTGTGTTTATAATGATGAAAACCCCTTGGTCATATATCAGTCTCAAATTTAATAAAGTCCAAAATGAACTTTATATATTGGATGAGTTTTTTATTTGAAATGTTTGAAGAATTTATTTAAAATTGTAGCTGGCTGCGGCATATGCCAAAGGTTCCTCTAAATGTTACTAAAATTTATAATTAAAATGAAAATATATTAGTGTTTTTTATTAAGTTTCTGATTTACTTAAATACAATAGCTTTTTAGCTTTACAAATTTTATTAAATCTTTAAATTAGAAAATAGCACGGTTCATCTATATTTTTCCAGTTGTCCGCATACACGACTAATTAGTCTATTACATGAGGCATTTTAATAATTAGAAAATAAATAACTTGTGTGTCAGAAACCATTTTTTTTAAATATTTATAGTTTTATACGTGTAAATTTATTAAAAAAATTTCAATCCTTATTTTAGGGCGTCTTTAGGTGATGAAGATTAAAAAATATAAAGAAACGTTAATTGTAATTTTAAGGCCAAATTACTTTTTATGATGTGAAATTTGTATTCTAAAAATTGTAAAAGAATTATAATTTAATATTTGTTAAGTAAATATGTAACGTACATAAAAATATTTAATTAGTTAATCGTAAATATTTTTCCTGCTTCAATCAAATTACGACACTTTACTCCATATTTTGAGACTATACTCATAAAAATATTAATTTAAGAATTAATTTATGTTTTAATTGAAATTGTGTATCGTAAAAATTGGAAGGAAATTTTAATTTAAGAAGTTTCTTTCACTTTATGATGAATAATATTTGTTTCTACAACATAGTTTTCTGACTTTAAAATTTACAATAAATAAAAAGACGGCCAAAAAGTCAGCATTAATTTATCACTATTTATTCGAAAGCAACGTTTCGTCTCCATTTTGCGACTCCCTCAATCGAAAAGATGATTTACATGTGAATAATTTAGTGTCCCGCATGGACCATCTCCAGCGACGGTTACGGCCGAAATGATGAGATTATCACAATGTAAGTGTTCAGGAACTAATTTGACAATATACTGTTCTGGATTAATTAAGTTATAATGTATTTGTTGTGTAAACGCTTAATTTTACAATTTGATAATTTACGTTGCAAGAAGGTTAAATTCTCATTAAATTTCGTGGTTGAAGTCTTACTGAAGGAACTGTTAATATTTCCATTAATAAATTTATTTTAATAGTTCTAATATTTTTTTTAAAGTATTAAATTGACGACTTATTTGACAATGGTAAAAATCATGACTTAAATGTAGTCAAAAATAAATACGATATAATTGACATTTGAGCCAACAATATTGTTACACTAAATTAACTGTTTATTTTATAAATCGTCATAAATCGGCCAGAAAAAGACACACTTCAAAATAAAAAAAGAATTTAAAATTCGAGTCAAACATATTTATTTAAAGAAACCTAAATTTTATTGATAAATAATTTTAATTTTAAATTTTCAATCTATATGGCTGAGTGAAGTATCAAACAATTTGGTCATTATTATAATGAAATATGTCAACAATTTAAAGAAAATTCATGTTTTACTATTATTACAGAATATTTTTCATTCAAACTAATAAATTTTCCATTATTAATTTTGGAAAATAAACTTAAAATATGTGGGTATGTAAGAAATTTCAATAGCTTTGTGTATTGAGCAAATTCAAAATTTTATCAATTTATATCAGTTGAATTTGTAAGTAATGTTCTATAAAAATTCAAATGATTGTATTACATATCATATTTCTTAATTATGGACCTTTTAGATTTTTAGTAATTTACATTTACACCTATAAGTTTTCCAATAAAAGAAAATTCGTGAAGCACTATTTTTTATTATTAAATTTAATTTTATATCTTATTAACTAGGCTGGCTATTAATTTATTTAAATGTTAAGTACATTTAAACTGTTAACATACAAATTATAGAAATTATACATTTACAATGCGATTCCGTGGAGTGTAGAGATTATCAAACAAATTTTACAGGACGAGTCTTAATGACGGTAGGAACCGAAATGAAAAGTTTTAGTGGAAGAAATAACTGTATAATCAAATAAATGTTGCCTGGCTTACTGCCTATTGAACCTATATGTAAAAAATTGTTATGGTATAACTGGAGATCAAACTTCAGTTTTATAGTTATCCAAATCAAAAATGAAGCAGTCCCAATTCGGCATTTTAAAATTAATTAAAATTTTATTTCTCATTTACTGGACGAGTAGAAAGTTTTTTTATTTCCAAACATCTAATACATAATATTACACGAATTCAAGGCCACTGTAACGTAAATGGCAATGAAAATGTTAATAACAGTCGTAAATTTTACGAGGTTTTTTGCTGAAAGATCCAAGGTCTGCGGAGGATGAGCGAAGATTGATGGCTTTGATGAGTGACAGGCGATTTGTAAGACGCGGATCAATACTAGATCTTGACTCCCTTTTATTTTACGGAATCCTCAGTCCAGATACAGAAAGAAAGAAATATTAACAGAAAGCCTACCAAGGACAACTTCTGAATGTAGACCAATTAATTTTACTTTAGAGTAGATGTTACATACTTATAAAAGATTTTTTATTTAACATATAAACACTAATTAATATTTTCATACGTGGCTGTGTAATAAATTAAAAAGCGGATGTTCTATGTAGGGTCTAGAGACTTATAAATAGGAATCATTTAAATATTATAAGCAAATTTTAAACCGGTGGAATGGAAAGAGTCATATCTAACACCTGTACATGAAAAAGGCGACAGGAGCATACGTGGGAATTACAGGGGAACAAATACAATCAGGAGATTATACGGAAAAATAATAAAGCTAAGAATAGAAAACGAACACCAACAAATGGAAGCGGAAGAGCTAAAGACGCGTATGACAGTGTCCCTTTGAAAAAACCATGGGAAGCCCTTGAAGAAACTAACATTAACATCGAACTAATAAAAATAGTAAAGACCCTGTATAAACAATCAAAGACAAAAATTAAGATAGGCAACATTGTTACAGAAGGATTAAAACAAGGCTGCAGCCTATCCCCAAAATTGTTCAAAATCTTTCTCGAACACACACTAAAGGAATGGAACAAAAAATGCCGAAACATGGGGCTACCCTGAAAAGGTAGCCCAAGACTCAGACGATATGAATTACATGACCCGCAAATTAATAGAAGAATATTCGAAATGGGGATTAGAAGTAAATATGAACAAGACTGAATACATGTGTATTGGAGGAAAACAACAGGACCTAGAACTTAAAAATAGACAAATTAAACGTTTAATATAAATATTTGGTAATAAAAATATCAAAAAAGGGCACACTGGATGAGGCGATTCAAGAAAGAAATGTACAGGGTAGGAAAGCGACTGTCATGCTAAATAGCATTTTATGGGACAAAAGTATTACGAAACAGAACAAACAAAGAATATATCATACAATTGGAAAAAAGAACAAATGGCCACAAAGTTAACAGCGGCCGAAATAGGTGGAGGAGGGCGGTAGGCAGATCAAAAATGGACAGGATACCAAACACAAAAAGTAGAGAAATTATGGATTCAAAACACGACATAATTGATGACAAGAGACAAACAACTGGTCTGGTTTGGACACGTACAAAGGATGCCAGAAACAAGACTACCGGTACAAATTCTACAATGGAAGCCGGAAGGAAGAAGGAAACAAGGAATACCCAGAAAGAACTGGATTAGTGGCATAAATGAAGAAATCCGAGAAAGAGGAATAGAAGAAAATTTATGGAAACACAGAGGAGTGGCGTTTGGGAATCTGAAGACGCAAGACGTTATAAAATGATGTATACATAAATTTTAAACTAGACATATATACAGGGAATAAAAGAAGTGCAGAGTTAAAGGGGTGATACAGAGTTAGTAAAATCATTTTTCATAGTTATGTTTGGCTTAAATTTAGGAAACAAAAATGATAAATTAAATTCGAAAATGCCCTCTTGCCTGACCAATGCCATCTGACAAATACATGCTCTTACATGAATGTAATTTAGAAATCAAAATAAAGAGTTCAGTAAACAATGCTTCGTCTCCGTAGTGCGCCAGGATTCTTAAACAGAATCAGGCAATCAATCACCGATTCCACGTTTTGAACTTTGTGAAAAGGTAAATAGAGGCCAGTATGAGAAATTACTCTAAAACCTTTAATCAATTCAAAAATACAAATATTTAGAATTTTATTTCTCAATTGTTTCTCCAATTACACAAAAAGGAAGCGTACGTAACGAAAATGTCAAGTTGGAAAAATTTATAGTTTTCACCCCATTTAAATTTCTGTTTAATAAAAGACATTTTTAAGTTCTTATGTACTTAAAACATTGTGTAAAAGAATATTAAAAGTTATATCTAATAGAACTGAACAAAAAGTTTTGTATGTTAAAAGAAACATTGGCTTTAGAATTGCAGTAAGTTTAAAACACAGGGGAATAGCGATCCTTTGTCCGTTTAGTCTCTACAGTCTTATATGCACTGATAGTGACCGCTCTCACTCTCAGTTGCCGTTACACAACAATGAACTAAATTGGGTTTTCTCCCATTGTCGACCTCTGACGCTTTGCCACGCCAGAAAAAAAACAAATAATTATAAGTTACATAAATTATCTACATAACAATGTTCCTATGAGGAAGAAGACAAAATTTCATCATAAATTAGAAAATAATTACAGTAAGTATTTTTAAATATATTTAGAATATTATTGTTTGTAACAGGAATGTGTAAATAGTTAATTTGATTTCATAATTTTCTATAATATTTTTATGTAATAAAAATCTATAATGTCAGCAAATAAAATGATTTTATAGTATTTCAAAAATATAATTATCTGCATAACAATTCCCACATTCTAATAACTAAAAGTTTTTGACAATTATGAAATTATTATATTATAACGTAAGTGGGAATATTTCAGTATTTATTTAACATTTTAAAAAAGTGTATCTGTTGTTGTTGAGGTGGTGTTCAGTCCTAAGACTAGTCTGATTCAACCCTCTATGCTAACCTATCTTTCGCAAGCCTTTTCATTTCCGCATAACTAGCACATCACACAATCTCCCTAAACTGCCTAGCACATTTCATCCCCGGCCTCCCTCATCTGTTCTTATCCCACTCACACTTCCCTCTAATGCTAAGTTTACAAGACCATCATGTCTTAAAACGTGGCCTATTAATCTATTCCTTCTCTTGGTCAACGTCCTCCATATACTTCGCTCTTGCCCTTTTCTGTTAAGTACTTTCTCGTTCTTTAGCGCATTATATCCTTGGCCTCCCTCTTCTGTTCTTACCCCAAACACTTCCGTCTAATTCTAATTTTACAAGAAAACGTGGCTTAATAATCTATCCTTATTCTGAGCAAATGTCCTCCATATTGTTCGCTCTTCTAAGAATGTAAAAAATGTGCCACAGGTGATCAGAAACATTGAACTCTCCCCCCCACTCTACAGTTGCTTGGTTTCGCCAAAGCGCAGTTTCTCCAACCACAGCCACAAACGCTGAGCTACGAAAACTAGGAATGGCCAGGCTCGCGCTCTCTCTCTCTTGCAAACCGGTCGCCGAGCGGTGCACATCCTTGCATTTTCTTCCCTTCTATTTCAGTTATAACCCTCGGGTGTATTTTGATAATATTGTAATATATTACTAATTTTATTGATATTTAAAGATTTTATTGTATTTATATTTTTTTGTTTGTGTTATATATCTTGTGGTATTTTACTAAAACAAAGTTTCTTTTAATTTAAAGAAAAATGTTTTCTTTTGGGCCAACAATTTTATTTCTGAGTATTCCATGTTTTTTGTTACGTTATTTGTACACGACTTGTTGGCTTCAGACGCTAAAAACCTGACGGTAACAAAAGTTGAAAATGAGAAATATTTTTTATACATAATATCATGATTTCCTACAATTTTTTATTAATGAAAAATATGGTTATGAAACTAAACGGTTATTCAAATTAAAGTTGTATGGAACTATGAAATTGAATTATTGAATGGCTTGGATCTGATTTCATTACGTACATTGTATTACATAAAATATGAACCTGGCATTTGAAAGTTTTGAATTCACTTCAAACATGATATAATAATTCATTTTCCTATAATTGATAAAAAAGTGGTTTTTATGATTTCCATAAGCAAACCAAATGTGAAACTATATAAGAGTCGTGTCGAACATTTCTTTTGTTTTTGAAATAAAAGATAACCGGAGATAAATAGCAAGTCCGCTTGTAGCTCCAGGTGTCTTTAACACGGATCTTTGTTAAGGCAATGTGGTTGTATATACAATATTCTTTAGTTCAGTTTGTTCGTCGTAAAAAAAACTGATCCGTGAAATTGTAAGGGTGAGGTAAAAGGATCTTTGCACCTTCTGTTTCTCCCGTTACTAATAATATATAGAATATTTTTAAAAGTGCTTGTAGCTTTATCATCCTCCCGTGTTTACTGCGCAACACAGATGCTATGATATTTCTCGCGAGCTATACCAATAACGGTTTATCCCCGTGCCTTAGTAATAAAGAATATGCTACATGCCGGTTTTACCGAAGTACATTTTGTCCTTTATCAGCCAAGAACAGGGTGGGAAGGGGGAATGCGGAAAGAAAAGCACGAGATTGAAGGGTTACCTAGGGTCTCTCTACTGTTTTTAAAGATTAGAACGCTGCAATTCGCCTAAATGAGACCCGGAGAAAATATCTGCATGATATGTTTACGAAAAGTAAAAAAGCTAATTAAATTATCAAATAAAAAACTATTATAATTATTTGATTATCTGACATCGATAAATTAACCGGCCAAAATTGTAATAAAAAAAATTTAAATCCATCGTTTCTTTTCTTGAAAAATCACTGCTGGACTAGCAATTGTGGAACAAACAGTTTTAAAATCATTAAAATTTAAAACAAGTCCACTATGACATCAAAAATATTATAATATGGACGCACCGCAAAAAAATTGTTACATTTCATTTACTGTAACATTATAATTATAAAATTATGAAGTGAAGAGGAATTTTCAAAAGCGTCTGTTTTTCATACAAAACGCATCCGAAATAAATGCTACAGACAAAATGGTTTAGAGTATAATTTTTGTTACAGAGTTTTAATAAAAAAATCATTTGTTGGAAACGTTGAATTAAATGATAAAACAATATATATAGTAACAATTTAACAAATTATGACTTCTGCTATTTTGTGTCCTATTTGACATGCAAACAGAAATGTAATGATTTTAAGTGAAACATTCACTAATAATTTAATAATAGGGACTAAAATTTCATAATTTTGATAACAAGAATTTTAGCTTTTTACATCAATGGGTTTTGAGAAGAAATTTGTACCGATTCGCCTGAGGAAGGAAATGGAACGTCGCGATTGTCCTGTTATATCGGCCATGGTATTTATTTTATTTCAATATTTTATCTGTTTAAGGCTAATTTACTATTCGTTCATTTTGGACTTCTACAAACGTTTTTAGCTTTTCCATAAATTTTTTGAGTGTGAGAGTAGCAAAGGACAAACATCGAAGTATTTCGTTTTGCTGCAGAAAATTGTTTCACACGCTGCTTCCAGTTCCAATTTGCAACCTTTCCTCTCGTATCCAGTAATGTCCAATTGCAAATTGCTTTCAGCTTCAAACGACAATTTCCGTCGGCCGTGACAATTGCCGGAAGTGAAACTAAGCGTGCGCCGATCGCTAATTCATCTATGGCTCTGGCTTTGAACATCACAGAAGTTGCCACAATGGCTTCGAAAGTTAAACAATGGCGGACAGACAAATGTACTTCAACAGATCTCCAACCCAAACAGACTGCCGCCACAGTTTATTATATACAACATGCGTTAACCCCAATACGAGATACATTTGAGATTAATTAATAATCAATAATACTCAAGAACCAAGATCAATTATTTAAATATTAATATTATATATTTTAATTCACATTATTATTTAATAGATTTATGTATCATTATAACAATCAACCAAATGTACGAAATCATTTGAAAAATTATAAAAAACATCAAATTTGAATATGTTCCAAAAAAAATTATTCATCGTACAATTTGTTGTTGTTGTTGTGGTACTCAGTACTAAGACTGGTCTGATGTGCAACCCTCCATGCTAACCTATCAGCCGGAATCCATTTAATTCCCGCATAGTTAGCACATCCCACATCCTTCCTAATCTACTTAGCGCATTTCATCCTCGGCCTTCCTCTTCTGTTCTTATCGCACACACAGTTCCCTCTAATGCGAATTTTGCAAGACCCTCATGTCTTAAAACGTGGCCTGTATTATCCCTTCTCTTGGTCAACGTCCTCCATATTCTCCGCTCTTTCCCTTTTCTGTTAAGTACTTCCTCCTTCCACCCATTTTGTTCTCCTATAGCACGAAATATCAAAAGTTTCTATTCTATTTCATTCCGCAACTCCTATCGTCCACGTTTCCCACCCTTACGAACACTTTTGCAAACGCTTTCATAATATTCACACTTATATTACCCGTATGTATATTTCTCTATTTCGCGAAATCCTTCCTTGCCTGTGCTATCCTACACTTTAAGTCTAGTATACTTCTATCATCCCTTACCATTCCTTAAGTTCCGTCAAAATATGCCTTCCCAATCTAACAGCCTTTGTTATTTCATTGTTTCCCAAACTAAATTTCATTACCTTGGATTCCCCTCTATTAATCATCATATGGAACTCTTTCTCCAGGACCGCGTTCATGCCATTTACTATGGTTTCCAAGTCTTCTGACTCCCCTAATACTACATTATCTTCGGAAAAGCGCAGGGTTTATATTTATTCTTCTGGCAGTATAATTTATTTTCCATATTCAGATTTAACTTTCTTCATCGTCTGTTCTATACATAAGTTACACAGCATGGGCGACAGACTGCATCCTTGTCTTACTCCTTTCTTGATTATGGCTTTCTTTTCTTGATCTTCTATTCTAATTACTTCTTTCTGTCTTCTGTAGAGGTTATGAATAAGCCGTCGTTTTCGATATTTTATTCCTGTGCTCTTCAATATTCCTAATAGTGTGTTCCAGTTCACATTATCAAACGCTTTTTCTAAATCTATAAATACACGAACGTAGACCGGTTTTTTCGTATCCTGTCTTCTAAAATGAGAAGCTAAGTCAATATTGCTGCTTTTGTGGCCATATTCTTCCTAAAACGAAATTACTCTTCTCCTAACTGGCATTCTATTTGACGTTCCATTCTCCTGAATATAATTTTCGTTAATATTTTCATGCTTGTGATACTAAAGTAGTTCTTCTGTGCAGTTCGCTTCTATTAGCCCCAGTTTTTTTAGGTATGGATATAATTATGTATTCATCTTATGTTGTAATTTCGCAAATTATCCCGAACAGCCTTGATATTGCTTCTTTGCTGTATGTTCTTATCAACTCCGCTGGAATGTTACCAATTCCTGGCTGTTTCCAACCCTCAGGTCTGTCAGCCATGGCCCTGTCAAACTCTGACCTTAAAATTGGTTCACCCACCTTTTCATCATCCACCTCCTATTACTTATTGATCTATATTCCCACCATGATACAGCTCTTCTAGGTATTCCTTCCATCTATCTGATTTTTTTTATGCAGAATTGGCTTTCCATCGGCTCTTTGGATGTTCTATCTGATATCTTTCCTCTCTCCGAATGTTTCTTTGGTTTTCATATATTCAACGAAATATTCAACCGCTTTGAATTTCTTTTGTAACCAAGCCTCTTTGGCTGCATTGCACTTCCTGTCTATCTCATTCTTCAAGCATTTGTGCTGCTCTTTTCCATTTGCATCTCTCGCGTTGATATATTTATGCCTTTCATCAATGATGTACAATTTAATGCACTATAATTTGTTACTGGCCATTGTTTTCAATATAATGCCTCATGCTTTAGTTATTATCAAAAACCTGAAGAGATAGTCGTTTGTAGGATGCAGAAAGTTTTACTAATGTAATGGGCGTTGAAGAACCTGTTTTCAGTACTGACCACAAAGTAAACTAGTAGACTTAAAATAATTAAATACCCAACCCATTTCTCGAGGGACAGATTATTTTATTAATTGTAGTATGCATAATTATTTCTAAAAGTGGTATACAGACTACCGTCGGAATTTGACAATATTATGTAATTGAATATAAGAGATATGATGAATTCAGAATTTAGTTGGTGTTTCTAACTTTTATTTCACACAGCAGTTGATTTCCAGGAATCCAAATCCAAACATACACTAATTGAATACGAGCTCTGTGCGTTTCAAAGCGTGGAACTAATGATTTATTGCTATAGGACTTCAAAGTAACTGATTTTAGACTTATTTATCTCGTAAGTCGTCTACTGTGGAAATATTAGTAGACAAAGCCCCTCACTTAAACAGATAATTAAATACAACTAAGAAAAATAATCAACATTGAACGAACTCAATGAAAAAGATGAAAACTACGAGGATTTTTCAAAGGTTAAAAAGACAAATTGATCTGGAATAAATTGTTAACCTAGAAACGTCCTCCTTGAAAGCTGACGAATCTGCACATATATGATTGGTTTCTCAGACTCACCGAAGATTGACTGGAACAGTAAAGTTAACGAGATAGCTTAGAAGCCTGAGTATCCAAAAAGTATTCTTTGTTGACAGTTCTAAGAAAATAGAGCAGCCGTCCTATCTGGCAGAGAAAATGACAAGAGTTTGGTCCATAGTACCAGCGTCACCATGGTTGAACTCACCGTCATAATATTAGACACTGTTTGGTGTCCCCCAGTCAATTGAGGCGTTAAAGATGCTCACCAATGACGATGATCTTATCAACTCCGCTGGAATGTTATCAATTCCTGGCACTTTACAATTGGTCAGGTCTGTCTGGGCCATGTCAAACTCTGATCTTAATTTTGTCCCCCACCTCTTTATCACCCACCTCTTCATCACCCATGTCCTCTTCTTCTCCTATTTCTGAATGATCTAGATTTCCACCATGATACAGCTCTTCTAGATGACTTACATCTGTTTTTTTACTTTTGATCCAGAATTGGCTTTCCATGGGCTCTCTTGATATTCTAGCTGATATTTTTCATCTCTCCGAATGATTATTTGGTTTTCCTATAAGCATTGTCTATTTTCCATTTCACAATGAAATCTTCAACCGCTTTGAGACAACATCTTGAGCATTACGGGAAACACTGTTGCGTGTATTCCTGCTCGTGCGGAAATCATAGTACACGACTGAGCTGACCAATTAGGAAGAACGGAGGCTATGCTGAGAAAGGACTCCTTCAACATGCCAGCATCTACGACCTCAGATTGTTGAGCAGCAATCATCTGGCTTTCAACTGGAAGCGCTGTGGATTGTCAGCAAGAGTCAATCCCCAAAGCTTATAAAGAAGAGAGCAGACCGTTATATTAATTCTTTTTCCAGTTTTCAAATCCCATCAACCAGCATATGAGCAGTGTAACCTACTCTTCGATTCCTCACTCGACAGAATTGAAGGTCTACATCGAACCATTCACCAAAGAGGATATCTACAAGTCAACTACATCCATCTTCAATCTATTATCCTTGACTGATGAAAACGAATCTACTTGAATTTATTTTCCTGACTGTCTGAAAACCACAATAGTGAGATCTACCTATAGAAAGGGAGATAGGTCTAAAATCTCCAACTACAGACCAATATAATTGAAATCAAACTTTTCTAAAGTGTTCGAAAAGTTGCTTTATAGTAGATTAATAAACGTTTTAACAGTAAACAATGTATTAAACAAACATCAGTTTGGGTTTAGGAAAGAACACTTCACTTCAGATGCAGTTACTGAATTCGTACACGAGTTGATTCCAAATTAAATAATAAACTCCAGGGATAGGGACATTTTTAGATTTATCTAAAGCCTTTGATTTACTTGATCATTCCATACTCTGAAAGAAGCTGGAATCATATGGTTCTGCTCTACATCTATTCACCTCCTACTTAGAAGGCAGGCACCAGAATACAGAAATCCCATTTCCAGTTGATAATATCAAAAATAAAATCATTTCCAGTAATAATCACCAATAGTGTACCGCATTGTTCAGTTTTTGGACCTTTATTGTTCATAATGAAATTATATGTCAATTGTTAGTAATGGTATGTTGGTTACCTATGCTGATGATACGACAATACTCAACTGTCATAATGACATCCAAATAACATTACTAATTACATGAAACAGAATAACCTTCAAGTCAATGCAGATAAGACGAACATTTTATATTTCAGCAATAAAAATCAGACTGCAGAAATAGGAAGTGCACTGATTTGTGATGGAAAAAGAGGTAAATTTGGTCAAGTTTCTAGGAATTAATGTGGGCTTTAATCTAACACAAGACGAACACAATTAATTACGCAATATAATAAACACAAATCAGTAAAAGACGACTGTCATCTGTTCTCCCTATAGAACGCTTATTGAACATTTACTATGGCAATGTATATTCCCGTATTAGTTACAGAATAGAAATTTGGGGAACCGCTGCTACGCAGGTTTCTTATTTCTCAAAAAAGTTATGACATTTATATTTGGTATAAAAATAACCGATTCATGTAAACTAATATTTCACTCACTATACATTTTCAAAACTATTATGATGATAAAGAAATCGAAAAAACCCTCCCAGGACTAACTATAACTAATCTTTATAATACTAGGGGAAATTCAGACTATTTTAGGGTGCATACTAATTTATAAAAAAACTAATCTTGACCCATCTTTTAAGGGAATGTTGCTTTATATAAAAGAACTGCAATGAAAATAGTTTGAAAGAACTTTGAAAGAGTATTTAGCAAATAAAGTAGTATAGAAACTAAAGGAATGATACAATTGTAAAACTATAAACTGATAAATTAAATTTTTTTTGTGTGTATTTATGTAAACCTGACTTTTCCCATTTTACATTTATGTAGTTGTATGGAAATAAAGTTTACCTTATTCTTATATAAAGAAAATATAAGAAGAGTTGTGTTTTCTTTTTTTCTGTTTTTGTTCGTGTAATCAATGCTTTTCATAAAAATACTCTTTATTTTCACGAAATGAGATTTTAACTACACTCCAATTCATGAATATTAATATGATGTACTAGTTTCTTTATAAGTGATGCTTATAAGTCTCTCTCTCTTCTTGTATAAGAATTTCTCGAAAATTTTGACATCAACGTTGTTGCTTTAACTTTGTTTTCACTCTGGTTCAAAATGGGGAAACCAAGTTTCATTACTCGTTAAAACATTATCTATTTATTTCATTGCGTTATTTTTTTAACTGCTAATACATTTTTTTCCTTATTTTGCTATGTTAACTCTTTCAGCACTCGACTTCCACTTGTTTTACTGTACTCGAGATTTTACTAACTACTTCATTAACTATGCGAAAAGTTACTGCAACTTTTTTTTAGTACCATCAGCAGTTACAGGTCGGTCTTTACGAAAAACGTCGTCAATGTATGTGTCAAGCACAGAAGTTGACATTTCAACTGGCCGGCCAGGACGTTGCGCGTGAAACACAGAGGTTTGACCGTCGTCTTTTTGTGTTCAACTCAGTTATAAAAATTAAAAATATTTGTAACAATTCCGTCATTTTAGTTTGTTTTTCATATTGAGGAAGAAAAGACCATATCACCGAACGTTGTTGAGCTAATACAAAAACTTGAAGCGGACACGCCATTCTTAAATGCAAAATGGCTATAAGGCAACCAACTTTTTTGCGAGATGTGTACAGCTTATTGCAGTGATGCCAAGCTAAAGTTACGAAAGTACTAAACACCTCTTAAAAAACGTTTTAACCTCTTTAATTATTATGTTTCACTTGTTTACATGTGATAAAATATGCAACACACGGATGTAAAACTTTAAATAGACGATTAATTTTAAACAGATAAGAGTTAGAGAAGGCAAAATATTTATAATAAATATTCGTCTCATTAATTAAAGCTATACATAATTTCGTACCTATCATTTACTTTATTTAACAAAGATTTTTTAAAAAAAATTGAATTACCTTGCAGCGAAAGTGATTCTCAATTTATTATTAATGTAAAATTACCTTCTCTACAACAATAAATTATTAAATAGCTTCAGAATTGAAAATCAATATATACTTGAAAGCAACTTCGAATCAATACGTGAAAAGTAATTAAATTTCCCCTTTGAGGTAATAAAACACCTCTGATAACGTTTTAGCAGCACAAGGCCGAATTCTGATAATGAACGTATGACGCAGTTATTTACTAATCCTTTCACGAATCCAAGGTTAATCGAAACCGTTGTACTAGAGCTTCAATAACACGCTCCTTTAGCTTCGAAGATGTGATAGGTTTAAACACAATTAACTTTTATAGTGTATTTCCCCTAAAGGTTGTTACTAATGCGACTTTAAATAAAATTAAAACAACTTTTACAAGAGGGTTAGAAAATAACAAGTAGCGTTATAATTAAGAAACTGTGAGAAGTGGTTTTAATGATTATATTGGTTCCCTGCGTTGCCGAAGTACTCATTAATATTATCCCGATACAGTGTTTAATAATTTCTTGTTCAATACGTGAGTAAAGTCGAGGGAATCACATTCACGCCCCCTAACCTATCTAAGGGTACGGAATGTGAATTTCATCATAAATAGCCTAACGAGTCTTATATTACAAAAGATAAGCACATTTAAGTAGGTCAATAGACAGGGAAATTTATTTATCTGGTTCGCTATGAGAGATAAAAATACTCCTGAAACCCTTAGGCTAGTGTCACACTTGAGCGGGTTGCGGGTCAGACAACACATGCGACATGTCGCACTTGGACGGTTGCGGGGCGGGTGCGTTTTCCCATCCCGCAGTATCCGCACCATGCTACGGGGAAACGCAACACGTCCGGCGATAATGGGATGGTAAAAGGCCTTACTATCGGAAAATTATGAATTTTATAATCTTAATCAAGTAATAAACTAGCATCATTGGTAATATAAACATGTTCAATTTTAATTTACAATTTGATAATGCTGATTTAGTAATTTCAGCATGGGTTACTTCAATTTTTTAAGTAATTACTAAATAATATGAAAATTATTTTTTAATTAATGATGAAATAAATGAAACATTTTTTTTAAAGTTAGAAAACAGTCGCATTCAAGTCTCTGTGAATCCATGCCAAGTGGTGCAGAAAAAAAGGAAATTGATTGCTCATCTCAGAAATAATTAATATTTTGTTGGTGTCTTTGCAGTTCAAAACTAATTTTGTTTCATTTATATTGTACCTACTTCAAAACTGACCGCTTTTGTTATAGAGCGCTCGCTGTTTTTCGCGTTCGCAGGAATCAACGATTTTATAAATTATTCAGAACTTGGTTTCAAATCAACTTTGTCGTGTTCAGTACATTCGGGCCTACATATTAAACCTAAAATTACGTATCTAATAATATGTTTTCATGTGCTCTGTGTAACACGAAGTTGTCCATTCCAATGAAGAAAATTCAACTTCCGTAAATTATTTTTTCATGAAGGCAGAGTTTGCGAACCTCAATATTTTTAGTGCTTTTACACATAACGGTGGAGTTACTTTATATATATTATCAGTGGTGAGTGACGTACCATTTACCAATTATATCCTTTTATAATGGGACTTTTCAATTTTTTTCTAAGTTTGAGTTACAATATCTCTGTTTGACATACAGATAAAAATTTGAAGTTCTACATTTAATAGTTTTTTTAGTATCAAACTAAAAAATAAATTTTAACGTAGAGAATTAGCTCAAAAATTTAGCAAAAATGCTTGATTTCACCTGGTAGAAAATATCAACACAACATTTTAATTATTTAGACACGGTAAACTATGAAAACTGTTTTGATAGCACAATATATTATATAACTATTTGTGATCCATATTATTTCCTTATTATGTAATAATTCAAGACCGTAATGAAATACAGAAAAAATAAAAGTAATTTTAAATAACAATAATATAAAATTACATTCTTTCCCTGAAGTAGATTAACAATAAATTAATGAAAAACTAGAAATTGGGTTTTATCAATAATTACTTTTAATGTTCATTTAACAGTCATGATATTTAGTTTCGTTATTAAATTGTCTTTTTGGACTACAAATACCTATGGATTCTAATAAAAGTATTAATAGCAATATCTTTAGAAAAGATGCTCGAACACAATGTACCAACTACCGGGGAATCACTGTCCTAAGCTCTATTGGTCGCATATATGGCAAGATTCTGAAAAGTAGAGTCGAACATGAGATGCATGAATCTGAAGACCAAAGCGGTTTTAGGGCAGGCAGCAGATAATATCTTCAGCATTAGACAAGTCACGGACAAGAGGGTACAACATAATCTAGAAACACATCTTATTTACAAAGATTTACGTAAATCAGATGTCAGTGATCCGCTATCGAAATTATGGTCGGTGAAGGAAAATCAGCAAATAAAAACTTATATTAACGCAATAACAGTTGTATACAGGAAATTGAAACAGGGTCAAAGTTGGAAATAGGCTCATCAGAATTCCACGTAAATAAATGATTGAGACAAGGCTGCTGTATAGCACCCACGCTTTTTAAAATATGTTTGAATGATGCACTCAAGAAAGAAAATGTCACACCATGGGAATACCTATAGACGGTTAAACCATTTACACTTAGAATTTTGCTGTTGATCACGTTATATTCGCTGAAGATGATCCATGCTACATAGGAAGAAAATTTAACGAGGAATATGTGAAATGGGTCTTACAAATAAATTTTGTTAAAAGCGAGTGTATTATAGTTGGAGGGACAGGAAGAGATTTAGCAATTGAAGACGGAAGTGTAGTAAAGTGATGCACCACATACAAATACTTAGGGACAAATATTTCTAGTTAAAGAGGAAATTAAGCAGAGAATAGCGAAGGGCAGAGACAGTTACACTCAATTATATGGAATAAACATATAACAAAGGACGTAAGGAGGAGAAACGATACTGGAGAATTTTGCACAATATGCTTCTGAGGTTTGGGAAATAACCAAGGAAAATGAAGGAAAGCTAAGAGCGATGGAGATGGAATTCTGGAGATGCAAGAACAGAAAGGATAAGAAATGAATATATTCGGGAAGAAATGAGGAGCAGTTCATTAGAATTTTTACAAATTAGAATACTTTAAAATCTCAACAAAAATTATTCATATGCAATTTTAGAAGAAAGACAAGAATGGAAAAATGTTAACCGGACAAGGAACTCGAACCCAGGACCTCCGGGCGCCCTACCAACTGAGCTAACCCGAGTCTACGTCCAAGGACCGATCCAACATCTCGCCACTCCCATACACTCACCTACCAATTCACTAATCACACTATTCACACCCTAATTATAGGAAATACCTGAGGAATGGACATTGCGAAAATTAATCACAGGCGCATGGAATTCAAATGTAAGGAAATAGAAATACTTCAGAAAGGCACATCAAATACCTAATTTTAGAAGAAAGACAAGAAAGGAAAAATGTCTACTGGACCAGGGACTCGAACCCAATTATTAGCTCAATTGGTAGAGCCCCCGGTAGGTCCTGGGTTCGAGTCCCTGGTCTGGTTGACATTGTTCAATTCTTTTCCTTGTTCTAAAATTAGCTATATGCCTTCCTGAACTTCATTTGAAGTATTTCGACTTCATTAGACTATTAATCATATCAACATTAATCACTGTACTTTCAAATAACTATATTTCAAGTACAATGGAACTGTTCAAAGTATTAAAGACAAAATTTCTGGAAAAACACAAAGTTATCTACAAAATTAATTGTTTTGAGTGTAACGCATTGTATATCGGACAAACTAAAAGAGCATTAAAAACTCGCATTAAGGAATATGAAAACCACAAACATTAGACGTTCAAAAGTACACTTTTGTGTCCAAACACATGTTAATGTTCACAATTTCGATTGGAAAAATGTGGAAGTTTTAGACGAAGAAAATAATTACTTCTCGAAAATTATGAGTGAAATGTTGTATATGAGGTGCAACCGTCATTCAATCAATGATAAAAATGACACGAACGATTTGAACAAAATTTACGGTACTCTTTTGCTGTAGTAGTTTAACGCTTTCATATTCTTCTCCATTGCTAAAATTTAACTGTTGAAAGCACTCATTGTTAAACATCATTTCGGCCATAACCGTCGCTGGGAGTATATAGGATGTATGGCTAAATTTAGCCATGTTTTTAAAAATAAATTCAAAATTGTAACTTGGAACACAAAATTAATTTGTTGTAATATTATGTTTCTAGTAAACCTTAAGAAGTCTCAAAATGGAGATGAAACGTCGCTTTTGTTAATATATAGTTATTTATTTAATGCTCACGTTTTTGGCCGTCTTTTTATTTATTGTATATATTTAAGTCATAAAACTATAATGAAATGGATTAACTTAAAATTACTTTATTTTAAATTTGATATTCGTCTGAGTGTAACTATAAACAAAAATAGAGAAACATTGAATATTAATACAATTAAAATCGATAATTACCCGTCATGAAATTATAAAAAGAATACGGCTATAGACGAATACTAATCCCAACAAGGATGAATCTTTTATCAAAATATTTAATTATTAAAATATCATTTTTGTGACTAAGTTTAATAATAAACAAATAAAAGTACGGTCTAATAAGTCGGCAAATAAATATCGTTAGTGTTTCATTCATATATAAATACAACGCTGCATCCAACTTTGTGAAAATTGGTAATAATTTTGACCGTCTCTGTGGTCTAGTGGCTGACTTCACAGACTCGCATAACGGAGGTCCTGGGATCGATTCCTGGCTAAGGCCCGGGCGCTTGTGTGTGTTTTCAATTACCATCACCGAGTTTACCCGAAGAGCAAATCGCTAATTATTTCGTTGGTTGGGACGACTATAAACCGAATTAAAATAATATTAATTTTGAATACATAATTTTTTTAATAAAATATGAAGTGTCACATGAAGAAAACCACAACGTTGGATGTAAATCTGTATTTATATTAAATACTAATAAAATTTTATTGCTCGCTTACAGGTTGTACTTTTAATTATTTATTATTATATTAGTTGAAATTTACAATAAATAGTTATATATTTAATGCTGACTTTTTGGCCGTCGTTTTATTTATTGTAAATGTTTAAGTCAGAAAAATATGATGAAATAATACAAAACAATGCAAATGATTCATAATTGCGACTTTGGCACCCAAGACGGACTTTTCTGTAACTAAAAGACGATTCGCTTATCCGGCAACGGCGACAAAAAATTAAAAGTATCAGTACTTTAAGAAAAAGTAATTTCTTACTATGTAGTCATAAACAATTAAAACTGACATGCTACGTCAATGTAATGTATACATAAATCTCTTAGCTAATTTATTGTAATATTGTGTTTGTAATAAGCCTGAGAAAGTCTCAGAATGGAGATGAAACGTCGCTTTTCTGAATAAGTAGTGATATATTGTAATGTAAAAATACAGGTGCCTGCTGATTTTGGTTCTAGTGTCATTGTGAAGTGCAGTTGGGCCTAAAATGAAGGAAGTTTTGTGCGTGACAATAGAGGCCAACAAAAATGTAGAACTGGCTGAAAGTGGGTAAAATCCCGTGGGTAACCTCCGCGGGACGTGTGTAAAAAAACGGTGGCGGGAAAGTCCCGCTGGCGTGTGTGAAAATTCTGAAGGGGAACCCCGAAATTTTGTGGAAAAAATCGATGGCGGGGAACTCTCGGGGCGAGAAGTTAAAAAGGCGACGTTGGGAGGCTGAGACGATCAGTTGGGAGAGAGAGAGGAGACGAAAAGCAGTCGGAGAGAAAGAGGAGAAGAGTGCAGTTGGGGGAAAGAGAGGAGAAGAATTCAGTCGGAGCCAGAAGGAACGACGAGATCAGTTGGAGGTGAGAGAGAGCAGACGAGTACTTGGACCCGAATGACACTACGATGTAAAACACCTGCACGACGCACTAAAGACAGTGAGACGCGGAAACATTCGTGAGGTTGAATGTTTGTTGGCCAGTAATTTTGGGTAAGTTCATCAAAGCTGTGAAACTTGCTCATTTTGTTGATTATATGGAAATTTAAATAATTTCTATCTCTATTTTTCAGAAACTGTGAACTTCATTTCTCGATAGGCCCAAAATCCCCTGAGATGTTTTATGTAAGCATTGTAAAGTTAAAGTAGATAAATATAAAATTTTTAAACCGTTTAAAATTTGTTCATTAATTAAATTTTAATCCTATCCTATGAAAAAGATATTACAATATTTATAATGCCGACTTTTTGGCTGTTTTTTTATTTATTGAAATCTTTTAAAATAAATTAATTATTGCAATCTTTTAAAATAATTAAGTTGTCAGGGAAACAGTTCATACCTGAGTTGTGAGAAGTAATCATTAAAAATTTTGTAAATAATTTTTTTCGCGTAAAAATATTGTTTAATGTATGTGAAAGTCTGTTTTTATAACCTACTAACGTCATTGACGTAGGAATAAAAATTTATAAGAAAGTAAAAAGAGTAATAAGTCAAAGTTTTCCTAGTTTTATCAGTATGTGCCCGCTTAAGGATACATTTAGCTTGTCATATTGTTTGGAAGTTTTCCTTATTCCAGTATTTTCTCCTGGCAGGTTCCCTGTGCACTGCGGGGCAGCCTACGCTACCCCTTAGTTTCTCACGCGATTTGCGAGTTAGACAACGACAGCGGCACCTGGTGGCTGCGTTATCTAATCTACACCTGTCCCGTGGGTAGAATGGATTCCAGCCAGCATCGGGGCTGGCCTTTAACCTTTCAGGGGAGACCGGAGCCCGGTTCTATTGAAAGCGGCTCACCAGCCAGTCGATAACGGAGAGACGGAGAGAGACGGGGAGATGTGCCGCGGAACAAAGACCTCTCGCTGCCTGGCTTACATAATACCCCCCGCGATTTGCCGGGATGTTGCAGCCAATCAGGGAGGAGGGGGGGCGGGTACCTCAACCATCATTACGACAAACAACGGACCCCCACGAAACTATAGTACTGCATGGATAACAATACTCGCAGCTACGTCACATCCACAACCATCATAATGCATCACACCGCATCAACTTTGATCACGGCATAAATATTTTGACACTGACGAACAAAAAGAAAATTGAGCTGAGGCTTTCCCGGTGTAGTTGATGCAGAAATAGTTCTCGGGTTTCCACTCGGGTACAGGTGCGATGTAAACGCGACGTTTCGACGACCACGTGCTCTGTCGTCATCTTCAGGCTGTACCCGAGTGGAAACCCGACAACTATTTCTGCAAAAAAACAGAAGTTATATCTCAGAAAGTTTAATACCTGCCCTCTGACGCTACGATTTTTTTCCTTAATTAAAATATGAAATATGATTTTCCGACTCAGGCATGGTTTTCAGGCATTTGAAAATTCAAAAAATTGACTTACGTAGAAAGTACGAAATTACGATTTTCTGCCTCTGGAACATCTGAATTTTTGGCCTAATAATAATTGGCTGTTGTTGTTGAGGTATTTAGTCCTAAGACTGATCTGATGCAACCCTCAATGCTAACCTACTTGCGCAAGCCTCTTCATTTCCTTATAAATAGCAATCGCAAAATCCTCTCTAAAATTCTTAGCGTATTCCATCCTTCTTCTCTCTTTTCTTCTTACCCCACACACTTCCCTGTCTTCTACAAGACCCTCGTGTCTTAAAACTTGGCCTATTAATCTATCCTTTCTCCTAGTCAACGTCCGCCATATTGTTCGCTTTTCCCCTATTCTGTTTAGAACTTCCTTGTTTGTGATTCTATCCACCCATCTGATTTTCAGCATTCGCCTATAGCACCTCATTCCAAAGGCTTCTATTCTTTTCATTTCCCCAACTCGTATCGTCCACGTTTCGCACCCATATAACGCCGCGCTTCATACAAACATTTTTAGCAACGATTTCCTAATATTCACACTGATAGGCCGTAAGAAAATTACTCTTCCTTGCCTGTGCTATACTACTCTCAATTTATTACGCTTCCCAAATAGCAGAATTCCTTAACTTCCGTCAAAATATCCCTTCCTAATCTAATACCCTTTGTTATTCCAGTATTTCCCATACTACACCCAATTACCTTGGTTTTCCTTCTATTAATCCTCATATTGAACTCTTTCTGCAGGACTACGTTCATGCTATTTATTACGGTTAATAATTGGCTAGCATATTAGAATTCCATCTTCGTCGAAAACCTCTTTTCCGTAGCCGATAGTCTTTCTCGTGCTCATCGCTCTTTTTTTCTAAAATTTTCTAGGTGCGCGTGAAGGACATATCAATACCAAAATCTGTATATGTCGACAATATTACGGTAATTTTCCGCCTTCAGGTTTCCCAAAAAGACTGTAACGTTTCTGGATCCCAATTTGCTGGCTGATTATTGTTGGCCCATCAATAAATTTACCCCACAAAAAATTATAATTTTCTCCTTTCTCTGTCAGTCAGAATATTTCCTTACTGTTTTAAATTCCGTTCCTATGATATTAAAGGGAAGTTGCCTGTTTCAGGATCACCCTTATGTAGCCTGTTACCGAAAAAACTAAATATAGCGGAAGTGATGAATGCCAGTATCTCGTAAAGTTTTGAGTAATGGTGAAAGTTAATATGATTTTTGAATTCTGAAGAAACAATTTTATGAGAATCAAATACTTTTCATTGTAAAACAAAAATCAGTCATTTTTAGTTTCTGAGTGGAAAGGACAAATCATAATTATATATGAACAACCCTGTTCCTCCATTTGAAATAAATAGACTAAATCGGACCACTTCGTATTTTTACCCATGATAATTCAGTTTTATTTTGGAAAGGAATTTTAAATAAATGCTGGCCGAGTTTTTGGCACAAAATTTTACAGAAATATGTGCAAGGAAGAGAAGGAGCGCCAATATATCAATCGGTTGCCTCATTTTTATTAAAATCCACAATTTGGATATTGATTTATATGTATTTTTTTGTTAAATGAAAAACGTAAAATTAGCCAAAATTTGAATCCTGTAAACTCATTAACAACTGAAATCCTAAATAGCATTTTAGATTGGTTAAATAGTTTAGCGTCAATTTATGTTATATCTTTCAAGGAAATTAATATTTTGCAAGTAATATTTTACTTTACGTCTTTTCTAAAATAATTTTACTTAAACATAAATTAAAAGACCATAAATACAGAATTAACACAATTTAAATTCAGTAAAAATTTAAAGAAACGAATATTTTGGAGAAATTAATTTGTTGCTGAAAATTACACAAATTTGAGGACGAAACGTCGGAATTGAGTAAACTTCCGCTTTGTGTGTTTATATGGCCCTTTAATGTTTACTTACATAACGATGTAATAAATGTAATTTAATAGCAACAGTAAAGTAAATTGTCTTTTTTAATTTAATGGAAATTTTTTTAAATGAAAAAAAATCACCATGTAAATGTATTAATGAAATAAAGTTTATCAAAACAAATATTTTGTTTTATTTTAAACCATCCAAGATAATATAACTGCAGTACATATAGAATTGTACTCGGGTTGTACAGAATGATAAATGCGACTACTCTACATTAATTACAAAAGTAGTTACAACCAAATAGAACATTTCAGGAAATTTAGTCAAATCTCACCTCAATTATTCATCTGCTGTGATTGTTAAGTGATTATCACTAAGAATATACGAAAAGCATATTTTTCCAAGACACTACAATTTATTATTCTGTAGACTCTTTCTTCTATTTATTAAGTTTGTGAAGAAATAGACTCTAAATTGTTGAAAAATACTAATTGGAGCCGTGAAAAATATTACAAACCAATTTACGGCGACTAAACTTGGTATTTCATTCTAAATTAAGTGAAGAATCAGCAAGGTTGCTTTGAATTTGGACTTATTGCAAATTCTTTGAGAACATCTATAGAAAATTCTAAAACACAGATATATAACGAAACTTTTTACAAACTTTAGTTCAAACCTATTCTGAATGTTAATTAAATTATAATCCGGAACGAAGAACCAACGAGATGATTCTGGTAATTACATGATGAATTTATTTTTATTGAGCAATTATTATTCATTAGGTTAATAAAACTTATACTTTTCTGCACACGATTGAAAAATGTCACTTTCTTCTATTAATGGCAAATTGTATCGTTAATTTTAAAACTTACTGGAATAAACTTGTTGATATTTAGTTCCCAAGACAAATTTTCGTGAATAGTTTCACAGTATTTTAAGAAAAACCCTTTTCAGTGTTTAAAAATGTCGAAACAATTTTCTGCGACAATCGAGGAGTTAAGTTTAAAAAATTGAAAAAAAAATTGAGACAAAAAAATACATTATAATATTAATATTAATTGAATCAAGCGTCTGATAATTGACCCTCATCACGTTTGCATTAAAGATTTTAATAATTATTTATTTAAGTGTGCAACGACATCAGCATATAGTGAAGGAACATAAAATGTACAGGAACAATGACAAAAAAAACGTAAATCATTGTCAAATTTTGCATTAAGGAAACTTGTATTAAGAAAAATATAAAGCATTTTGGAACTTAAACGGGTTTTGTTAGTGTCTCTGTGTAAATTTTTGAAACTATTTCACTCTTAAGTATGGTTGGTGTCTTAAATATTCTTAAAAATGCTCCAAAATAATTAATGGTTCCGCCTTTAATGCTAATTCACTTATTCGTAAAATGTTTCACTGAAGTATTTAAATACTGATTCTTTCTTACTTTTATAAAAATAAATATCATCCGTATCAAAATCACCTATGAAATGGAAATAAATTTTAATTGCCCAGTTTCTCAAACTAAAAAGAAAATTTACGAAACTGGTTATCTTAAAACAAATTATTCTGGCCCGCCTCTAAACTTTTCTTCTGATCATCATCTCAAATCAAAAATTTCCGATATTATAACCATCCATATTGCACCGGAGAAACATTAAAATCATTAAAAATCAAATGGAGAAGAAATACTTCTATTGCAGTTCAGATAAGGAGCGTGAAACTCAATTTAATGTCATAAAGTATTAGCTATTGAATAGTAAACGGCTACATTTTCAAATAGATTCGATTCAGTAGTTTAAATTGAATAAAAATTTTCTGAGCATTTCTGAAATATTTTGAAAAGTCTAATTTTATTATCAAAAATAATTTTTAACGTGAAAATTTACGCAACTGGTTATCTTAAAATAACTTATCCTGGCGGGCCTCTAAAATTTTATTCTGCTCATCATCTCAAACAAAAAATTAACCTTACTGGTAATACATATTGCACCGGAGAAACGTTAAAATCATTAAAAATCAAATGGAGAAGAAATACTTCTGTTGCAGTTCAGATAAGGAGCGTGAAACTCAATTTAATGCCATAAATTATTACTATTGAACAGTAAACGGCTACATTTTCAAATTTCAAATAGACTCGATTCAGTAGTTTAAATTGAATAAAAATTTCGTGAGCATTTCCGAAATATTTTGAAAAGTCTAATTTTATTATCAAAAATAATTTTTAACATGAAAATTTACGCAACTGGTTATCTTAAAATAACTTATCCTGGCAGGCCTCTAAAATTTTATTCTGCTCATCATCTCAAACAAAAAATTAACCTTACTGATAATACATATTGCACCGGAGAAACGTTAAAATCATTAAAAATCAAATGGAGAAGAAATACTTCTGTTGCAGTTCAGATAAGGAGCGTGAAACTCAATTTAATGCCATAAATTATTACTATTGAACAGTAAACGGTTACATTTTCAGATAGACTCGATTCAGTAGTTTAAATTGAATAAAAATTTCGTGAGCATTTCCGAAATATTTTGAAAAGTCTAATTTTATTATCAAAAATAATTTTGACTGAGGTAGACCTGTTCAATAGTTAGGAGCAATTCGCAAAGTGCGAATTGTGACGTCAGTATTACCTAAAGTTACAAAAATATAGCAGTTTTATTACGTTAAAAATTTTCAGGATGAGGAATCATGTTTTGCATATGAAACTAGTATTTTTAATTTCTGAGTAGGCCGAATTTTAATTCAGTAAAATTCTAAAAAAAAATTTTTAATTTGTTAAAGGTTAATTTTCTGTAATGGAGATGTAACTGTGTTTATGAATATCAAATTTGACAGACTTGAAGTCAGTTTGGTTATTTTAGGGTTATGTTACAGTTTTTAAGGGTGAGACGTGGCTGTACCTGCAATGTCGTGCTTCTCCCGGTCGAGATGTTCCGCGGAGCGCTCTTGCGAGGTGCGATGCAACTGGCAACTGCGTGAGGTAGGCAGGGTTGCTCCTTCCCTTCCCGTGGTGCACCGCGCTCCGTTGCCATGACCACCACAAACAACACACATGCGCGCGCGCACCCGCCGTCTTTTCGAGCTGTATCGACTGGTTTCTTGCACTTGCGGACCACAGGTGTCAGAGCACGTGCCCAGCTTTCGCAACGACGCGGCGGACCTGTGTGACTCGGGTTCTAAATGCAGAACCTGTTTCGCCTCGTCTCCCTCAGCCTCTGCAATAGCATCACGCATCGCTGCTTAGTCACACGTGACGCACGCAAAGTTGCCAGACAATCCGAAATCTCCGCTTAAGGAACACGGGGACTCAAATTTGAAATTCCTCCATGCTACTCAGATCAAATTAACAACGCACATGTGTAGCAATGTAAAAAAAATTGTTTTGTAAACATTGTTTCTGTTCAGATATTTACAAAATTTGGCAGTTTAGAAAATGTTCTTCGCGTTAATTTTGAAAAATTAATCTTCTTTTATATTTGTATGTAAGGTTGACCAGTAATATGAATTACCATCATTATTTTTTCAATTGAATAAAACTATGGGGAGAATTTATTTTTACTAAGAGTTTCAGACGGTTACTTAAAAATTGGCATTTTGCAGCATTTTGAAAATTTATTACACATCAACTACTTGAAAAACTTGAAAAATAAAATCTCTATTTGAAGATAATAACGTGTAGCAATGTAAAATATTTAGTTTTGGTTAAGTTATTTTTTCAATTGAATAAAACTATGGGGAGAATTTATTTTTACTAAGAGTTTCAGACGGTTACTTAAAAATTGGCATTTTGCAGCATTTTGAAAATTTATTACACATCAACTACTTGAAAAACTTGAAAACTAAAATCTGTATTTGAAGATAATAGCGTATAGCAATGTAAAATATTTTGTTTTGGTTAAGTTATTTTTTAAAATATTATGAAAATTATTTACAAAATTTGGCAGTTTGAAAATGTTCCTTGCGTTAATTTTGAAAATTTTTCCTGTGTTATGAACTTGAATATATTTTATCTTCTTTTATATTTGTATGTAAGGTTGACCAGTAATATGAATTACCATCATTATTTTTTCAATTGAATAAAACTATGGGGAGAATTTATTTTTACTAAGAGTTTCAGACGGTTACTTAAAAATTGGCATTTTGCAGCATTTTGAAAATTTATTACACATCAACTACTTGAAAAACTTGAAAAATAAAATCTGTATTTGAAGATAATAACGTGTAGCAATGTAAAATATTTTGTTTTGGTTAAGTTATTTTTTAAAATATTATGAAAATTATTTACAAAATTTGGCAGTTTAGAACATGTTCCTTGCGTTAATTTTGAAAATTTTTCCTGTGTTATGAACTTGAATATATTTTATCTTCTTTTATATTTGTATGTAAGGTTGACCAGTAATATGAATTACCATCATTATTTTTTCAATTGAATAAAACTATGGGGAGAATTTATTTTTACTAAGAGTTTCAGACGGTTACTTCAAAATTGGCATTTTGAAAATTTATTACACATCAACTACTTGAAAAATAAAGTCTGTATTTGAAGATAATAACGTGTGGCAATGTAAAATATTTTGTTTTGGTTAAGTAAATTTTTAAAATATTATGAAAATTATTTACAAAATTTGGCAGTTTAGAAAATGTTCTTCGCGTTAATTTTGAAAAATTAATCTTCTTTTATATTTGTATGTAAGGTTGACCAGTAATATGAATTACCATCATTATTTTTTCAATTGAATAAAACTATGGGGAGAATTTATTTTTACTAAGAGTTTCAGACGGTTACTTAAAAATTGGCATTTTGCAGCATTTTGAAAATTTATTACACATCAACTACTTGAAAAACTTGAAAAATAAAATCTGTATTTGAAGATAATAACGTGTAGCAATGTAAAATATTTTGTTTTGGTTAAGTTATTTTTTAAAATATTATGAAAATTATTTACAAAATTTGGCAGTTTAGAAAATGTTACTTAAGTTAATTTTGAAAATTTTTCCTGTGTTATGAACTTGAATATATTTTATCTTCTTTTATATTTGTATGTAAGGTTGACCAGTAATATGAATTACCATCATTATTTTTTCAATTGAATAAAACTATGGGGAGAATTTATTTTTACTAAGAGTTTCAGACGGTTACTTAAAAATTGGCATTTTGCAGCATTTTGAAAATTTATTACACATCAACTACTTGAAAAACTTGAAAACTAAAATCTGTATTTGAAGATAATAGCGTATAGCAATGTAAAATATTTTGTTTTGGTTAAGTTATTTTTTCAAATATTATGAAAATTATTTTCAAAATTAGGCAGATTTTAGAATTGTTCCTTGTGTAACGAACTTAATTATCAATTAGCTTCTTTTACATATGTAGGGATGACCAGTCTCGTCAATTGTCAGTATTATTTTGTAAATTGAATAAAACTGTGTGTGTGTAGGGGGGAATAATTTTTTACCAAGAGTTCCATACGGTTACTTCAAACTTGGCACTTTACCGCTTTTTTTAAATTTATTTCACCTAAGCGACTTGAAATACTTGAAAAATAATACCTGCATTTGAATGTATTAGCGTGTTGCAATGTACAAAATTTATTTGAGATATGTCGAAAATTATTTCCTTATTAGGCATTTTTGAAATGTTACTAGTGTTAGGAACTTCAATATAATTTAGTTTTTTTCATAAGTATTTAGGGCTGACCAATTTTATCAAGTGTCAGTATTATTTCGTAAATTGAATAAATAAAAGAGTCTCAGACGGTTACTTAAAAATTGGCACTTTCCAGTATTTAGAAAATTTATTTCACCTAAACTACTTGAAAAATTAATAAAATAATATCTTTATTTGAAGGTATTAGCGTGTAGTAATGTAATATAAGATTTTGTTAGGTTGGTTTATGTTGAGATATTTAGAAAATTTTTTCAAAGTTAGACAGTTTTAAAATTGTTCCTTTCGTTACGTACTTTAATATATTTTAGCTTTTTTACATTTATATGTTTGGGCTTACCATTGTTGTCAGTTGTCAGTGATATTTTTGAAATTTAATATAGCTGAGGGATGGAAATATTTTTTGTTTTAGTAAGAGCTTCATAGGGGTACTTAAACATTAGTAGATTTCAGCACAATAAAAATTGTTTCACTTAAACTACTAAAACAATTAAAAAAACTAATATTTTTATTTTAAGGTATTAGCATGTAGATTATGTACATAAATAAAGACGACAATATCTAAATATTTGTGACACATAGAAAGTTTTTGGTTACAGAAATCATGAAGCTGAGAATAACATATTTTTTTGAACAACAGTAATAACTTATTAAATAAGAATCAAACATATTAATTAAAATTGTCCTGCAGCATATTCTACAGCTTTATTTGTTTTGTTTGACAGCTGCATTTTTCAATCTACTGAGTTTATAGGCGAATTAATATGAAAAAATTAGAAAATATATATATAAATTTCGGCCAATATATATATATATATATATTGGCCGAAATTTCAGTCCCCGTGTCCCTTAAATACATAACCAGTACTACTCTTACTGGGAAAGGCGGAAAGAGGAGAGACCGTATATATATTTCGTTTTGATCCCGAGATCAAACGTGGCAACCATCTTGCCGACATTGCGACACGATTTTCAATAAAATTTGGGAGCACTAGACCAAACAATACACCCAAGTTACTGTAAATTTGATTCGTGTATTAATAAACACCATAACCGCGACTTGTTAGTCATTTATGGAGTGATAATCTCCAGGTTGACGTCACCAACGTTATCCAAGGACTAGCCACTTTGTATACCTACTTATCCAAATTATAAACGATTTCAATCTCTAGAAAGATATGGCACGGAATATCCAACGGCGATTTGATTACTTTGAGTCATTTTCCTTTCAAATGCGAATCAAATCATTGTCACAAACTATTTAATTTATCTTTCAGCGATAGTAAAAGAGTAAAACACGCAATTGAATCGGTTGAAATTTAGACAGGGAAGAGCTGATATTTCTCAGAAAAAAGTTGTTTCAATATCACTGGCCCAATGTTTTAAATTATTTAACTACTTATTGACGTACAGTAATAATAATATTTTCCTAATTATTTAAAGCAGCAATCCTCGTTTCGTTTCAAAGAGATTACAGAAAGATTTCCACCCACATTCAAATGATGATAATGCAAGTTATTTTCAAGACCTTGTAATGGGAGGGAAAAGCGACAAAATTCTAAAAGTTTATTTGTGCTTTCAATCGGTCGCCTTACTATTTTAGCAATCTACTCCGAAAGTTAACCAGAGATGTTATATATAGTTACAAGTAGGACATTTGTAAGACACAAAACTGCAAACAATTTCCATTAAAATGGCGAAGGAAACTTGGAAGTAGATTAGCTAAGCAGCAACTAAGAACTGTTTGACTTCAGAAATGCACATTGCGAAGTTTGTGACAGCTGTTCTCTCTGAAGTCAGCTGACGCAGATGTTCTCTGGGCTTAAGTTCTGAATAATATGAGTCACTAGATAGAAGCTCTCTCTTCCATTCATCTTCACATACGTCACTGCATTTCCATTATATCACAACTTCAACAATAAAATAAAATTGTTTGCTCTTTTGTAGTTTTGTGTCTTAGAAATGCCCTAATTATAACTATACATAAAATATCTATGGTTAACGTTTGGTGAGCATACCCAAAATATTAAGGTGACCGAATGAAAGCACAACTTTACACGTCGCTTCTAAAAATTTGTTTTTGCTACAAATAATTGACAGACACACATAATTGGCATACATACATAATAGACAGACAGACATACATACACAAGGAAACTAACACCTCACCAACCTATCCCAGGATTAGATAACGAAGCATGGGCCCTGGAGATAATCAAGAACTTATTCCCAACCATTAGTGGACAACAAATGACTTGTCTCCCATTGGACGAGTCACAGAACTTCACCGTAGACGAGCTCCAGACAGTAGGGAAATCCCTAAAGAAAAGGAAAGCACCAGGCCCGGACGGAATTCCGAACGAAGTACTGAAGATAGTAGTCGAGAAGTACCCACAACTATTGTTGAAGGCGTACAACGTCTGCCTGACGGAAAAAATATTCCTCCGTGATTGGAAGAGGCAAAATATCCTTCTACTCAGAAAGCCGAACAAACCACTGGATAGTCCATCATCCTACAGACCGATCTGCCTCATGGACAATATGGGGCAGATCCTTGAAGGACTAATTCTGGAGAGGATCCAACCCATATTAGAAAAGGAGGATAGGATGTCTACGCGACAGTTTGGTTTCAGGAAGAAGAGATCCACTACGGATGCCATTAAGCTCGTAGTAGAAACGGCTCGGAAAACAAAATGCGGATTCGACGGTAAGAAAGGATACTGCGCCCTGATAACAATCGACATAAAAAATGCATTCAATACGGCCCAATGGCAGCATATGGTGGATGCGTTAAGGGAGAAGAAAATTCCAGAAGACATGATATCTATGATAATTGACTACTTCAAGGACAGAACGGTAAACTTCAAAACAGAAAGTAACAACATAGACTACCGTATGACGTGTGGAGCTCCGCAAGGCTCAAAAATAGGACCGATGCTATGGAACGTCATGTATGACGGGCTGCTCAACATACCACTTCCGAAATCGGTGACAACCGTGGGTTTTGCGGACGACCTCATCGTAGTGGCTTCCGCAGACTCTACGGAGCTACTCGAAATAAGAGCGAATGACGCTCTTCAACGGATAAGAAGATGGCTCACGAAAAAAGGGCTAGAGATGGCTGTGAACAAAACGGAAGCCCTGCTCGTAACCGACAGGAGAAGTTTTAAAGAGCCTATATTCAAAATCGGTAACTCCGAAGTGCGCTGTCAGAAAACGATACGATATCTGGGCATCGAAATAGACACCAAACTGAACTTTAAGCAGCACATGGCAAAAGCGGCGGGAAGGGCTCAGGTGACGGCAGCGGCACTTGCCGCGAGACCTGAAGAGGAGGATGCTGGTGAGTGTCCTGCACTCCCAGATGTTGTCTGGGCAGACGCTATGAAGCCACACTGTCCGGCCACGAGGAAATTAGAAGCAGTGCAGAGAAAGGGCGCGATCCGAATTACCAGCGCGTACAAGACAATATCGAAAAGCGCGGTACTCGTCTTGGCAGGCGTCCCACCCCTGGACCTACTAGCGCTGGAGCGCAAGGAAATATACGAAGAGAAAGCCGACAATGCGGATCCGGGAGACAGAAAAGTCAAGGCGAGGAAGAGGCTGACGGACCGCTGGCAGAATTGATGGGAGGAGGAGAAATCCGGCAGACGGACGCATCGGCTGATCCCGAACATAACCGAATGGACGACGCGGAGACACGGAGTGATAATCTATCACTTGACACAAGCACTGAGTGGGCATGGCTGCTTCATGTCGTATCTCCACCGATTCCGTCGGGCGGATGGTGCGAATTGCAACCACTGCCCACACCCTGAGGATAACGCTGAACACACGCTGTTCCAGTGCGATGCGTGGAGCTCCAAAAGAACACAGGTGGAGAGGTCACTAGGGGAACCTTTGACCCCATAGACGCTGGTCACGCAAATGCTCCAAAGTGAAGAGAAATGGGACGTATTCGCGAGTTTTGTTACTCTCGTATTGCGGAGTAAATAAAAAAATTCTGAGTGATAGCGACAGTATAACGCAGTTGTATATAAGATCCAGATAGATGTTTATTATATCAAGGAATATATGGACACAGTCTTTTCCTTCATAATTTAGTTTTCCCTGTATATAGTAGAACAGTGATATAGTTGATAGTTAAAATCTAAGTGCCAAACAGAGACAAACAGTAGGGCAAAGTTTTGGCCCCATCCTGATGCAATGCCTACAGCGGTTCCGGGATGGACCAGGCCAAGAGGAGGAAGGGTTTTGTGGTTTTAGTGGGTATGAATCCCACACCGTTGAGGAGTGCGGACCCTCCTCTTCGTCTTTCGAAGATTTCCAGTTTCCCTCGTAAAAAATACAAAAAAAACATACATACATAATAGATAGCTAGACAAACAGAGAGACATATAATAGATAGATAGACAGACAGACATACATATAATAGATAGACAAACAGACAGACAGACAGACATATAATAGATAGACAAACAGACAGACAGATATAATTGACAGACAGATATAATTGACAGACAGATATAATTGACAGACAGATATAATTGACAGACAGACGTAATTGACAGACAGATATAATTGACAGACAGACAGACGTCATTGACAGACAGACAGACGTCATTGACAGACAGACGTAATTAACAGACAGACGTAATTGACAGACATAATTGACATACAGACATAATAGATCTATTTGTATTTCTTTAATAATCTACAACTGGCTGAAAGCTGAAAGGCACATACATAATTAAATTCTCTGTGTACTAGTAACCTAAATAAACCATTGCCTCTTTGAAATCTTCAACCCCGGAGTGTCCTCTTACACCCTCCGAATTAGTTTTTTGTATGTTTATATCTTCTGCCATTCTGACTTTCCAGCCTGCGGTTTTCTTAGTATTGTGTATTGTCTTAGTTTAACCATAGAAATTAATTTATATTTAAATATAACGATCATCGGAACGACGTGGGACAAGTACGGAGACTCCGACATGCTCTGTTTGTATTTCTCTACGTTATTCTCTGCATCGCATTTACATGAATGATGATCAGGATCCCTAAATTCTAGGAAGGGCTCCATATTTACTCCTTGGATTACATACTCTGTACGAACTGGCCGCGATGAACACTTCCCTCAAGCAACCTTTTCCGAAACAATTCAAGAAATTAGCTTTTAATTATCTATTTAAATTCTTTAGTTAACTATCAAGAACATCAGAAGAGCGGATGGGAAGCCAATTCTGGAGAAACAAAAAAAGCAAAAACATGGATGGAAGGAATATCTAGAAGAACTGTATCGCGGTAAAAAAATAGATCAGTCAGTAACAGAAGTAGAAGAGGAGGTGGATGATGAAGAGTTGGGGGGCAACATTTTAAGGTCAGAGTTTAACAGGGCCATGGCTGACAGACCTCAGCAATTCTAAAGCGCCAGAAATTGATAAAAATAAAGAAGCCACATCATGATTATTCAGAATAGTTTTAAAAATCAACGAAACAGGAAGAAAACTAGAAGATTTTTGTAAAAACATAATTATACCCATACTGAAGACGACTCGGGCTGATAGATGGGAACAGCACAGGACAATTAATTTAGTATCCCATTCATTCAAAATATTAACGAAGATACAATATAGGACGGTGGAACGTAAAATTTAATGCGAGTTAGGAGAAGATAAATTTGGTTTTAGGAAAAATGTAGGGACAATGGAAGTAATATTGATTTCGCGACAAATTTTAGAAGACGTGATAAGAAAAAACAGACCTACGTTTCGATTAAAAAAAGCGTCTGATGATAATGATGAATGTAGGGACAGGACAAGCTATATTAACCTTGCGACTAATTTTAGAAACCAGGATACGAGAAAACCAGTCCAGGTTTATTACTTTTGTAGATTTAGAAAAATTGTTTGGTAATGTAAACTGGAACACACTATTAAGGATTTTGAAGAGCAGTGGAATAAAATCTCGAGAAAGGAGGCTAATACTTAACCTCTATAGAAGACAGGCAGCAGTAATTAGAATAAAAGATCAAGAAAAGAAAGAAGTAATCAAAAATGGAGTAAGTCTGTCACCTATGCTGTTTAACTTATATATAGAACAGACGATGAAGGAAGTTAAAACTGAATATGGAAAAGGAATCATACTATAAGGAGAAGAAATAAAACCTTACGCTTTGCCGACATTATTGTATTAGGACTGGGAAACTATAATAAATTGCAAGAACGTAGTCCTGTAGAAAGAGTTCAATATGAGGATTAATAGAGGGAAGACCAAGGTAATGGAGTGTAGTTTGGGAAACAGTGGAATAGCAAAGGTTGTTAAAATAGGAAGGGATATTTTGACGGAAGTTAAGGAATTCTGCTACTTAGGAAGCGAAATAACTAGGGAAGGTAGAAGTATAGTAGACATAGAGAGTAGGACAGCACAGGCAAGGAAGGCTTATTCGAATAAGAGGAATTTACCTACGGGTAATATAAGTGTGAATATTAGGAACTCGTTGCTAAAAATGTGTGTATGGAGCGTTGCGTTATATGTGAGCGAAAAATGGGCGATAGGAGCTGCAGAAAGGGAAAGAATAGAAACCATTGAAATGTGGTGATGAAAGTCAGATGGGTGGACAGAATCACTATCGAGGATGTTCTAAACAGAATAGGGGAAGATTGAAAAATATGGAGTACTTTGATCAAGAGAAGGGATAGATTGAAACGCCACGTTTTGAGCCAAGAGGGTCTTGTAAAATTAGCAATAGAAGGAAGTGTGTGGGGTAGGAACAGAAGAGGGAGCCAAGGATGGAATACGGGACGGACATTAGGGAGGATGTGGGATGTGCTTGCTATGAGGAACTGAAAAGGCTAGCGCAAGATAGGTTATCATGGAGGGTTGCATCAGACCAGTCCTACGACTGAATACCACAACACAGTTTATTTGTTTTAAAATTGTTTATGTGAGCGGAAATGTCTTCGAGTATTGCATTTTCGACGATAACGTTATTATGTCATTTATCAGCCTCAGATGCACTAGTTTCAATTTCACAGAGTTGAGAACATATGGTCGGGATTACGCCCTCGAGGATATATTGTCCCCGCGGGAGAATTGAGGTCACCGCAAGGTTTACGAGAAAGAGGTCAACACCTGGAGAGAAAGTAAAACAACCCCAGTGAAAGGGAAAAATATAATTTCGTAAACTTAATGCAACACTTCACAGTGAAGAATAATTATATTTTGATACGGTGTTTTATAACAAACTGACTATTAGTATAACTGTTGATTGATTTAAGTAGAGAAGCGGAAAACAATCAAACGTCAAATGTCCCTGATAAAGAAATAATAATTCTGGAGAACCATAATGCATATCGTAGATTTTATAAATTAAAATATTTATATTATTAAAATTTAATTCTGATTCAGGGTCTAGATTAAACCATAATACTTTTTATAAAGACACATTTTTTGGAGTAAATAGCACCATAGATTTTTTTCTTAAGAAATTATTTATATTAGCCCCTCTTTGTCGTGAGAAATAGATAACATTAGTTGGTAATTAGTGAAATAAGCATATTAAATTAAATTTAGATTATTGTTACAACCGTAACGATAAGAAGATTTTCCCAACTGGACAGTATTATTGACGTTATCTCTGAAATATAATGTGCGCGACAGAGCAAGTTCGTCCGGCTGCGAGAAAGATCTTTTTCATTGGTTCGATATCTACGATGAAAGGTGATGGCTGATTAGATAAGAGGCGATATTCTGAAAGTTCCCCAGCAGAAGACACTTATTCGATGGATATCGATGGGTGTGGGTCACTGAAAAGTTCTGTGCTCAATATAATTCTTTTAAGATTCAAGAAATCTTTTGTGTATCTGTGAATAATGACCTTATAACATCAAAAACGTGTGAAATCACAATTATTTTATACTAATAAATCATTATAATAATTTACCTTCATTAATAATATTGAGAATTACGTGATAAAATTAGTTAAGCAAACAACCATAACCTCGCAGAAAACACCTATATTTGAAAAATTACCACCTAAATTAGAATTTTTTAAATAAATAATCTTATAAATTAGGAAAAATTTGGAATAATACCAGAAAATAATTAAAAGATTATATAATACAGTTGAAAGAATAAAATAAAAAATGTATAAAATTAATTGTAAAGATTGCAACAAAAATATATAGTACACACACGAACAATTCTTGTAACCAGAATATATATCCATAAATGAAATGGGTAAAGCAATACCAAACCAAATACGGTCTTGGTATTAGATCATGAAATTTGAAACACAGAATTGTTTCCGATACTGTAAGAATAAAACACAAAAAAATACAATCCGAAGAATTGTTTTAGACTAAATATACAGTATATATTTCAAAATAATAATGGTATGAATTCCATCAGAAAATCGATGGCACAACAAAAAATTACCCAAAAGTTGTAGAGTAAATAAATTTTTTTAATGGTCATAGACGTACACTTATCAAATCTTGTTTTTTTGTTATTGGATTTGATTATTTAAAAAAAGAATACTTTTTTAGAGACTAAGTAATTTGTTTGGACTCATTCGAAATCAAAATTCAATGTAATATTTAGGTGATAAGTGAATGTACGTTGATGAATGTTTACTGTAAGTAAACCAAGTTCGACAAATGCCCTGTGTGAGCCAACACAAACTGAATAAAACGATTTTAATCCATCAGACCATCATAGACGTGAAAAAACCAAAAGACGTGTAACAAAACTTATTTTTCTGCATTAATTACTCTTTAATTTTTGAATGTCCCTCGTATACACGAAAGAAGGAAGAAGGAAGTTCCGGCCACCAAGTAACCTGCATAAAGACACGATTGAAAGCAAAATAGGTTCATAAAGTGAACGAAATGTTTGCTGCACGTGGTTAATACAATATATATTTAACCCTGATATTGAAAAAACTGTCCCCTTGAATTAATTTGTTGGTAATAGCGCGTAGAACGCCTTTTAGGTGATTATTTTTTATAAATAAAATTATTATATTATCTCTTAAAGCGCAGTTTATTTCAAAAAATATTTCAAATAAAGCCCGTAATCATTTACAACATACATTCAGAAAAATGCACAAAAAATCTATTATATTTACAAGGAGAATATATTTGAACGACTTCCTCGGACTAATTAGCTTGAAACAATGTTCTTACCCTGACATCCTGTCAAATGCTTCAATATAACTGATATTATAGTTAGGTGGTGATACTTCTTGTTTTTCGTGAATGTCGTCGTTGCGACAGCCGCATGCACGCACGCAGCGCATAAAATCTCGCTTGGTAGGTTTCGTGATACAAAATGTATCTTGTTGTATGTTATTAATACGCAAGTGTAGGGTTTCGAGGGGAAATTTCGATGCATGCATTATTTTTGAGGATTTAAGCTTATTCTGCATGTTTCATCCCCATGAAACTTTTCCGTCTGAGATGTTCGCAGAAAACTCATGTCATTTCTACTCAAAAATACCACAAAATGAGTTCTATGGTCAAATTGAAGATTCAAAATAAATGAATTGGTGCTGATTATAATGAACGAATCCTGGAAGTAGTTATATTATTTATATTTGTTTATTTCTGTTGGTTAACAGAGATGGTACAATTATCAACACCAAGTCGCCCCAAAGTGTTTGAATTGAGTTGTGCCTGCAGGTCAACGGTTAGAACATTGAACGTCAGTGATTTATTTTCAACAGCCGAAAGTTGTATCAAACATTCAAAGTATAAATAATTAATATGCATTTAATTTACAATGATATTTAAAACCGTCGTCATGAATATATTTATTTGTAATAGTGCGCAGAACCCATTTTAAGTTCATTTTAAATAAATAAAATTAATATATCATACCCTTAAACTGATTTCATTAAATAATTTAAATAAACCCCCATTACTGTTAAAAAATCGCTTCATGTGTACATGATTGAACTTTGTGATCAGGTTCGTTTATTTTTTCTTGATTGGTAGCCTGTGATGGAAATTTCTTTTGTATTCTGCTTACTAATGACTTGGAGATTAATGAGCAAACTTTTTAGTTTGATGATTCCGTACCTCGATTATTATAAGCTAGAAGCTTGTAACGTCCAAACTCATATTCTCAGAATTTTGGCAGTGCCGATTCATAAAAAGGAGACAGCGTTTGAGACAGGGGCAATAAAACTCAGACTTCACGTCGCGCCTGGGGTGTTCCTCAATTTTGTTGAGAGTTGGCGGCATCCATCCCTGGGAACCAGATTTAAAAAAGGCTTGCAGTTAGATTTTAGTGGGTATTTCCGAGAGAGATTTTGGACAGATTTTTATAGAGCGGTGAGACGGGAGAGATGGAAAGATTTGGTGAGAGATTCCGAGAGGGGTTTCTGGACCGGTGTCTGGAATTGTAGCAAGGGAGATTTTGAAACTTTTCCTGAACCAGGAAGAGTAGCAGCGGCTGTGATCTGGAGAGAGGACGACCCAATTTGGAGGAAGGAGCTGGAATATTCACTAAGCCGACACGGTAATTACCCCTGTGACTCTTTGCTGATTTTATTCACTGACAGGTCCGAGTAGATTGGTGGAAAATATTTTGTTCTCTGAGAAGCCCATAATATACGACCCCGAGGTTGGAGATAGAATTGTTAAGTTGTAAGGAATTTATTAGTATCATTTTTTGTAAATATATATGTAGTTTTCATTTAAGTCGGCATAAAGATCGAAATATTAAAATTGTAATTATTATTGTTTTCGGATCAAGTGAATTATTGTTTTTCTTTCATATTATAAAATACACAATGTTAATATAGTTATATCCCACCTTAAAATAAATTAATTATCCCTATTCATTACAAGATGATTTGACCTAGATTATTGATGCTTATTTATGTATACATTTTGGTGTTGTTTCATTACACCGTGGAGGTTTTTCCTGAAGCAGAGGTTGATCCGAACTGCGACTGTCAACCCACAAAGCGCTTTGGCGTGGTCCAAATTTGCACCTGTTTCTAAATTTACCGCCCTTGTGATACACGGCGACCGACGTTGAGAAGGCTTTGCGACCGTATTTATGACAGGATGTTACGTCGTAATGGGGTCCGGCTTAGAGCACCTCTGCGGACCGATAGCTGCCGCAGTAAATACTGTCGCAGGGTCGATAGAGAATCTGGGTCGACGTAAATGCCCAATGCCATCTGTAAATAATGCTTCGCTGGCCGCCGCCTCTTACTTTGATTACATCACTATCTCCCCACATTCCTGGGTATCTTGCCCCAATCGCTCTTTCCTCTGCCATCGCAGTCACATGTACACTGGTGGAAGTCATTGAGCAATCTTCACGTTACACACGGGTCACTTACACACATGAGCGCAGACGTTCAAAATAAATTGGAGGTTGGTTCAAAAACACAAATTAAGCCGGCTTCTGGGCTGAAGTAACTTTATACTAACAGAAAGTGTGCATGGATGGTGTCGAAGGATCCTCACGACTGTGTTCAAAAAAGACAATCAGGAAGACAGTTAGTGACAAGTAAATTGGTCAGAATATATGGGAAAATAAGGGATACGGGGGCCAAAATTTCAGGGAAAATCTGAAGAAAAAAATTCGATTTTCTAATTTTTTATATTAATATGGCTAAACTGAAACAATATTCTGCCAAAGAAAAGAAGGAAGGTGTAGCATATTCTGCAGGACAATTTTATTAATATTTTTGATTCTAATTTAATAAATTATTACTTCTTTTCAGAAAAAAAGTGCTTTTCTCAGCTACATTATTTCTGGTACTAAAAACTTTCTATGCTTCACAAATTAAAAAATATTATCATTATTTTTCTACATAATCTACATGCTAATACTTTAAATACAGGTATTAGTTTCTTAATCGTTTAAGTAGTTTAGATGAAGAAAAACTTAAATGTGCTGAAAAGTGCTAATTTTGAAGTAACCGTATGAAGCTCTTAGTAAAAAACATATTTTTTTCAAAAATAATCCTGAAAATTCATGAAAATGATCAGACCTACAAAGAAATGTAAAGAAAGCTAAAATATATTCAAGTGCGTAACGCAAGAAACCTTATCAAATCATCCAAATTTGGAAAATAAATTTCAAAACGTCAACAAAAAACAAGTTTACAAAAACAAAATTTTGTACATTGCTACACATGTGTGTTGTTAGCACACGATTAAAATTTCATCTCAATAGCAATTCTTTTACAGGAATTTCACATTTCAGTCCACGTGACCCTTAAGAGAATAGAGAACGAAAATAGAGAAATGGGAATAGAAACAGGTTGGGTTCAGAGCAGAAAGGATCCTCTGTTTATTATGACACAGGTGCTACAGTAAAAAATAGCTTACGACAGAATTACCACTGGAAAAATAATGGGAAACATTGAAAAAATTTATAATATGCTAACTAAATAAAATTCATTAAGAATCTATACCAAAACTCCGTGGCTAGAAAAAAATATACAGGACTCATTACCAGAATGTATAAAAAATAAAAATGAAATATGTCAATCAAGCCTGCTGCATATTTTAAATATACCATCAATATGCATTAAAGAAGTGGATGAGTAAATGTTGAGGAATGGTAATCCTGAATTTTGAATGCTAAAGACCAGGTAGTCCTAGCACAAGACCATGATCTTTAATATATGGCAAAAAAATGGGGTATGGAGGCAAAAAAACTAAATGGAATGTAGGATTGTAGGGGACACACAAGAAAATCTAGCTCTGGAGGACGGAAGATGAAAAACTGCGAAGAATATAAATACCTAATACTGAAAACAATTAGAGATAGATAGAATATAGTAAGGTAGGAGAGCAATATCGATGTTGAATTGTATGCTATGGGATTTATAAAACAAAAAACAATACTATATAAAATACCATATTAACCCTAGGTTAGACGAAACTGAAGAATCGGCGGATGAATCGGAAACTAAAGATAACGAATAGGCAACAACAAGCGAATAACCAAGTATTGAGAGAAAACACTGTGGACCATGCTATAAAGAAACTGAAAAACAATATAAAACTCAAATACATCCGTGAAAAGTGTTTGGAATTATATGCTAAGAAAATGTTCCAAGAATGATATGACGAATCTTCAAAAAAACGTTAACAGAAGTCTAATTATCTATAATTAATAACTTCATAATAGGTATGTATGTAAAATTTATGGATTTTCAATTATAATTTTTCAATGGATCAGAATATAAAATTAAATTAAAATTTAATAACAAAGTTCTAACCGAATTTTTGATCATTTATCTCTTGAACACACTTGAACTGATGCTTGGATGCAGAATAGTGTTTCAATATTTTTAGGAGATATAAAATACCAAATTTTGTTTAATTTAAAACTTACAACGTAAGTATTAGTAGAATTACAGTTTACAGTATTAAGGTATCAAACCTTTCATTGGATTTCTGTACAAAAAAGTGTAAATTATCTGAAGGTAAATTGATAATAATTGGTTCATAATAGTGTACAGGAGCGTCAAAGTCAATCCGTAGGTCCGCTGGACCTAGCGCGCCTAACGGAGGGTTATAAAGCATTAATTTACGGAAACTAGGTGTGACAGTTGAAGAACAGAACGGAGAACATTCTACTAGCAACCAAATTGGACTTCTGTTGGAGCTACTGGAAAAATAAAACCGAAAACTAACAAAGTAAGGGAGATCATAGGAGTAAAACATACGATAGTAGACGGCATCAAATCAAAACAACTCATTCGGTTAGGTCATGTGCAACGAATGCCCGAAAATAGAATACCAAAGCAGATGTTATGGACACGACACGAAAAAATAAAAGAGGGAGACTGAGTAAAAGTTGTCGAGAGGTAATGGGAAAAGAAATAAAGGAAAGACAAGTAGCTGACGGTCTCTGGCTGAATGAAGAAGAGCGGAGGTTAGGTGTCAGAAAAAGGCGTAGAACGTTCAAAAATATCTCATAAAAATATGTCCACCTGAGGAAGATTAACATTATCATGCATTGACAAAAGTGAAATACGGGGAAATCGGCCATATTTAATTGAACGCAAAAATAAGCATACGCACTTACAAAACTCAATATTAAGTAAATCATATCCATTATTCAGAACTGCATTTTATCGTGGTAAATATTTCACATAAGCACTGGAGACATCAAATGTGAATTTTGCCCGATATTGATTTAAGGATACATCAATCGGTGATTAAACCCAGAGGTAAGACTTTTTAATTATTAAAATTTTAAATATTTGTTGTCAGTTTTGAAGGCTGAGGTAATAATTTAAGTAAGAAATATAGAGAACATTAGTTTTTTTGTGATATTAGTCTATTGATAAGATTGACGAAATAAATTGAAGTTTTTCTGTTTAATGGTTGGTGGGTTTCATTAAATTTTACGTAACTATAATTCGTACTTAAATCACGATCCGTATTATGATAATATATGGTGGTTTCCACCATCACTGAAATAGGCTTAGTGACACGTTTCATGTTTCAGTACATAATTGCAAAGTTTCTGAAAATAATTTTGATTTTAGTGGTTGTGTTTTTAAACATGCAGGTTTATTTTCTGGAAGTAATTAAACACAATTAAATGAAATACAGATGCATTGTTCATTTCGCTGTTCGTTGAATAAAATAATTAAAACGTGATATTCATCAACTGATATAGATTCCGAATTCGCAAATATATCTTATTAAATAAATTTAATGTATTAACAATCATGTCCGTGTAGCTATAATGCAAGGATTTTATCAATAAAACTGCGACCGACATATTATGGTATTCTTTAGTACATATTAAATTAATTTTTGTATCTTCAACGAAGAAACAATATTCTGTATGTAAATTGATTAAAATACATATCTTAACAATTCAATTTTTAGTTATGACTTATGATGAAAAATATATATTTATTACAAAAGTTTTTTTTAATATGTGCAACAAAATTCATTAATTTCACTACATGGATTCGCTGCCATATTTAATGAGTAGCCCCAATGGTTATAGGCTGGGGTGTGCCCATCAATGGAGTAATAAAGATTGTCAATGCCAGTTAAATCAGGTTAGAAACTAATAACTTAATAAGAATTTTCAACGTGTCAATTAATAATTTGACTCTTCCGGTGGATTGGAAAACTGCTATTACTAAACCAATTCATAAATCGGGTAAAAGAACAGACGTCATAAACTACTTCAGTAGTCTGTAAGGTTATGGACCACTTATTAGCAGCCTACAGCAGATCTGAATTTGATATAAGGGTGGTTTTTTTAATGGTCAGCATGGATTTCGGGAAGGGTTGTCGTGCGAAAGCCAAATGATAAATCTATTTCTGGAGTTAGCAGATGATGTAATGGGGTAGAATAGATTGGGTAATCATAGCCCTTGATGTAGTGCCTCATGATATCCTATTAGATAAATTAAATAAAACTGGTATAGATAAAGAAGCGGTACTATGGGTAGAAAATTTTTTAAGCGATAGACCGCAGAAAGTCAAAATCGGAGAACAATTTTCGGATTGAGGCATTGTAATGTCGGGATTTCAAGGCTCTGTAATCGGGGCCATTACGGTTTTTAATATTTATTAATGACTTACCGAATTATTTGAAGTCAGGGGTAAGACGACTGCATAATCTACAGAAAGATAACGAACGAGCATTATTACAAGAACATCTAGATAAAGTCAATAGCTGGGCTCAGGAACGCACCTTGTTAATTGGGATAGAATAGAGAATAGGTGGGGATCTAATACCAAGGGTAACGAGATGAAAATATCTGGGGATATATTTCAACAACAGACTTGTGTGGGAGGAACAGCTGAAAGCGAGGAATTACTCACATTTCATTATGAGGAACTTAAAAAAAGGGAAGTTCAAAATCAAAGGAGGTGGCACATTTATCCTTAGTTAAACCAATTTTGGAATACGGCTTCCATAAAGGAAAACAGTCGAATAGAATCATTAGAGAAAGTTGAGAAAAGGTCTGTGAGTAGGGCCTGGTTCTAGGAATGAAAAAGTAGAACAGCTAGGTTGGGAGATATTGTCACAGAGGAGGAAGAAAGAAAGGCTGTCCAAAACTTATACGGGGCAAAGACCATGGATTGGAATTCGCTCCAGTTATATAGGGTGGATGGGATCATCAATTCAAAGTGAAATGTAGAAAGCAAAAATCAGATGGCAAATTCTCATTCCTAAATAGGACCATCAACGAGTGGAATAATTTACCTGTGGGAGGGTATGGAGGAATACTCTTCTGGATAAAAAATCAGGAAAAATATAAAAAAAACGTGTGAAATGGGTATTTTGAATAATGTAAATGCAAATTATAATTAAAATGTTAAAGTCAAAGTGAAGTGAAGTGTTAAGATAATATAATACTTGTAGTGTTTCTCTTTCAGGGCTATAGAAATTTTAAAGGACTGCGATTATTTTTCTTTAGATTATGAGTATTTATTAAAGTACGAGGTCTTTCCCGGTGAATGGCATGTATAAATTCTTCTCGAGTTTCCAACCGGGTCAAAGATTTTAACAGTGACGTTTCGATGGCTTGCTCTGCCATCATCTTCAGACCGAAGTGTCAAATTCGGTGAGTGTAGGCATTTATATAGTCTGAGGCAAGTCTGTGCAAGCACAAACCGCCTGTGATTGGCTAGATGTGGACGCGGGAGCGAAGGCGTCTCCCATTGGTCCACTTGCTTAGTCATGCTCTAGTCCCCCGTGGCTGCGGTCACGTGGCCCGTCTCCGCTGCATCTGGGGTCCCGTGACTCAGCTCCGCGTTCCTCCGGTGAAACAATGGGTTCCAAGCCAGGCTCAATTGAAATCCAGAATCTCTATTCAGTAAATTCTCACTGGACCTGATGTTTATTGCCTCCAAAATAACGCTATCCCAATAGCAATTAGCTCGGTCCAGAATACGCGTCTTATCAAAAGCTATTTTATGGCCCGTGAACAAAGCATGTTCGGCAATAGCTGACTTATTGGGTTGTTTTAATCGTAGATGTCTATTATGCTCTTTTATTCTTTCATCTACGGTTCTGATTGTTTGCCCTATGTATTTACTGCCTCAGTCGCAAGGTATTTCATAAATACCAGGGGTCTTTAGGCCTACATCGTCTTTTACATTCCTGAGCATGTCTTTGATTTTACGTTGTGTTAGAAAAACCGTTTTTATATCATGCGTGGCCAGTATGCGACTAACTATGGTTGTGCATTTTCCGGCATGCCTACACTCACCGAATTTGACACTTCGGTCTGAAGATGATGGCAGAGCAAGCCATCGAAACGTCACTGTTAAAATATTTGACCCGGTTGGAAACTCGAGAAGAATTTATATATGAGTATTTATGTTTAAAAAATTTCATGAATGTCTGCGACCGGACAACTGTAGAAAAAACAATTATTTTATTTTCCGGGCTAATATAAATATACTGTTGGAGGATCGATACGCTGACAACGTGTCACTCTAAATTCGGAATGGGTCATGCAAGATGACAGTCCGCAGTCGACTCGGTAGGTCAAGGCCCTCATTGGGCTGTAGAGCCAAAGAGGAAGGAAGGAATATAAATATAGCGTATATTAGTAGTTGTTAAGTAAAAAAAGGAGTAAATATTTGATGGATTTAACATAAAAAATTAGAAATTAAATACCAAATAGTATTTAAGACAAATTTCTATTGATCAGGGGATTACTCGTTAGGGGCCCTCAGGTTGCCTTCAAGGATGCAACATGGCGTCTTCCGCACTGATCTGCTTCAATCTGGCTGAATGCAGGACCTGGAACAGTCATCTCTTTACGTCGCTCGTGCTAAATTGCAGGTCGATGACGCACTTACTAGGTAATTAACTGCTTAATTTTTGCACATCTAAGTTTAACTGCGTATTTATTACTGCTCAGACATTTCACTTGGTCTTCCAAACCTACTCACCTTTGACGCTGTATTTTGTAAAATTGACGGGTTATGTTTTATAATGCAACTACCTGGGTGGCCGGCGATGCTGAGGAACGATTTTCAATCAACCCACTACTGTATTCAATCCAACATAAAATTTCTTTGCCAACACTCGTTTAAACAATCGGCGAGAACGTAACATTTTTGAAAAAAATGATTCATTCCTGTTTCCTGACGTCATAACCACTGCATTTAGAGTCAAGAAATCGACTGATATAGCTTACAGTAGGAAAATTTTGACGAATTTAACATTTTCGTTTCTTGATAAGTTTTATTCTATATCAATGAAAGCTAGTAGGTTATAAAAACTAACTTTCATTTATATTAAACAATTTTTAACACGAAACAAAATTATTTACAAAATTTTGAATAACTTCTTTTCACAAAATGGGTACGGACAGTTTTACTGGTAACTTAATTATTTTAAAAGATTTTTGGGATGCAGCTGATGCTCTTGTTTACAACAACATACTTTGTGTTAAATTCTTGAACAGAGATTATTTTTATTAATAAATAAAAACTGCCAAAAAAGTCGGAATTAAATATATAACTGTATATTAACAAAAGCGACGTTTAATCTCCATTTTGAATGATGAGTGAAATGTAGTATATGAGGTGCGACCCTCAAGCAATCAATGTTAAAAATGACGCGAATAATTTGAACAAAATTTACGATACTCTCTTGTTGTAGTGGTTTAACGCTTTAATATCAGTCTCCATTGTTAAAATTTAACTGTCGAAAGCACTCGTTGTTAAACATCATTTCGGCCATAACCGTCGCTGGAGATGGTCCATGCGCGGCACCAAATACTTCACATGTCAATTGAATAATATTTTCGACTGAGGGAAGAAATAGGATGTACGGCTAAATTTTTAAGTTTTAATCATGTTTTTTTAAAAATAAATTCAAAATTGTAACATAGAACTCAGAATTAATTTATTTTAATATTATCTTTGTAGTAAGCCTGGCGAAGTCTCAAAATGGAGGTGAAACGTCGCTTTTGTTAATAAATAGTTATATACTGAATGACAATTTTTTGGCCGTTTTTTTATTGTAAATATTTGTCAGAAAACAATGATGTTGTGCTAAGTGGAAAAAAATGGATTTGATAATTTTTTTTGTATATATTATTTTTATCTGAAAAACTTTTACAGTGACAAGTGATTTTGAATCATATTGCATATAAAATGGTAACAAACAAACAAAAATGTATTACAGTGATATCTTTGATAGTTTTTGAGTTATCAGGGAAACTGTTCTTAAAAATGCAAATTGTGGAAAGTAAGCGGTAAACAATTATTTATGTATCTTGCATACTTTAAGAGCCATATGGAAGTCAAAACATCCCTGCAGCATGCTTCAAATGCTGAATTATGATTTGCAATCTATGCTTCTTTCTGAATTTCCTGGCCCCTTCATGTAGTTTTTCAGTTTCTATTTTTATGCAGTCCTTGTACAAAACTTATCTTCCTGCGAAGCTAGGTTTCATTCCTTATTCTGAAATTACTTTCAATCTACCTTGCGCACCTTGATTGAAAGTAATTACAGCATCGCTGATTGCAATTTTGATTGTCTTTCCACAAAGTACAGTTTTAGGACATGTTTACCATTTCAACGACTAATTGAACCTTTAAATTATGTTGCAGCATTCAGACATTTAAATCATAATTAGAAAACTACTTAAGATATCGTGATAATTTTTTTCAGAACAATAATATAAAATAATTCCACCGTGAAATAATAATAAAAATAATTCGATTTTTGAAGGTCTTAACCTATATTTGCCACATTTAATAAGTGCATACATACCGAAATTTACACAGAACACTTAATTATTTATGAGGAGAAGATACTTGAACCATTTCTTAGCGTAAATTAATGACTCGTATATACATATTCAAAAAGTAAAGTTTGATGTGTGCCAAACTTTTTTTATAACGTGCAGCAATCTTCTACACTGCTGCTTATAAAACATTTTGTGTATTTATTACCTAATTAAATTATCTTTAGTTAAATTTACTATATCACTCTTGACGTATATTATAAACGGTCTGATTAGTTTTAAATAATGTGTTCACCCTGACGTATCCTATTAAGTATCGTTACTTATCATTATAAGCCGTAAAAAACGTTTTATTTAATTTAGTTACAGAAAACTCTGTCCGGGGCGCCAGAGTCGCATTTCTGCATCAATTTCATTGCAACTCCTGAACAATTTTGCATTACTATTAACTAATTCAAAAGTGGCATTACTTGAAATAAAATGCTTGTTAAACTTTAGCATTATTTCAGGCTAAACAGTAATTTAATGATCTCTTTCGAAAGGCCACGCGAGGTCATTAATTTGCGTTAAGGGGACGACTGTTTTTGTCTTTAAAGGAGGACGGAAGGAATCTAAATCTTCAAATAATCAACATAAAACTTTTCTTGACAAAGGACTGCGATACATAAAAATTTCAAGGCAACGGGATGAATAGGAAATAGGAAGTTTTGAGACTGAGACGGGATGGAAATAAACGTCTACCTCCACTTTTCGTCCTCATCATGGGAAACGTCTCCACAAAATTTCTCTCTATATCCTAAAAATATTAAACTCCACGAAACTGTCAGAAAATTTGTGCAAAATTCTCATGGTTCTAGGAACGTCTATTCAATTTTACGCAAGAATCTTTAAACCTTTGCCCGTTTGAAATTTGTTAATTCATTTTCTCTTTTTCCAACCATAATTTTCATTCGATTTTAATGTATACCCTCCCTTTTCTCCCAACAAACTTCATCAAATTTCTCACCTAGCCTTTTGAGTTACCAACATATCTATTAATTCATAAAGACTAAAATATCTTAACTTCGGCTTTTTATCAGCGTGTCAATTTTCTTCAAGTCTGTGTTCCAAGATATAATAGGGCAAAATTCGATTTTTAAATCTCCAATTCTTGTGTCAAATATTTATCATGTTAAAACGTGTTTAAGAAAAATCTGAAATATTTTTTTAAAAGATACCTAGTTTTCTCAGTGTTAAAAGCGCAAAAAAGTTATTTATTTATTTCTCAATAAATTTCGATAATTATTGACAATAAGGTGATTATCTTATTAAATATAGTCGAAGAAAGGATCTGGGGTTATATTTTAATGTAATCATAAACTTTGAAATGTTAATATTTATATATGATTATTGTTAACTTAAGTTCTATATTGCATATTTATTTGAAAATTATGTAGGCTGATTTGGTACGTTTAAAAATTTCCAACCCCATCACCTCTGAAGATGGAAGACGTGTCTTAATCCAACAGCGCTAAATTTCAGAGAACAAAGAACACGTGTACAATATTTGGTCGAAATTTCTCCACGCGTTTCGATTTGTGTGTGGAAAATGCATTAGTACCGTACCAAATTTGAGCTCATTTTACACGCAAATAATTAATTCCATTGATAAGGATAAGATAGTTGATCAAGCTCTTGGATCTGTTTAGCGGGAAGTTACTTGTAAGTTTAATGAACGTTTTATTTTAGGAACAGTACCAGGTATTGACTTTTTATGTATGTATATATAAGTGGTCTAGTGTCAGTTATTTGCAATTTAGTTATACCTAAATATGTACAGGGCTATTTATATTTTAATATGTTTAATAATTAGCTAAAGGTAAAAAAAATCAAGGATTTTAAAGTAGTGTGGGATATCAGCAAAATTTAAGGACGCGGACATCCTTATCGTAAAAATAAATGAGGCTTAAATCGAACTTAATTAAAAACATTCTAGAAGTTTCATCATTATTAAGATATAAATTTAAATAATTTCATAACCCTGAGAGTAAGAGCGGAATCAGTACAAATATATATATATATATTTTTATATTTATATATGTCTAATGTTATCTGACTGTATTTAGAGTATCTTAGTATTTATTGGTATTCATACATAGGTATAATGAGTAATTGTGCGTTGTAAGATACACAAATTGCAACCAAAGATCTCTTCCCCAATGGCTTTAAAGTTTAAGCCCTTCGAGAGACCTAAAAGTAGAAATGTCAGCGAAGGAAGATGTCAAGGCTAGAAATGCTGCCTCATATGAATCTTAGGTCAACGTAGACATTGACAATGACACTGATAAATAATTGAAGTAACTAATAATGCACTACAACAAATTGTCAACTTCTAAAAATTGCTCGGGTATCGAAATTATTTTTTGACGTTAAAAATAATTACGTTATTCTACACATACGATCCGGAGAAATCGTCCAAAGAAATTACAGAGAGTTAAACTGAAGATTCATTAAACAATGTTTGACTTCAATGAGGATGTCACTCATGTTCAATTATCTGGAAGGTTTATTTGTAAAATATCACTCTACCTTAAGCAACAAGAACTTGTATAAAGCCTTCTTATTTTAAGGCATTAAAATTAAAAAAATAGCTGAGTGCCGCACTTGAGAAATAAATATTTTTAAAATTTAAAAAATCAATACGTGGTTTTGTTCCTAAAATAAATAGTTCATTAAACTTACAAGGAACTTCCCGCTAAACAGACCGAAGAGTTTAGTCAAGTATCTTTTTCTTATTAATGGAATTAATTATTTACGCGTAAAATGAGCTCAAATTTCGTACGTACGTGTGTACTGAAACGCGTGGAGCAATTTAGACCAATTTTGTACACGTGTTCTTTGCATTCCGAGAATTAGCACTGTCCGATTAAGACCCGTCTTCCGCCTCCAGGGGTGGTGGGGATGGAAATTTTTTAAACGCACGAAATCGGCCTACATACTTAAAAAATCTTTCTTTACACACCATTTGCATATAATTGCAACCCATTTCAGCATGGGAGAAAAATATAACGTGTTTGCTGTCAACGCCAGTGTAATGTGAGTCGCTGAGTCTGATTCTGACATTCAGCAGGCCGGCTACCTTGGAATTCAGCCCCTAAGAAATATGTGGATACTTCCCATAGTGTGGTGGAGAGTGTAATAATCAATTGCATAAAAAGTCTAATTCATTGTTATGGAAGTCATTGTATTTCAGTTCCACAGAGTAGGGGAGAACGGGGGGGTTACGGTGGCAGTAAAATCAAACTATCCAAGTTTCTCGCAGTTGAGAAGGGAATGCTGTGATCCAACAGCAAACTCCTCTTCCGTCATTCGGAAGGGCGTGACAATAGTACCCAATGTCCGACGTACCTGATGCAGGTTTTCGAGGGTTTTCCCTGCATCTCTTTAGGTGAAACACCGGGTAGGATCCTTAAACCATAGCCCGGGGGCCCTAGTCAACCCTTGGCTACCTTACTCTACCTTCCGCATCCCCCCTTTTCAATTCTCTTCCTATGCTGTTATAGGGGAGTTGCCTGTTTCAGGATCACCCTCATGTAGCCTGTTAATCCCCCCCCCCAAAAAAAAACCCTATACAGATAGTATATATATATATATATATATATAAAGAATATGCAATGAGATACGAATATTATTTAAATCTAATAAATTTACAACCTATTGCAGAAAAAGTTTTTATGTATTCAAACGCTTCTTAGATAATTTCTTTAAAAATTACTACAAAACTGGTACAAAAAATATAAAAATAAACATTAAAATTTCATGATCTTCATAACACTACTTATAAATAAGACTAAAAATCACAAATTTTTATTTTATTAAACAAAACTATCAAAAATGTAAGTTTTGGTATTACTAACCGTTGATAATTTTAATATATATCTAAAATTTTAATAGGACTTAATTTACCATTTTATGATTTTTTTGGGAACAATTTTTGTAGTATCATTTGAAGAAATTATCTTCCCTATAACTCAAGCTCTGTGGCAACTGATTTTTTTTGAAGACTGGCAAAATAGAGGGAAAACCAAGGTAATGGAGTGTAGTATGGGAAACAGTGGAATAACAAAGGCTGTTAGATTGTGAAGGGATATTTTGAGGGAATTTAAGGAATACTGCTACTTGTGAAGCGTAATAACTAGGGATGTAAGAAGTATAGTGGACATAAAGAGTAGGATATCACAGGCAAGGAAGGCTTTCGCGAAAAAAAGAGGGATTTACTTACGGGTAATATAAGTGTGAATATTAGGAAGTCGTTGCTAAAAATGTTTGTTTGGAGCGTGGCCTTATATAGGTGCGAAAAGTGGACGATAGGATTTGGGGAAAGGAAAAGAATAGAAGCCTTTCAAATGTGGTTCTATAGGCGAATGCTGAAAATCGGATTGGTGGATAGAGTAACTAGCAGGTTCTAAAAAGAATAGCAAACAATATGGAAAACGTTGACTAAGAGAAGTAATGGATTAATAGGCCATGTTTTAAGATTTTGGGTCTTGTAAAATTAGCATTAGAGGGAAGTGTGTGATGTAAGAACAGAAGAGGGAGGCCAAGGATTAAATACGCTAAGCACATTAGGGAAGATGTGGGGTGTGCTAATTATGAGGAAATGAAAAGGCTTGCGCTTCATAGGTTAGCATGGAGGGTTGCATCAGACCAGTCATAGGATTTAATACCACCACAACAACAACAACTAATCAAATTACAACGGTAGAAAATATAATACGATTCACAAAATCTTTAAGGCTGAAACTGTAGTATGAAAAAAAAATTTATACAACATCGTTAAAACTTTTCAAAGCCGGGCTATAGCGAGAACGAGATGGACGGAGAAAGTGAGAGAGGACATGAAGATTATTAAAGTGAGACAAAGGAGAGCAAATATCGGGGATGGAGAGGCGTGGAGGTGAATTGTGAAGGAGGTCAAGGTCCACATGGTGCTGAAGTGAAGGAACTGAGCGGCTAAAAATAAATTATAACACTGCAAATTTCCAAATAACTATCATTAATTTAAAGTTTCTCATTAATGATTTTCACAGAACGCAAGGAACATTTGTACCAAGAATTATTGAAATAGCTCTACTCGTTTCAATATAATATTGTAACGTAAAATGGGTCTCAGCGTGGTAATCACCCTTTGGCATAAGAAACCAATTGTCGTGTGCCGCAAAAAGTACGGAAAAAAATTGCAATGCTTGCCAAATTATTCAGTTCTTTACTAGACACGGTTGTGTGAGGTGACCGCGTTTCGAACAAATTGCCGTTATTACGGCAATGACTTCATGTATAGTGGAAGTTGTATTATTTGCAGTATATTTAATCTCATTTCTCGAAAATTAATCTTTAAATGTTTAAAATCTATTTTGATAATTTTCTTTTAAAAAATTAGCATGGCGCCCATGTATTACTCAAAAGAAAAACTAATACAATATTTCGTAACCAAATTCGTGGCTTATTTTATAAATATTTGTAGATTTTAATAAATTTTCTTGAGAAGAATCGAAAATTTGTAAACGTTAAATATTTATTGTATCTGTTTTAAGTATTAATAAAGATATTAAATCTGCCAATAAAATCAGTGTAATACAAATTCAAATTTAATTAAATAATTATTACTCACGAAAATACGAAAGCGTTTCAACCCGTCTTTTAAACATCGCGTTCCATACCAATATTTACTCTACGAAATAAACCAAATTGCTTTCCTGAAGCCAATTTTAAAGCAGGGTTTCTTACTTTACAACCCCTGAAAGTTTAGTTTGGAATTAACTTGATTCACATTTTTGAATCAAAAATTAGTTTCTACTCGATCATATTTTTGATATCTTTCGTTGATCCAATTAAGGTACCTGGTTTATTTTATTATTAATATTGTACCTTATCGAATGGAAAATTTGTACACATTCTTTTGTATTTTAATGAGACGTGTTCTATAGCTTCCGTTTTTAAAATTCAAATTATTAAGAAATTATAGTCCGATTAATTCATTTTATTTCGTAAAATATTTTGAATCTCACGTTTTTTTTAACTTGGATTAATCAGACGAATATTTAACTTTACAGCTGTATTTGTTGTAGAACTGTTGCACTTGTGCATAATTGAATGATTTAATTAGTTTAGCTGCAAACTTGACACTATCCAGCGGCAAAAGACGGAACTGCTTTGTGACTTCTACTCCGTCGAAGTTCAGCCTAGTCCCAGCAGATGTCACGCCCCCGCAGATTTCGAGCTTCCCTGTTCCTAATACAGGCTTCAGTTCGATTCTGTCGAAGCTTTTGGCGTACGTTTCTTTACATGTGAACTAGAAATTATTTTTAATGTCTAAATTTTTCATTTAAATTTAAATAGTTTTACATCTACTTTCCTGCTGTGGAAATCAAAATCCAGGCCATGGCGGATAATTTATTTCCAGAGACTAATAATCTTTATCAAAATAAAATATGTATGTTTCTATTCCTTCACTACAATTTAAACGCGCGGATTTATAGCGAAAAAACATAGGTGATTTTAACCTTTGTTATTTTTACGAAATTAATACAAAAAACGCATTAGGCAGGTAGAACTTCGTGGGAAGATTTCTTCTTTTCCTGGAATTTAACGAAATAAATAACAAACCATTTTACGGCGCCGAATTATATTTCTAAAAATAATCAGACGTTCAAAATTAAAGGAAAATATCAACGTACTGACGTAGGAAAATTTTCATTTGTTAATAGATCTATACGCGATTGGAATTCCTTGCCTGCAGAAATACTCACAACTTTTCCGGGTAGCGCAAATCAGTTTAGGAATAGGCTAAAAAACTTAAGTGAATAGTATTTTTTAAGAATCAGTGAAGTGATAATAGTGAAGTGCAGTGTAGTAAATTCTGTGTGACTCCTTGTTTTTCTTTTTCAGATCAAAATCTACACTTCAAAATTCTTCCATGGTGTAAATTGTGTTTCCTTTTTGTAATTGTATTTGTTTTCATTGTATATGCAAATGCCCAATAGCAGATTTTTTAAATCCATCACCCAAACCGAACTCTTCTCATAAGATCACATAAATCCATCTTGTTCCTATTACACAAATAAGGCCTAATATTTGTTAATAACACTTAAATACTTGGAATGTATTTTGACGCCAAATTGACACGGCGAAGCAATACACAATCACTGAGTGTAAGAAGGACTCAATATCGTCAAGTGTATACCCAGCAATTGGGATGAGGACAAACAACTATTACTGTTATAAAGCCATAGTACGCTTCAAAATGGAAATCATCTCAAAAAAGTTGAAGTGGTGCATAACCAGTCCCATAGGAACCCACGTTACAACACAGCAGGGAGACACAAAGCAGCTACATCCCATAACCCCATTTTTACCCTAAATATCCAGGTAATTAAGGCCACCAACGCCACATAACTCATATATGTTATAGTCAATGCTCTAGAAGCTAAATATCTAACATATGAAAATAGAAAAAAAGTAGAATGATCAAACGCCCAACATGGGCGATTCCGTTCAAGAGAATATTGGAACCATAAATGTACTGAATTAATTAACAAATATGATCACTCTCAACAATTATATATCACTGCAAAGAGCAAGGAACAGAAGCCCACGTGGTGTTTCAATAAAATGTCAACTTCACCAATACTCCAGTACTGTACCTTCGGAAATATACGGAATAATGGCAGCCATGAAAGTAATCAAGTTTATTATGTTCTCTAATTCCCGTACTGCAATAAGCGACATCTATAACAGGAAAATCAACATGGAAACTATCAATTGTAACAAGATGATTAAGAAATGGTACAATGGAAAACCGTAACCTTCCGTTAGTCGCGGTAGGTCCAGGGGCCTTATTCAATTTAAGTTCTTTGGTAACTATGTAGCCAAGTAGCAGGGATGAACTTTGATGAAATCTCATAGGAATGTGTTTACGATGCTCTGTCAAGGCCACATTCCAAAAGCAACCGTAGTTTCTCGTAAAATGACGTTTTAATGCAGTAGTAACAAATATTCGACGTATGGCGACAACTTTTGAAAGAAAACTATCCAGTCCAGGAAAGTAATTTGAACTTTTCTTTGACAACTCCAACCGAAATTAAAAAAATAATAAACACTCTAAAAAATAAACATTCATCAGGGCATGATGGTATCTCAAGCATTATACTCAAACAAATAACAGGTAGCATTAGTTCAGTAATTAGTTACATTTGTAATCATTCACTTCTTTCTGGAGTCTTCCCAGATAAGCTCAAATGTGCTTTAGTCACTCCACTGTACAAACAGGGGAATAAAGAAGATATATCAAATTATCGCCCCATATCACTGTTGCCAGTATTATCAAAAATTTTTGAAAGAGTAGTATACAACAGAGTTATAAAACATCTGAACAAACATAATTTACTCACCGATTCACAGTTTGGGTTTAGAAAAGGATATTCAACTGAGAAAGCGATCTTTACTCTTTTAAATGACATAATAGAAGAATTAAATAAAAAAATCGCCCATTAGGTATATTCTGTGACTTAAGTAAAGCTTTTGATTGTGTAGACCATAGCATATTGCTAGAAAAACTGAGGTACTATGGAATAACAGGAACTTCATTTTCTTGGTTTAATTCATACTTACAAAATAGAATGCAAAGAGTAGTATTAAAAGACTCGTGCACAGGTGAAATACATAAATCAGATTGGGGAATTATTAAAACTGGGGTCCCACAGGGATCAGTATTAGGGCCATTATTATTCCTTATATATATATAAATGATCTTCCTAATACCATAGATTCAACTTCTAAAGCTATCCTCTTTGCAGATGATACTAGTGTAATAGTAAAAAGTAACAAAGACACACTAGAAGAGGCAAGTAACAATAATTTAACTAACCTGCTAACATGGTTTAATGCGAACGGACTAACAAATAACTGTGACAAAACACATTTCATGCAATTTCACACACTCAACACAGCTTTACAATCTATAACACTTAAATACGACAGCAAAAATGTAAATGAAACTTCCTCTGTTAAATTCTTAGGTCTCTTAGTAAATAATAAATTAAATTGGACTGATCAGATTAATCAATTACTTAAGAAACTCAGCTCAGCTACATATGCTGTCAGAGCAATGTCCACCTTCAGTGATTTAAAAACAAGAAAATTAGTATACTTTGCATATTTTCATTCTATTTTATCATATGGTATTATATTTTGGGGCAACTCAGTAGGCGTAGATAAGATTTTTATTAGTCAAAAACGTGTTATTAGAGCAATATGTCAGGTTTCCTCACGAACTTCTTGCAGAACTCTGTTCAAAAAGTTAGGTATTTTCACTTTGACGTGCCAATACATTTATTCATTGATGTTATTTTTAATTACAAATAGGCACTTATTTTTGAATAATTCTGATATTCATCCCTTCAATACAAGGAACAAAAATAATCTGTATAAAAAATGTAAAACATTGTCAATTGCACAGAAAGGTGTGCATTATTCAGGGATATCCATCTTCAACAGACTGCCGCACAGAATTAAACAGTTGTCCGATAATCAAGGTAAATTTAACACTGAATTATGCTCATTTTTGCTTAGCCACTCCTTCTATTCAATAAAGGAATTTATAGAAGAATCGGAGAAGAGTAATTTATAATAGTTTATAATACAAAAATTTGTTATAAGTATATTTTTCTTTTATACAATAAAATAATGTAATAAATGTACACCCTGACCCATTCCACATCCTTGAAGCTTAGCTTCTTTACAGGATCTACGGAATATGATTATTATTATTATTATTATGTTAAAGTCAGTATTTTTCCCTTCCTTGCCGCAGTAGAACGGAGTGATGATAATCATTCTCGATTATTAAGTTTTGGTATCAAATATTTCCCTTTTGGTATTTAAATTTTTATTTTCACAAGTGGATATTTGTGGTTTTAATACCGGCTTTACCTGTTTCCGCTTGTCAACAATAGAGTAACATGAATTGGTTTTTAATTAGATGTATTAAATTCGAATGCTACACGTTCTGAGCGCAGATAAACAGATAAATTGGCTCCAGTACGAGAACCTTTTGAACCTTTTCTTGAAAACTGCAAGAAACCTTTGCATCTTGGACAAAATGCCACAATTGACGAGATGCTTCCGGGATTCCGTTGGCGATGTGGGTTTTAGGCAGTATATTCCTACATCACCGAATAAATACGGTATTAAAATTTTCTGTCTTCGCTGTGTGTGTCATGCAAGATGACAGTCCGCAGTTGACTCGGTAGGCCCAGGCCCTCGATGGGCTGTAGAGCGATGTCAATTTATAACTCTGCAGATAGTATTGTACTTAGTCTATCGCAACCAATATTCAAAAGAGGCATAAATAATAATTGATAATTGATTTACTAGCCTTAAGCTCATTTAAGAGTTAAAAAAAGGAAAAATTATCTTATGTGAGAACAATCCGAAAAATAAGACGAGAATTACCCGCAAGTTTCATTTCGGCAAAAAATCGAAATGACAGTCTCTTCGGTTACACCATAGGTGACTATAAAGGGAAATACTGTGGTTCTTCTGTCTACTTACCATACTTCTAGTTATTCTGTATCTTAAAAAACTGAAAGGAAGCCCGAAATAATAGTTTTACAACGAAAAAAAAATCCGATGTGGATGTTGGAGATTAACTATGTGCGACTTACAATAAGTAATTCTTTATCATATTTTGAACGTGGCAGGAATAAATTAAAAAATTATACAGATTGGCAACGGCTCAGAACACTCTACAAAAAGAATATTTAAGAAAAAAATTAGCAATGGAAATGGAAATTCCTCAAGTTCAAAGAACGTCTTTATCGAGTGATTTAAAAATTCTTTTAGAAAAGTATAGACCTGTTCCACCAGCGTACGAAGAATGAAAATAGTCAAACTGCTAAAAGTAAAATAAAATACTGCTGACCACGTTTAAAGGACAGTAAAAAATTGTGTAAAACACAATATTGTTGTGAAAACTGCGAAAGTTTCTTGTATTTGGCGTATACACACAAAAGTAACTTGCCAAGAATGCCTTGTCAAAAGATTAAAGAACCTTAAGACAAAATCTAATTAATGTATTTTACAAAAAATTTAATTTTTGGATTATATTATGTATACAAATATTATTTTAAAAATTATTTATTTAAACAACTAACTGTACTTTCAAATAACTATATTTCAAGGACCCTGCCAAATAACTGATGGTTGGTTTACAAAACTAGTCTCAGTGTTTCATAAAGAATTCAATAATATTAGACAATTTGTTTTAATAAAATTTCCTTCAGCGCATATTTAGAATTAAATGGCAAGTTTTTACTAAACCATGCTTTGATGTATATACAGGGTATATATGTGTTTAAATGCGTATGTTACATGCCTGCATAAAGATTCAAAATAATTGATTCACAAAAGTGACCAGCAACGGAATAGCTAACTTTAGGTCCTTTGGACCTAGGGCGACTTACTTAGGGTTAAAATCCAGTGATATTCACAAAAAAAACGCCAGAGAATTCTATAATATAAGTAACACAGATTTTGGAAGAAAGGAACAGGTTGCCATTACCAGAATAAGAACTTGAGACTGCAAAATAAAGCACACTTATCTAATGGATAGATCCATCCCACCTTCAGTCACGTGATCTCTGTAATACTGCCTTAAATATAGAGCATGTCGTCAATCAATGCCGCACATATCACCAACGTAGAATAAAATACCTACAGCGCAAAAATTACAAATCCATCTTGGACTCCTATGAAAAACAAGTTTTGTAAGGGCAGTAAGATTTTTTATTTAATTTAAATGAGGCCTAATAGACAAAAAATTAGTGAAAAAACAAACTATAATTAAAAATCAACTTAAATGTTTCGGTCTTCAGATTGTACTAAATAACAACGTACAAAAATTATAACATTTCAAAGATATTACAGTAGAGTGATGGACTACAGTAATTGTAAAAATTGGTAATTACCCCAGTCAATAATATGATTATAATCCAAAAAATATGTTTTGAAATAACGGATAATGTCTTGTCAAAGCTTAATATCGTATCTGTGTTCCTTTATTCTGGTGCTGACGACTCATTTAGTTTAGCCTTTGTATACACGAGGACAGTCATTGCAACTAATTTATAAACTATATTGTTAATTTTGTTTTTATCAACTGTGGTCTTTCAAGTGTTTTACAATAGTGGAAAAAATTATTGGATGATTTAGTTACGAGCTGGATTTTGTTGGAGTGGAATAGGTTTTTCAGAGAATTGACATAGTATGGAATGACATAGTAATGTAAAGGAGTTTCATGGGGTTGGTGTTTGGTATTTTGCCTTTGTGTTTAAGTAATCTTTTTTGAAGAAATATATAGGTGAAAATCAGAGAACACGAATTAACTATTAATATATATTCAGACATTAATAATTATTATATTTAATTTAAATGTATTGTATTTTGCGTGTTTTTTTAATTTAAAAATCAAATATAATTAAGACAATTCATTATTGGTTAACGAACAAAAAAATGAACACTCCCAGGATCTTATTTTGGAAATTTAGAGTTGTAATAATATGTAACTCCATAATTGTAAAATAATATGTAAATACATAATTGTAAAATAATATGTAAATACACAATTGTAAAATAATATGTAAATAAATAATTGCAAAATAGTACGAGGTCTTTCCCGGTGAATGGCATGTATAAATTCCTCTCGAGTTTCCAACCGGGTCAAAGATTTTAACAGTGACGTTTCGATGGCTTGCTCTGCCATCATCTTCAGACTGAAGTGTCAAATTCGGTGTGTGTAGGCATTTATATAGTCTGAGGCAAGTCTGTGCAAGCACAAACCGCCTGTGATTGGCTAGATGTGGACGCTGGAGCAAAGGCGTCTCCCATTGGTCCACTTGCTTAGTCATGCTCTAGTCCCCCGTGGCTGCGGTCACGTGGCCCGTCTCCGCTGCATCTGGGGTCCCGTAAATTCTCACTGGACCTGATGTTTATTGCCTCCAAAATACTGAATAGAGATTCTGGATTCCAATTGAGCCTGGCTTGGAACCCATTGTTTCACCGGAGGAACGCGGAGCTGAGTCACTGTTAAAATCTTTGACCCGGTTGGAAACTCGAGAGGAATTTATACAATTGCAAAATAATATGTAAATAACATTATATTTTTCGGACTTAAATATTTACATTTACGGCGAAAAAATTCAGCATTATATGTAACTATTTTTGACAAAAGGGACGTTTCATCTCCATTTTGAAACTTCGTCAGGCTTAAAATTTAGCAATACATCCTATTTACTCCTTGACTCCCTTAGTCGAAAATATTATTGAAATTACATGTGAAGAATTTGGTTTCATGTTGGACATTCTTCTGAGACGGTTACGGCCGATTTTTTTGGCAGTTTTTATTTATTGTAATATTTAAATAATTGTCACTGTGGTCGGTAATGACCTGGCAGTCGTTGCAACCTTTATAAATAAACAAAGACCTAACAAATAAAATACAATTAGATTGCTACACAGGGCTCCAAGATGGCTAAAAAATAAAAAAATTGGATTGTTGTTATAGAACATATGACTGTTATTGCCGAGTCCGTGCATCGTGTCTAAGAAAGAGCTGATTCAACAAGTCCGCTTTTTAAGGAGTTCCCTTTTGAGCGTGATTTCTAAGAATTAACCACCTAACGAGCTCGACGGTAGGCAGGCAGGCAGGCAGCTTGACATCTCCAGCAACGCTTCCTTCCAGGAAAGAAGGTACCCTGATGACGCTTTCACCCTGACAAACTCGATTACACTCTTACAAACACGGGCACCCGTCTGCCGCGCGCAGAATTCAATTTATTTGATCTTGATAAAAATATCTTGCAAGCTCCGTATCTGTTGCTTGACAATGTTGCGTGGCATTAATCAAAATGCCTGCCCTGAGAAGAGTTGTCCCCCTCTATTCAGCTGACTCCGGTAATTGAATTGCCGCGCTCACCCAGCTAAGCAAATTACTAACGGGCTCTTGCGATACAAACACTTTCCCGTCCCGTGGACTTGCGTCCTCCGGGCACACTATTCACTACAAAAACACTCCGCATTTAAATAAAGACATGCGTCTTTATTAGCAAAGACCGTCCCACTCAATGAAAAGCAAGACAAGGACATTTTGAAACAAAAAATTCCTTACACAAACTCAATTGACTGATTAGGCCTTTTAATGCTCAAGAAAATTATCAAATCCGCCTATAAAGTAAAAAAGAATTAATAAAAAATTATATAACACGACGTTATGACCCTAATTTTAGAACCTCTGATTTAAACTCTGAATTTACAAAAGAAATATTTACGACTTCTTTCGCACCAGAATAGATTATATGACCTACAGCAAAACAATAGGTACTGAATTTGGATAAAGAAGAAGTACAGAATACAGGCAGCAGTAATTAGAATAGATGATCAAGAAAATAAAGCAGTGAATAAGAAAGAAGTAGAGCAAGGATGCAGCCTGTCGCCCATGCTGTTTTACTTACGTATAGGATAAGTGAAGGAGGGGGTTAAAAATAAATATGGAAAAGGAATAATACTGTAAGGAGAATAAAAAAAGGCCGACGATATTGTAGTATTAGGGGACTCAGACTTGGAAACCATAATAAATGGCATGAACGCAGTCCTGGAGAAAGAGTTTCATATGAGGATTAATAGAGGCAAAAGCAAGGCAATGGAGTGTAATTTGGAAATATGTGGAATAACAAACGGTGTTAGATTGGAAAGGAATATTTTGAAGGAAATTAAGGAATTCTGCTACTTGGGAAGCGTAATAACTAGGGATGGTAGAAGTATAGTAGACATAAAGAGTAGGATAGCACAGGCAAGGAAGAGTAATTTACTTACGGGTAATATAAGTGTGAATATAAGGAAAGCTTTGCTAAAAATGTTCGTATAGAGTTATATGGGTGCGAAACGTGGAAGATAGGAGTTTGAAAAAGATAAATAATAGATGCCTTTGAAATATGGTGCTATAGGCGAAAGCTGAATATCAGATGTGTGGATAGAATCACTAACGAGGAAGTTCTAAACAGAATAGGGGAAAAGCGAACAAAATGGAGGACATTGACTAAGAGAAGGGATAGATTATTAGGCGACGATTTAAGACATGAGGGTCTTGAAAAATTAGAATTATGGGAAGTGTGTGTGGGGTAAGGACAGAAAAGGAAGGTAAAGGATGTAATACGCTAAGCATACCGAAAATAAACACATGCAGAAGAATATACATAAACAATATATATATATATATATATATACTTGAACCATCTTTACCATCTGATTAAAATTACTATACCTCAATCATCTGCCCGCTGACATAAAATTTTTTATATTTATTAACTAATTAAGAGTATCATCAGTTCAAAAAAATGTTTACTAAATTTTGTATAATTACACGCTTGTCACAAGACTTTAATAAAGTTCTTGTTAAATTTGCTTTTGATTTTGACATAAGCCAAACGAGTCATCAGCAGCAGAATCAAGGAGCACAGATCCAATATAAAGCTTTCACAAAACAAATTACCTGTTATTTCAAAATATAATTTAGAATGTAACCACAGTATTGACTGGGAGAATTTCGAAATTTTCAGAAATCCCGATTAGTTTCAGAAATGCTTCACGTTAAACACAACATTAATACTCTGAATGTAAAAACTGGCACGGATTTGCTCAGTAGTGTATATAATATCTTAATTCATGAAATATAATGTATCAAATATACAATTATTACCTTGGATTTTTAAAATTTTGTTGGGTACTTTAATTACTGTAAATTTTGGCTCTACTGTAATATCTTTGTAATGTAATAATTTTTGTGCATTGTTATTTACCTCAACCTGAAGAGGCTCCACATCAGGACCGAAACATATAGTTGTTTTTAAATTATAGTTTTATATGTTTTGACTATTTCTGTCTATTTGTGGCCTTAAAACATTATTATTATTTTATCAAGAAATAACATTTTCTCAGTGACCCAACCACTTCATTTACAATATTTTTGTACGCCAATATAAAGTAAAAATAAAATATGTAAGTATAAAATCAACTTCGGCTGTCCTTCGAAATTTTAATGACAAATTTCTAATTTTGTAATGATATATTTTTTACAAAAGTTACATTCATACTTTTAAAGTTTCATGTTTGCACCTAAAGAGTATCCAAAAACAAAAATACAATGCGTCGTGTTAATTTGTGTCCTTATTACGTTTTAATTAATTATCACTAAATATATTTCTGACCAATATGCCTGATTAATTAATTTCATTGGAGTTATATATATTTGCCAGAAAATAACATTGTCAGGGTAATTAAAACAATTAATAAGGACATGAAAGAGTGATAGAAAGTTGGTGACTTACCTGAGAGAGTAGGGATTGAAGTTCTTAAAAATTTCGGAGGCATCGGAATGAATTGTCTTCCTAACCATCTGATGAAGGGGGCGGTGCCTCCGAAAATTTAATAAATTCAAATGGTGCCTGCTATCTGTGAACTTCAGGTAAGTCAACAACTTTCTATCTCTTTTCTCTCCTTAATAATTTTATATATATGACAATTAAGCCGAAATAGGGAATTACTGATGTTCAAATACCAAATATTTAAATTTCGAAGAATATATTACCCTTTTTACCCTCTTCGAGTTGAATACTTAAATTCAATATCAAATATTAAAATAAATTTTATTCATAAAGGAGAAAATATATTTTACTTCTTCGTTTCTTAATATTGGTATTAAATTAATTAATTAATTTTACTGAACAGAAATTTCCCGAAACACTCTGACAGGCAAATAATTTTACATATAATATTTACGAATGTTAATTTGTTTAAATGGACTTATTTCCTACATTATCCCTTTTTATTTCCCTTCCTATGGTATTAAAGGAGAGTAGCCTATTTTAGAATCACCTCCAAAACAAGTCCCTACTTTCTATTTTAAATTCATGATTACTTCAACATAAATAACTATTTTTCAATAAAAAATTAATTGGAAAACCTCAGAAGACGTAGCTGTTTGTTTTCTAACAAATTTAGTTTAATAGAACATATATTAGCAAATCAAACTCAATTACTCACATAGAAGGAATATACAATTCGTTATACCTACGTTTATTAACCCAGTTATTAAAAAATTAGAACACGTTTTGTTCAACACAACACATTATTTACTGGAGAATTTTAAGAAATGTCTTCACAATAATCTGAAAATTCTTCAAATGCCATTCAAAATATTTTTCACCTATTCAGGAAAAGGTTAAGCCAAGGTTTCTCTAGACCGTGGTTAATAAACTGACACTGTTCATTTGCGTAGGTCCGATATTATCGGTTACAAAATTTGCAAAGCCACCTTTAGTAATAGAATTAAATAAATATATATGTATATATATTTCATGATAATTTATTCAATACAATGCGAAACTAACGCGGTCCTGAATTCTGTAGCATTACGGTATTAAATAGTTCCTCATGCATGCAAAACTTTTAATGAAAAAAATACATAGGAAAATCAAGCAAACCTTTGGCGGAGGAAAAATATTAGCAATAACATAAGAAGATGTATAAGGAAGAGGAATCAGGAAGATGGAAAGAATATCTAGAAGAGTTGGACCACGGTGGAAATATAAATCAGTCAGCAATAGAAGAAGAAGAGGAGGTGGATGATGAAGAATTGGGGGACAAAATTATGATGTCAGAATTTAACAGAGCGTTGACAATTGTAAAGTGCCAGGTGTTGATAACATTCCACCAGAATTGATAAGATCATCGGGTGAAGAAGCAATATCAAGTTTAATCAGGATAGTTTGTGAAATCTAGCAAATAGGAAAAATACGATAAGTTTTAGTAACAACATAATTATACCCATACCGAAGAAAACTGGGGCTGATAGATGCGAAAAGCACAGGATAATTAGTTTAGTATCCAATGTATGCAAAAATATATATTTTTTGGGTTAACATGCTACATGAGGGTGATCCTGAAACAGGCAACTCCGCATCAATAGCACAGGAAGGGAATTGGAAGGGAGGGATGCGGAATGTAGAGCAAAGTAGCCAAGGGTTAACTAGGACCCCCGGGCTATAGTTTAAGGATCCTTCCAGGTATATCACCTAAAGAGACGCAGGTAAAACCCTATAAAACCTACATGCGGTAGGTCGGGCATCGGGAATGGTATATAGAAGAATAAGAAACGTCAAATAGAAGAATATGAGTTTGGTTTTAGGACGAATGTAGGGACATGAGAAGTAATATATACTTTGGCTCTAATTTTAGAGGACAGGATGAATTAAAGCCGGCCTAAGTTCATGTCATTTTTAGATTAAGAAAAAGCGTTTAAATATGTGAACTACAACACACTATTAAGGATTCAAAGAGAACTGGTATATAATATCAAGTAAAAACGCTTTTATATTACCTCTGAAGAAGGCATGGAGCAGTAATTATAATAGAAGATCAAGGAAAGAGAGCCGTAATGAAGAAAGGAGTAAGACAAGGATGCAGTCTGTCACCCATGCTGTTTAACTTATATATAGAACAGGCGATGAAAATTGTTAAAACGGAGTATGGAAAAGGAATCATACTGCAAGAAGAGAAAAATAAAAACATTACGCTTTGCCGACGATATTGTAGTATTATAGGAGTCAGAAGAAGAAGGGAACCATAATAAATGGCATGAACGGGGTCCTGGAGAAAGAGTTCAACCAGAATTAATAGAGGATAAAACCATGGTAATTTAGTGTAGTATGTGAAACTGTGGAACAAAAAAGAATGTTAAGATTTATGAAGGAAGTTAAGGAATTCTGCTACTTGGGAAGCATAATAACTAGGGATAGATATAAAGAGAAGGACAGCACAGGCAAGGATGAATAATTTACTTATGGGTAATATAAGTGTAGGTATTAGAAAATCGTTGGTAAAAATATTCGTATGGAGCGTGACGTCATATGGGGGAGAAAACGTGGACGATAGGAGTTGCGGAAAGAAAAATAATAGAAACCTTTGAAATGTGGTGCTACAGGCGAATGCTGAAAATCCGATGGGTGGATAAAATCAGTAACGAGGAAATTTTAAACAAAATAGGGGAAGAGCTAACAATATGAAGGACGTTGACCAAGAGAAGGGATAGATTAATAGGCCACGTTTTAAGACACGATGGTCTTGCAAAATTAGCATTATAGGGAAGTGTGTGGGGGTAAAAACGGAAGTCAAAGGATGGATTTCTCTTAGCAGATTAGAGAGGTGTGGTAGTTAAGCAGGAAATGGAAAGACTTGCGCAAGATAGGTTATCATGGACGACGAATAACAAAAACAGCAATAGGGTCTAAAACGTAAAGATATGTGAAATTCAAAGTTAAAATGTCTTCGATTCAAATATTAAATTTGAAAATGTAGATTAACGCGCTAATAAAAAATAGTCTAATTACCAATCATGTAACAAAATTTAACGTTACACAACTGAATTAAATTGCATAATTTAACTCATACGTGTTGTAATTCTTCATAAATTTTTTTTGAAATTTTTCAGAATTGGGTTATTTTTACTTTTTCGATCAAGTTCATTAACTCATGGACGTTGTTAATAATTGAAAATAATATACAAAGAATGGCCAAATGCTATTCCTTATTTCGAATGCTACATGTTGTTACAACGTTTGGGACCGAAATGTTAATAATTTTTCTACCCCAGACATTGCAACATTAACGGTAGTTTTGGTGATTTTTAATTAATAAACTGAAGAGTTTCCGAAATTTTTGGATGAAACGTATTCAATTTAAGTTAATTTATTTCTGAATTTGGCCTATTGTATGCACACTATTTATAAAATTAAGTGAGATTAATTTAATATTTCATTTATAATTACAAAGAGGCACAATTGTAATGTTCACGAGTTCAACGCAAGACGCGAACATTATGCAGAAAATCATTGCCAATAGTGCAGAATGGTGTGTGTATTTATAAATTCTATTCCAATAACAATTTAACAGTTTCCTGATAACATAATTCAATTTAAAGCTCAGTTCACTCTCATGTAATTTTTATCCCAGCCGTTACACTAAAATAAAACAAATATTATGCACACTGACAAATTCTGCAACCTCGACGTTCGTAAGAAGAATCTACATCGCATTTATCATCAAATGATTGTGCAATAACAAGTGACATTATAAGAAAGATACGCTACATTAAAAGTTCTGTTTTTCACTTACCTTCGCAGAGGCCCATAGAACTCCACCAAAGGAAGGTCCTACAAACGTAAACAACTGTGCGTTACGCAGAGAAATGTCTGGCCCGAATTGAAAGGAAGCTTCCGTAAATCGATTACCCATATTGACCAGCAAATGGGTGATTATTTACGCACAGTGAATAATTTTTTTTGTTGCTCAAAAGTACTGTACTTATAACGAAAGTTTCTCTTAAAAATAGTCCGCAATCAGTTGATCATGGAATTTGAAAGAAATTATTGACCCTATGTCGAAAAGGGAATTTGAGACTTAGTCGCTTGAGATCGATCCACGTATGTATTAATTAACGTCGGTTTCGATTGAACTAATGAAGATACTTGTACGTAGAAGTTAACGTAATCGACCACAGATGCCACGTCATGATCAAACGAGTTTTGTTTTTTTGCTGATAAAATAAATGTCAAAAATGGCATTACTAATATGGATTTACAATAAATCAGCATTAAATATATAACTATTTGTTAACAAAAGCGACGTTTCACCTCTATTTTGAGACTTCATCAGGCTTACTAAAACATTATATTACAATAAATTAATTCTACGTTACAATTTTGAATTTATATATATATATATATATAACATGGTTAATATTCTACTCTATTGTTAAATATTTGACTGCCCAAAGCACTCACGGTTACACATCACTTCGGCCGTAACTGTCGCTGAAGATGGTCCATGCGCGGCACTGAATTCTTCACATGTAAACTCAATTATCTTTTTGACTCCGGGAGTTTTTAACCGTGTTATATATAAGTTCAAAATTGTAACATAGAATTAATTTATTGTAATATAATGTTTTAGTAAGCCTGATGAAGTCTCAAAATTGAGATGAAACGTGACTGTTGTTAATAAATAGATATTTATTGCTGAAATTTTTGGCCATGTTTTTATTTATTATAAATATTTAAGTCAGAAAACCATGATGTACTAATATGCATTATTTTCGACCTGAAACATATCCACGATAAATATAGAAGCCAATCACATTATGAATTATTACAACCCTAACAATTTTAGGATTTTTTAAATTTAAGAATACAAAAGGTCTTTACTATACATATTTTAACCTAATGTGATTGAACAATGTGCCATTAAAAGGAAGATACTCTTGTCACGTGTTTCATGGGATCGTCGACCATGGTTCGGCCATACTGGATAAAATGATTTACCTTTAGTAGGAGTTGGAAGGTAACCTGGTAACCTGAGGTTCAGGATGGATCGCATCAGGTCTTGACGTCGTACCGGACTAGCTTAGTTGATAGAGCATCCGCCCGGTAAACGGGACGTCCCGGGCCCGGTCAAGATTCTCCTTACATTCTGTTATTCTAAATTTTGCATTTAGACTGAGCTTATGTTGAACCATTTCCTTTCTATTTGAAATAAATTAATTGATGGTCAAGGATTTAGTCGTTTGTGTACATCTTTGTGTGTTCCTGAATTGAGTTAAAACCTTACAATGAAAACTTGATCCCCGAAAATAATCAATTAGTCGCTAATGACCTGAGATGTTGATGCGACTTGAAAAAATTATTGTTACAAACCTTCAGCTGCTTGATGAAAACAAAAAATTGTATATACAGCTTAATGTATTTATCTCCTTGCAAAAATAACTAAGGTCAAAGATCTTCCACAGGGAGAAAATGCAGTAAAATTATTTGTGATGAACACGAATAAAAGAAGGTAAACTGGATAAATAAAAATACGGAAAAATTGGCCAAAAACGAATTTAGCTAATCCATCCAAATTTATGGACTTCTAAAGGTAAATTTTTGAATGGTAACATTAATTACATTGTGAGTCATTTGGTGTAGCGACGTTTACAGCCAAAATGATGATTACTCACAATGTAATTAATTTATCCATTTAACAATTTACCTGGAGGTCCAAAATTTTGATGAAACGTATTTATATTAAATTTTTTACCGACATATTTGGTCGTATTTTCATTTACTTGACGCCAGAGAAATGATTTTAGAATTATAGAAATATTTAACTCGATGAAATTATGCTCAGACGTAATTTTAATTAAATCTTAAACCACATGTTATACTTATTCGTTAGCTATTAATTATGTATCACAACATAACAATATAGTAGTGTATTTTCTTCAGTCTGTAAGAACTAAGTCTATGAGAAGGGTTTTAAAACAGTTTTTATTTTCTCGATGGTGATATTTATGTGACGTTAAGAAAAATTAATCGGTTAATAAAATTAACGAGGGGTCCGTGGCTCTAGTCCCTTGTCCGGTCGTAATTTTTCCATTCTTTTCTTCTAAATAAAATTAAAATTTAATAAACCAATTTAGAAAACTACATCTCGAGAAAGTAAAAAGAAAAGAATGTTTAGCCTAAACTTGGGGATTTTATAGATTTACTTTTTTTCTCCTTTATATACTGCTGATGTTCTAAAATACGGTTGAAACATTTAAATTTTTTAAAGTTCAAATAAGACCAAAATCAAACAAATTTTATTATATTTTTGTGTTTCACTATTTTTTTGGGTGTTATTTTGGCCTAATTTAAACTTACAAACTCTAAAAACTATTAATATTTACGTTTTCGTACTTTTCATATTTACTTTTGTTCAAAATTTTCTGATATTAGCTGATTTATTTACTTTATTTCATTTTTTTTCTACAGCGATTCCAAATAGCTACAGAGATGACGAAATTTGGATTTAATAATTTTCAAGGACATTTTATTTTTTTAAATATTTAATGATAATCCTCATTTTTGGTCATTTTTTATATAGAGATTCAGATGAGTTTTTAAAAATTAAATGTTAACAGAAAATTCTCAGTGTCTGATTTCAAACATTCTTCTAAACCCAATGTTTTCATATGGCATAAATGAAGGATTTTAATACGTGCGTTTATTTTTTCGCCTGCAAAAAGACGGTTAAGCGGGAAAGGAGACGAAAAGGATTCGCCCCCTGAGGGAGCGAGTTTATTAACACACATTTCATCCAGGTTTCATATTAATGTCGCGACGGTCAGAGGAAGTGAACAGGAGAACATCAAAAGGTTTTTTCTTGAAATGAAACACTCAAAAACATTTATTTACAAACACAATTTTAATGTGTTTTGTGCTCTTCCATTCGGCATTATTTTTTTTATAATTTTTACTCTAAAGGCTCCCATGACAAAGAGGGCTTTTATCTTTAATTTTTTGTTTTATACAACACAACACGCATGAATATTCTAGATATAGGAACATGTATTCCTCTTGTAACAACAGTAACAATTAGCCGTGAACCATCTCTGGCTGTGCGATGGCTCACGGCAGGCACTAAGTCACACACAAGAACCCACACATTCCAAAAATGGCGTCGCGTCCACAATCAGCACCCTCCAAATGTGTCTCACTTTTACATACGTACAAATACAAGAATATGTAGATTAACACAAAACCAGGTACCAAATTCATTCAACGTATATTACATGGGAATAAAAATTCTGTATAATCTCATTAAATCAAAATTTTCTTTGGAAATATTTTACACATTGAAATAAAGCCATATTTTTTTAAAAAAATTAATATTAAAAAGTCAATTTTTTATTACGATTTTGGCCCTTAAATCTTATTCTCTTTCATCGAGTAGCAAAAATTGAATCAGGAATATTATTATTGAATTGATTTTAGAATTCATTCAAAATTTTCAACATTTTTCTCATATCTATAAAATACCACGTTTTTTTAAAAAATGAATATTATTAATTACTTACCTTTTGGTAATATTTTAAGATAGAATAAATAATGATATTAAGAAAAATTATTTAAATTCTAATCACTTAGGAAGATATTACTCAAGTATGGTTTTCTAATTGCAAAACTATACTTGTAAAGTTTTAAGAATAAATGGATAAGTTGGAGTACTTTTTTTAAAAAAAAATTAATGTAAAATGCCTACATGTTGCCAATAAATAACAATAGTTTCTTCAAAATCATTTCAAACGCCGCAATATACTATGAATATTTGTAAATTATTATAAATCTATCTGCTAGAATGTGTTTAATAATCTTTGCTTCCTGTGCCAATACTGTGATCCTTCAAGATTCTCTCATGTCTTCAATAATTAATATAATTTTCCAGTAAAATTATTTATTATTGTTTTAGTTCTGAAAATATGAGTAGGAGTGTAAGGAAAAAAAATCAGGTATATTATTTAATGAATTTTCTACATGAGAAGTTCATTCAGCAACTTAAAAAGGTCCTCGTATTTGAAACAGCAAATTATTCTAAAGTAGATTTTTTTGTGTAAATTATCTATCATTTTTTAAATTTACCCAACATTGAAACAGCATTATACAAAAAAAATCAAATAGTTATATTATTTAATTTATTACGAAGTGAATTCAGAGGAAATTCATGAAGGTCCTAATAATTTGCAAATTTGAAGACGCCAATTATATTTTAAAAATCATTTCGTGTAAAATTATTTATTATTTTTTAATTATTCTCGAATTGATACAGCGAGTAGCTTTAATCTTATTTGCGAGAAATTAGCTAGTAACCTAAAATTAAAATCCAGAACTGTAATAATGAATTTATTATGAAGTGCATTTAAACTTCATTTACCAAATTCCTACGTTTTTTCCATATTAGTAAACGGCAATTATTATTATTTTTAATATAATTTTCGTGTAGATGATTTACTGTAAATTTGAAATATCGTGAAATATTAATTAAATTGGGAATATTAGTAATGAATTTATCATTGAGAACATTTATAGTTGTATTCTATACTTTCATGCATATTAGATGAATTTAATTAATTTATTTTGTATAATATATTTAGTGTAAAATTAAATGTTATTGTCTTAGCTTTTGTAACATTGAAACAGCGAGTTACATAATATGAAATTATTATAAGGTGCATTCATGTCAAGCACCAAATTGATCAGTTCTTACTGTATTAGAAAATACCAAATTTTAAAAAAAAATTACTTAACCTGGAAAATATTTTACTATTGTTTTAGTTTTTATTAGATCCAATGAAATTTTTATAAAAAATTACATTTCACGTAAAATAAATCAAACCGGGAATATTATTTGATTTAAGTTATGCCTTCAAAATTTCTACTCTTTCTTAGTATGAGAAGATGTTAAGTGTTTGGTTTAGAAAATTATTTCTTAGTATTTAGCTTTCTTAGCGATCAATTTGAAACGGGAAATAATGATTTTATTATTACGATCATTCAGACAGTTTATTCAAGAAATTGATAAATTTTTCCCGTATTAGACAAGCGTAGTTTATTTTAAAAATTAATCTTACTTCGTTAAGTTATTTTCTATGGTAATAGTAATATTGGCAAACAGCGGGTCAAAACTATTCAGAATAAATCAGAACAAAAATATCATTAATAAATTTATCATTAAGTGCATAGTACAAGATTGCCAATTCATTATTTAATTTGGTAAAGGTCAACAACTTTTGTTAAAATGAAAATATTTGCAATAGAAATTGATTTAGTTTGATTTTAGTTCAATTTAAATCGGAAATGTCATTAATAAATTTTGTCTTAAGTGCATTCAGACAAATTGGTAATTTTTTGGTGTTGTAAGAAGCATTTTAAATCATTCTTTTCTGAGCTAAATTAGATATTTTGATGTTACTAATATTGAAACTGAGTATAAAATATTCATAATTAATCAGAACAAGAATGTTAACGAATAAACTATGAAGTGCATTCAGAGGTAAATTAAGAAATTACTAAATTTTTTTCTGTATTGGAAGATGTCAACAGATTCTTTTTAATTCTCTTCAGTAAAATCATTTAATTTTGTTTTAGTTCAATTTAAATCGGGAATTTTATTAATAAATTTTGTGTTCAGTGCATACAAAGATAATTATTTTGCCAAATTGGTAATTTTTTCGTATTGAAGAAATTTTTTTCTTTTGTATTAATAATTGTCGTTTCATTTTTCGTAACACTGAACGGCAAATGGAATTAAGAAGAACAAATAAAATTAGGAATATTATTAATTCGTTTAGGGAAATTAGATTTAATTTGTAGAGAGCAAAATAATATTCCTGTAGTTTCATAAAAAATTTTATCCATTTCATGTAAAACCGTTTCAGGCTTTTCGTAATATTGTAACAGAGAGTAGCAATATAATGAATAAACTGAAACGGGAATATAATTAATGATTTTATAATGTATGCCTTCTGACGTCACTCAGCGAAATCATTTCCCTCATTAGAAGAGGCCAACTGTTTGGTTTTGAAAATTATTTCTTATTATACAGACCAAATCGAATGAGGAATTTTATTAATGAATTTATTTTAATATTTTCTGGTATTAGAAGTGTCCAATTTATTTCCAATATAGCAGACTTAATCTAATTGGGAATATAATTAATGAATTTATTTTAATACTTTCTGGTATAAGAGGAGTCGAATTTATTTAGAATATAACAGACTAAATCAAATTAGGAATACTAATGAATTTTTAAAAAATATTTTCCAGTGTTTGAAGAGTCGTATTTATTTAGAATATAAAAGACTACATCTAATTAGGAATATTTTTAATGTATTTATTTTATTATTTTCCAGTATTAGATGAGTCGAATTTATTTAGAATAGAAAAGACTACATCTAATTAGGAATATTATTAATGAATATTTCAAAAATATTATCCAGTGTTAGAAGAGTCGTATTTATTTAGAATATAACAGACTAAATCAAATTAGGAATATTAATGAATTTTTAAAAAATATTTTCCAGTGTTTGAAGAGTCGTATTTATTTAGAATATAACAAACTAAATCGAATTAGGAATATTTTTAATGTATTTATTTTATTATTTTCCAGTATTAGATGAGTCGAATTTATTTAGAATAGAAAAGACTACATCTAATTAGGAATATTATTAATGAATATTTTAAAAATATTATCCAGTGTTAGAAGAGTCGTATTTATTTAGAATATAACAGACTAAATCAAATTAGGAATATTAATGAATTTTTTAAAAATAATAAAATATGAAGAGTCGTATTTATTTAGAATATAACAGACTAAACTGAATTAGGAAAACTAATAATGAATTTATTTTAATACTAGTTAGTATTAGAGGAGTCGAATTTATTTAGAATATAACAGACTATATCGAAGAAGGAATATTATTAATGAATTTATTTGAATATATTCTGGTATTAGAAGAGTCGAACGTATTTAGAATACATTTTCTTGAGTTAACGTATTGAATTATCGAAAAAATTATGTATCTAGAAGTCGAAATGGTGCTACTAGTACGAGCTATTTAAAATGTAATACGATACACATCGAGAAATTGACTTTATAATTATGAAACTATTAGGGCGTTATTTTGAGTTTCAGTAAATAATAATATATTGTTATGAGACGGAAACGAATATCGTTGATTGCTTGATAGCGACGCAGCTTTTTGTGAACGCGACTTTTACGCATGAGCAAAGGCTTCTATTTGAAACTGAAACACAATCGTGAGGCGTTCAGTTCACGACGCTAGACGGAAGCTAACTATACCTTCAGAAAATAACTTTTCACAGCAAATCTACGGGAGACACCAAACTGTTTATTTTCCTACTTAGCGATTAGAGCTCCGTCACGAAAAATAAAAATTTAGTTGGACGAATGACGCAGGTCACCAACGTTCCAGAAGGGGGAGTGTTCAGAAGCACTTAGGCCACACACAAGCTCGTTGTAAACCGTCAACTGAAGGGTTATGCTAGCTAAACTATGACATCCAAGTACATTAAAACGGGTATAGCGAGCTCTGGGCAATTGGGATTTTTTTTTCTTCCCAAAAACACGAAGTAGGAGGAGACTTTGAGGTAGGAAAATGATGCACGGGGCTGACAGAAAGATTCGCCCCCCACACCGAACTACTTTAGGCCTCTAACGGTTCCCAAATGACGCGAAAGAAATTATTGCCTATCTACACATGCCTAAGTCTTCCTAAACAAACAAACAGAAGAAATAACGAACACCTCCCTACTAGCACAGCTTACAATAATTCTCATAAAAATCAGATACGTTCTTTCGCAATAAAAGTCTATTGTCTTTGTCTTTATATAATATATTTATATATTTAAAAGATATAAATAGTTTTATATTTGTTGTTATATTTGTACAAACGATAAATGGTCGTGAGAAGGTTGGCGAGCCTGCTCGCTAGGAGCACGGTCGCTAAGAGCACGGTCGCTCGGAGCACGCCCGCTTATGGAAATGATTAATGATTTTTTTTTCACTTTTAAATAAGTTACTTTTTTTGACTCTTGTGCATAGATATATCCTCTCAATATTTTTACATTACCAAAACGATCCCTCACTATGTAAAACTAGAAGTTTAGCATTTGACATATATCAAAATATTTCTAATGACACTAATACTGACTTTTCTTTTACAAGTAACACTGTTAATTCTATTTGAGACTATGGTTACATTAACGTCAAAACCGAGTCGGCTACATCGAAATTCTTCATCCCAACCCTAATGCTATTTGTGAATACCATGGCTTCAAAGTGTAAAGCTATGTTTACCCAACACAGAAAATCAAGCTTAGAAAACACTACAAAGACATCGCTACATATTCACGTAAATTTGTTTTTCTTTCTAAGCGCTATACATCGTCTAATGACATAAATATCTTGTTACATTTATACTGTTGGTTAGTTAACCGAAACTCTGGACCGGAAATACTAAGCCACGTGGCACACGTCCATCCATTGGAATACAGTCTAACTGCGATCAGGGGACACTAAGACAGTGATTGTCACAACAGATAAGATTTCCCTTTCAGATGGATGGCAGGACACACATATGAAGCTAATCTCTCCAGTGAAGAGTTCCTATGCAGCATGCTAATATTTGAAACGAAAGAAGCCAACGATATATTGTCTATGCTTTTTTTACACTATTATGCATATACTGAATCTATGTCAAATAATAAACACGTCTTATCTGCTGCTGTTACAGTTTCATTTCTGAATCCTGAAGCTAAATATGAGTTACAAAATGTTTTAACATACAATTCATGTACAATTTTTTTATAATAAATAGTAATTGTAGAATATTTATGAGATTGGCTCGTGAAGTGTTTCGAACACTTTGAAACAATTTATATAGCATTTAACATAATAGAAGCCCATGAGCCGACAGTTATTATTTAAGTACAATGTTATAATGATGGTCTAGAGCAATTCTGTCCGGGTAAGCATCGGAAGAACTCCCTGCTAAGTACTCTCGAGTTCGCCTTTATACAGCGGGTCAGGGTAATACTGTCTAGTAAGAAACGCAAACACGGGAGGGAGTACTGGAGTACTTACAGAGCCCCGCCCGGCTCTGTGGCGTAGCTTTCGCCTGCCAGGAATGCCCTCTACGTGCTCTACGTGGACATTCCTGGCAGGATACTCCATGTTTAGGGACGTCGCCTCTTCAGACCAGCCACTCCGGGCGTCACACGTGGGTCCCTGTACCGTAGTTGGAGTTGATGCTCAGCGCCGCCTCTTCCGGTCTCTCTTCCGCTTTAATTGCCTTCTTAACACGCTGAAAACAAAATATAATCATTCAATATTAATATTCATGTATGCAAGTATTTCTACATCATACATCTACACAGATGGTTATCATAATTTGTTACGTTGCGTTAAGTTTATTACATTAAGTACCGTGTTTGAACTGTTGAGTAAGACAATTTAGGTTATCAATTTTAATTAATAATTTTTATAGACCTAACACGAAACTGTGACATCAATTAAAAATTTTATAACTGCAAAAAATTGAAATAACGTACCGGTTTAAAACTGGCTGAAATTTTAACCAATTATAGAAAGTATGGATTATTATTATTATTATAACTTAGCTGCTATTGGGAATTTGCCCGGTGGCAGCTAAAATTATAATTATTATTATTAAACACAGTAAAAAACTTCGAAAGACATTGAATATTAAAATTCATGTATTCATGTATTTCTACATCAAAGATAACATTTAATTGGTTCTCATAATTTGTTACGTAGCTTTAAGTTTATTACATTATGTACCGTGTTTGAACTGTTGAGTAAGACATTTAGGTTATCAATTTTAATTAATAATTATTTATAGACTGAACACGAAACTGTGACATCAAATAACTTAAATAACTTTAACCAATTATAGAAATTATGGATTATTATTATAATTATTTAGCTGGTATTGGGCATTTGCCCTGTGACAGCTACAAAATATAATTATTACTCAACACAGTCAAAAACTTATAAAGACATTCAATATTAAAATTCATGTATGCATGTATTTCTACATCACAGATAACATTTAATTGGTTCTCATAATTTGTTACGTAGCTTTAAGTTTATTACATTATGTACCGTGTTTGAACTGTTGAGTAAGACATTTAGGTTATCAATTTTAATTAATAATTATTTATAGACTGAACACGAAACTATGACATCAAATAACTTAAATAACTTTAACCAATTATAGAAATTATGGATTATTATTATTATAATTATTTAGCTGGTATTGGGCATTTGCCCTATGACAGCTACAAAATATAATTATTACTCAATACAGTCAAAAACTTATAAAGACATTCAATATTAAAATTCATGTACGCATGTATTTCTACATCAGAAAATAACATTTAATTGGTTCTCATAATTTGTTACGTAGCGTTAAGTTTTATTACATTATGTACCGTGTTTGAACTGTTGAGTAAGACATTTAGGTTATCAATTTTAATTAATAATTTTTATTGACTGAACACGAAACTGGGACATCATCAATTAAAATTTCTATAAATGCAAGAAAATTAAAATAACGGTCCGCTCAATGTTTTGTTTAAAACTCGGTAAATCTTCACATGTAAACACAACACGAAATTTTACCCAGTTATAGAAAGTATGGATTATTATTATTACTTAGCTGCTATAGGGCATTTGCCTGGTGTCAGCTACATACAAGGAAAACACTAATACAAATACAAAAAGTTTACACTAAGGAATAATTTTGAGGTGTAGTTTTTTATCTGAAAAAGAAAAGCAAGGAGCCATACAGAAATTACTTCACTGCACTATTATCACCTCAATGATTCTAAATATAAAATACTACTCACTTAAGTTCTCTTAGCCTGTTCCTAAACTCTACCCGGAAAAGTCGTCAGTATTTCTGCAGGAGGCAAGGAAGGAATTCCAATTGCGTATTGACCCATTTTACAAATGAAAATTTTCCTACGTCTGTACGTTGCCATTTTTCTTTAATTTTTAACAAGTGGTCATTTTTAGAAATATCATTCGGCACCGTAAGATGGTTTGTTATTTCTTTCCAGGCCCTATGGTTCACCCTCATAAGCTTTATATATTGCGCACAATCTACAATGGGACATACGCCCGGGTGGCAGTTACAACAGGTTTTTTAATTAATATTTATTTATCAATCAGAATAAACTTCTATAAGTTAAAATATGGTGACAGCTACTCATAACATATTCAATGGAATCACCTGTATGATAAAAATAAACAATTAATCATTTAACTTAAAATAGTTCACTAGGCCACAACTTTAAGTCTTATTTATCACAGGTTCAAGGAGTAGGTTTAGAAGTGGGTTGGGATGATTGTCTAAGGCTAGGTTTACACGGGCAGCGATGCCTGTCAGAAAACGAGGGGCAGTGATGTCAGTGACGTATAAACATAGGTCAGTGCTGCACTGACAACTGTCAAACCATCGTTCACACGAGAGCACTGCCTCAGTTTTCTTTGAGTGTGTCAACAGTGTGTCAGTCATGACTGACGTTCCCCCTCCACCGTCCTAGACATAGGAGGCCAGTTAGTGGCAGTTACGATTGTCAATTATCGACTGTGAAGAGTGTGACTATCGATTGCGCAATGGTAAACAGTTTGTATTTTGCGTATTCAATACGCGTGCAGTTTGGTATAGTGCGCGATTGGAGTAAGTGGATCTTTGTTTTGAAAAGTGGTGAGTAGTTTGGTTCATCTGTGATAGAGTCCGTATGTTGCACCTACTCACCTATAAATTTTTAGGTTAACTTTCCAGAATTAATTATTGTCCACCCTTCAACACCACAAACTTTAACTGGCAAAAATCTACGCGAAAGAATAATAAAAGTACTACTATCACACGAAATGAAAAATAATTCATTTTGTTTTGTTCAGTAACTGACATCTTTAAGGGGAATAAAATAACTAGAAATAAAAACACTGTTTTATTATTGCTAAATTTCTGTAGTAATAGTATAAAGAAATATTACTAAACAACTGTTTTCAGTTTTGAATTTTTTGTGAGAATTTCACGAACCCTTCTTCCTCATTCGTTACGCCTATTCAGGCACAAACACATTAGTTCCAGTTTAAGAAACACGAACATTATGCGTGCGCGAAATACAAAGGGGGAAAAATATTCAACTTGATATAAACAATTTATCTGTCCTATGCATTATTACAACTGGTCGTAGTTGCCAAGAAATAGCAGATAAGTAAAAACATGCATCAGAGTTCTCTGTCCGCTCTGTAGTGAGGGCAGCACTTGTCAGTGAAGAAGTGGGCAGTTATCTTGCCCACGATGTAAACAGTAGGCAGTGCACAGCCAACCCAACTTCGACTAACATCACCGTCCCTGTAAACCTAGCTTAAGACTGCGTGATGATTGATGAATATTTGTACCGTAGAAACACTTAAATCTGTGTGCAATGTGTGGTTCGTTATGTACCATGGGGCGTTTACAATTTGCCGGAAGACCTTCGATTGGCATCTTTAAATAATTTTTATGTTTGACTATGATGCACGTCCCCATAGCTAAATCCCATATGTCCATTTGGTCTGATTACAGATTTATATATCATGATTTTACTGTCCACAGACAACCGTGATTTTCGTGCGGATACTGCGGAACGGGAAAACGCACCCGCCCCGCAACCGTCCAAGTGTGGCATGTCACATTTAAATGCATGTGTTGTCTGACCTACAGCGGACTACCCGCACCCGCAACCCGCTCAAGTGTGACACTAGCCTAAAGCTAGTATCACCATAAAAGGCTTGATATTACTCCACGACAATGCTCGCCCTCACACAGCCAAACTTAACCAACAGTTCCAACAATGCAGATGTCACTCCTTCCAACTTTTCATTTGTTTAGTCCACTCAATGTTACACTACGTGGAAAAAAGTTACCACAAGAAGAAGGGCAAATAATTTGTGGGTAACTGGCTCAAACAACAAGACAATAAACGTCTTTGCATCAGGTTGAAGTGTTAATACTTGCATTATTTTGAGAAATGGGTGCATTTCATATTATAAAAATAGTTTCAAAGAAATAGAAATTTCTTATTTTGCAATAGATAAGTTTTTGTAACAATTATATTAGTAATGGTAAGTAAAAAGATTTTAATGAATTACAGCCACATATATTTTCCAATTTTTAAAATTATTTTCAATTAAATATTTTACAAACTCACTTTGTAAAATAATTTTGCAAACATACTTAGAATCTGGACTTGAAATTAGCGAAAACGTACTTGTATTTTTTGGGGTGGCACCTATTTATTCCTGACCATTATTTTAAGTAACCTAACCCGGTCATATATTTGTTATGAACGTGACTGTTGTAAGGATTCTCAGACAAAGACTACTATGCGTCAAAGAAACGTCCCCTATACGCAAAATGAGTTTTTATGCAAAAACATTTGTTACTTTACGACTGTAAAATATCTTTTAGACGTGCGGCCTGTGACGTCATCATGTCGGATCCTCCCCCTGTTGTTGTGAGCTGCTAAACCGAGCACGATGAGGAAGAAAATTCATGTAATATTGTTGTGTGCCGGTCGGAATTTACGGCTACAGCTTTCTCTCAGTTATTTTTTTGGAAGAAATAGGGGGCCAGTATCCCCATGGTTGCCTGCGGAGAATGTAGAGACCTTACATGCTTTTATTCAGAACTTTCAGTTTGCAGTTTGTTAACATACCAAATTAAACGAAAATGATTTTTAACGTATGATAAAATTTTGAAAACATTCAAAGATAATAAGCTAGGTAGTTTGGGAAACTGAAATAAAGGATATGGAAGCTCTTAGTTAAAACTTCATAATTGTTCCAACATAAACACTGAAAAAACACAGATAATCTTGTTTCGGTGTTTTAATTGTACTTATAATCAAGAAAATTAATAATTACGTAACAATTAGAGTGTTTCCACGATCACACTGTACTGCAGCTGCAACTACACCAACTACTTCCTCGATCCTGGTTGACCTTGACAGCCCGCCTCAGGGCTGAACTTCCATTTTGAAATTCTCTGAACCGTGATGTAATCGCACATTAATTGATCGCACAGTGATTTAGGGCCATTCAAAGCTCCTTCTGGCCGTCTCTTTGAACTAGTGACTAGCGTGTTTCTGTCATGTTTTCACGGAGTAAGCAGGACCTAACAGTTAAATCAGATTCTCAATTAGATAGTCGTTAATGACCTTTGATGCTAGTGCGTCTATAAACACAGAATTAACACAAAGATCCTCTTCGAAAAAGAATATCGTGTCTATTCAGGATAGATTGCGAAATTTACTAAACAGGAAGAAAAACCATAAGATTTTAGTAAAAACATAATTATACACATACCGAAGGAGATTGGGGCTGATAGACGCAAATAGCGCAGGGCAATTGGTTTACCTCATGCGGGCAAAATATTAACAAAAAAGTATATAGGAGGATGGAACGTCAAGTAGAATGCGAGTTAGGGAACATCAGTTTGCTTTTAGGAAGACAGGAGAAGCCTCTAATTTTCGACGACAGGATAAGAAAAGACCAATCTACGTTTATGGTATTTGTAGACGTAGAAAAAGCGTTTGACAATGTGAACTGGAACACACTATGATTTTGAAGAACACATGAATAAGTTATCGAGAAACAAGGCTTATACATAACCTCCGCAGAAGGTAATCAACACTAATTAGAATTTAAGATGAACAAAAAACAGTAAGGAAGAAAGGAATGTCATGCCATTGCTGTTTAATTTATATATAGAACACGCAATGAAGAAAGTTAAAACGGAATATGGAAAAGGAATCATACTGCAAGGAAAGGAAATAAAATCCCTACGCTTTGCAGACGAAATTTTAGTATAAGGAGTCAGAAGAAGACTTATGAACCTTAATAAATGGCATTAACGTAATCCTGGAGAAACAGTTTCAAGTTAAAGAGGGAAAACCAAGGTAATGGAGTGTACTATAATAATCAATGGAAAAACAGTGGGTGTTAGATTGGGAAAAGATATTTTGACTTCCTTGTCCCTACATTCTTTCTAAAACCAAATTGATCTTCTCCTAACTCGTATTCCATTTGGTGTTCCATCCTTCTACATACTATTTTCGTTAATATTTTGCACGCATGAGATACTAAACTAATTGTCCTGTGCTGTTCCTCATATATCATATATCTTCTATATGGGTTTTAATTATTTTTTCACTAACCCACAAATTAGTTAATAATCCATCCACCTCCTCAAAAGGCATCCAGAATTGGTCCTGTCTAGAGTTACATCAGGCCACTCTAAATTAAGGTAGATTTTATAATTTTTTTCTTATTAATATGCCTATAAGCCTTAAAGATAAAATAGCCAAACTTTTAATTTGATTTAGTCATTTTTAAAGGCTCAGGAACAATTTAAAAGTATTTAATTTTAAATTAATAAATTATTACTTTCTTCAGAAATAGGTGTCACAAATATTAAGATATTGCTTTCATTCTCTTTGTACATAAACTACATGTGTATACATTTAAATACAAGTATTAGTTTTTGAATTGTAAAAAATAATTTTCAATGTGATGAAAAGTGCTAATTTTCAAGTAACCGCATGAAGCTCTTAGTCAAAAATTATTTTCTCCCCACACTTATATTCAATTTAAAAAATAATACTGGCAATTGATATCAATGGTCAGTCCTACATATTAATGTAAGGAAGCTCAAATTTATTCAAGTATGTCGCGCAAGGAACATTTTCAAAACTGCCAAATTTTTAAAATAATTTTCAAAATATCTCAACAAAAAACAATTTTTCAGAAACAAAATTTCGTTTGTTACTACATTTGTGTGTTAACAATGAGTTAAAATTTCTGCTCAGTAGATTTTCATTTACAGAATTTCAAATTTCAGTCCCCGTGTTCCTTAACACACTAACACATATACTCAAATCGTCCTCCTCCAATTTGCGACCTCTGCAACACAATCATCAGCATAGAGCACCTGATAACTCCTGAAATAAATTTCACCTAGACAGGCGCCTTATCTTCGGAGAAGACAAACCAATTCTGAATACCATCTCATCGGAATAAAAAAGAATAAATGATTAACCTTTCAAAAACAGTCAACTGTTATGATATATTGTAAGCAGTTTAATTGTCATATTTGTAAACCTTAAAACAATTCGGTCACTAATATCCTTGTAGTTTATGAGAACTTAAATATAACTAAACAATATATATTTCACGGTGTAGCTCACTGGGACACCTACCTAATTTTGTACAAACTTTTAGAATTTCAAAGGATCTAAAATTTAAGAAAGAACATAACTGGCGACAAGCAGGTAAAAGTGGAATTTCCAGGCGCCAGGCTGCCGGTCGGGAGATGTGCCTGTCTGTGGATTTATAGTAACTAAGCTTGTTTGCAGAAGTCACATTCACCTATCAACATTTCTGAAGAACGCTGTTACCCGTGTCATAAAAAATTTCCTACGCTGCACGAAGGACTCATTATTCAAAAAAAAACATCACGTGGGATAGCGTTTTGCCTTGGAGAATGGATATACGAGTTAAGCTGGGGGCGAGAAGCCGAAAAATATTCAGGATGGTTCTAGACGTTGAGAGGGCGAGGAGGTAGAGATGGAGAGTTGTTGAGGACGTTGACAAGGCGAGCAGGTAGAGATGGAGAGTTGTTCAAGACGTTGAGAAGGAGAGGTGGAAGAGAGGAGAAAGCTGGAGAGTGCAACGAAAGTTAAAAGTGGGGTGTGAATTGCTGCTCTTTAATGAGAAGGTATTGAGAACCAGGAAGGCCACAGGGGAAAAAAGTGAAAAAATAGGCTTTCCTCAGTCACCGGCAGTACTAGGTTCATCCCACTTTCCCCCGGCAGAGGGGAAACATTTAATTTCAACCCGAAGGAAGAAGGAAGTTCCGGTCACCTAGTAACTGCGTCCAGAGAGGAATGAAGATAAAACAGGTTCGTCAAGTGATCGAAATCTCTGCTGCACCAAGTTAATCAAATAAGTCATAAACCCTGATACTGTAAAATCGTCCCCTTGAATTAATGTATTTGTTTGTAATACAGCGAATATTTATAAATAAAATAGTTACATCATATCATAAAGGACAAGAAATAAGTCAGATTTACAACGGCAATCGGATGAATGATATGGGAACGTATAAGAGACAAAAATTAGAAGTTGCAGAGCAGATGATTGACGTCGGATCTTTTCGGCGTGAGAAGAGGAAAAGAAGAAACCTAAATATACGAAAGTTCGCAGAAAAATTATCCGGGGTGAGGACAGCTAAACACCAAAATCGCCTGGCTATGTGATGAGGTAAGTGGAGAGTCTTTGTAAGTTCCAGTTCAAATGTTTGAGTTATGGTATATAATACGAGAGCGCACAATATAAATTGCATTTTATTTATGTAGATAAATAGTTTCAATCCTCGTCATGAATTTTTAGCTCCTTCATGAGGTTATCAATAACCATCGAAATGAGGCGCAATTTGGTGAGTTCAATAGACCTTGACCGACGAATGGAATATTATGGAATATTAGGGATCAGTCTACGACTTCTTTGTATTGCAGATGGCAGAGTGAGTTACCTGCAGACAAGTCCCCGGAGTCTTGATCAGATAGTAGATGATGTAGACCGGAATGCAGAGCAAGGATGAAGCTGTCAGGACCCAACCCACGCTGATGCTCCAAGCAGGATAAACAGCATCTCCAAGCATGTCCTCGTATCCCAGCAAAGAAAATATGAATATCACCTGAAATAAGGAAGAAAGATACTCTCATATTTTGCTAAACAATTAAAAAAACTATATTTGTATATGACTTAAAAGTATAATTAACTTTTTGAACAACGCGTTCAATGATCAATGATATTCTTTTGGATACACAACACCAATACCAGGTTTAATTTTTTTAACCGCCAACCAAACAAAGCTACACAGGTACAGTATCTCACTTTTTTCTCCTTGGCTATGCTTAAACAAACTAGTTAAAAGAAATAAATAAAAAGGACTACAGCAGAACTACAATGGCGCAGTTTGACGTCATAATTTTGTATCAGCAGGCTTAATGTATACTCTATACATAATGTCTCTTGAATTCCTATAGTAAGTATTGACTACGTAAGTTACTACATGTAAATATGATTTCTCAATTACAGAGTAACAACAATAGTTATAAAAGAAGGATAGATGCATTGAAAAAATATGTTCAGGGAATAATCACTTAAAAAGAAGTTTAAGTAACAAATTATGAACTAAAATCTGTATAAATAAACGTAATGGAAAATGAAATAGTAATAGAAAATATTCTGCAGCTGACAAGGATAAAAATCACCATAGAAATAGTTTCAATAAGATTACTACCGCTATTTTGGTGAGAAATTTTGTTATCCTTGGTAAAATAATACATTGGGAACGTAATACAATGAAACAGTCCTTTATAAAGCATCAAGTCATTTTGTCAGGTGATTGCTCTAATAGATATTTCGATAGTTAAGGGTGGAAAAACTTTTAAAACTTCGATTAAATTTGGTCAAGAATTTTCCGACTGTTAGGGGTACAAATATTTGAAAATAAGGATTGCGATTCGTTTAAAATGTACAAAATGTGATCAATAATTTTCCAATAACATGTGACTTTATATTCTCAGGACGTTCAAAGTGTAAAGTCGAAAAACGTAGAAAATTTTGAATTATTAAGAAAGTGTGTGAAGTTTGAATAACGTGTCGCTTTAGATTCTCCGAAAGCTAGGGATGAAGGAGTTTGAAAACATGGAAGTCTAATTGATCTGTTAAATATAGAATATGGAGAACTCAATAATTTTACAAAATCTAGTCACTTTTAAAATGCAGGCAGAACGTGAAGAAACTCACGAATGAAATTAAAACAAAAAGATACGAATTATAAAAACAACAGAAAGTGCTTTAGTGATTCAAAGAAGAAATCAAGAGTAGATTAATGGAGAAAGGAGAATGAAACAATATAGAGGAGGAATGGGCACTCTTGAAGACGATATTATTGGAGCAATTGAAAATAAAATACAAGAATATCAGACCAGTGATAAAGCCTGAATAACACAAAAAATGATACAAAAGACTGACGAAAGGCGAAAATATAAAAACTCGAGAGATAAAAATGTTGAATAGTAGTACAGGAGCTTGAAGAATGAGACTTCAAATTAGCCAAAGAGGCTCGGCTCCAATAGAAATGCAAAGTGGTTGAAGATTTCATGGAGAAAGGGAAAATAGACGCAGCTTATAGGAAAATCAAAGAAAGAATAAGAGAGAAAAAAATATTGGAAAGAACATCAGGAGAGCGGATGGGAAGCCAATTCTGGATAAATAAAAAAGCAGAAAGGTAAAAAGAATATGTAGAAGAGCTAACCTGGTGGAAATTTAGATTGGTCATTAAATGAAGAAGAAGAGAAGGTTGATGGTGAAGATTTGGGAGAAAATATTAAGGTCGGAAAGGAGTCAGAAGAAGACTTGGAAACCATAATAAATGGCGTGAACGTGATCTGGGAGGAAGAGTACAACATGATGATGAATAAAGATGAACCAAGTTAATAATTTTTAGTATTGGAAACAGTGGAATAAAAGTGGGTGCTGTATTGGGAAAAGAAATTTGGAAGGAGATCAAATAATTCTGCTACTTGGGAATAATAATAACTAGATATTGTAGACACAAAGAGTAGGACAGTACACTGAAGTATGAATATTAGGAAATAATTACTAAAAAATTTATTAGTTGTGTGGCGTTATATTTGTACGAAACGTCGACAGTAGGAGTCGCAGAAAAGAAACGAATAGAAGTTTTTGAAATTTGATGCAGTAGAAGAGTATTTTTGAGTGGATAGTGTATCTAACCTTGAAGTTCTAAGCAGAATAGGAGAAGAGAGAACAATAAGGAGGAAGTTGACTAAGAGAAGTGATAGATTAATATGCCATGTTTTTAGATACGCGGCTCTTGTAAAATTAGCATTAGATGGAAGTGTGTAGAGTAAGAAGCGAAGGGGAGGTTAAGGATGGAATACGCTAATTAGATTAGGTAAAATGTTTTATGAGGTGGTTATGCACGAGACCTTTCTAAGGACTGATTACTTCGACAACAACAGACGCTTTTGATTCTCTGGCAGTTAAGAGAGGAAAATTATAAAAAAAAATTAATTGTATTTGGTCATTTCAGAAGAAAGACAAGAAGGGAAAAATGTCAACCGGATCAGGGACTCGAACCCAGGACCTCCCGATATTTTAAAATGATAAAAAATGAATTCTATTTGGTCAGCTAAAAGGGAGAAAATGAGATCAATGTTTCCATTAAAATGTTACTTTAGATTCTCTGACAGTTAAATGTGGAGGAATTTGGAAACATGGAAGTTTAATTGCCGAGTTGAAAATAAAATCAATAATTGAATAACAGTTAAACGTGGGAGAATTTTGAAGACATGGAAGAATAATTGGTGAGTAAAGTGAAGAAAATATTGACAGTTGTGAGTGTATATGTTTTTTATATTGATTTATCAAAAATGTGTACGGAGTTCCATATCCAAGTCATTTTATATTTTCTGGGAGAGTTTTAAAACATTTAAATCTGATTTTTCACAGCCAAAAAAGGTTTTTGATTTTCTGTCCCTTTTGAAAGTCTTTGTAAACTCATAAATTCGGTGTCCCTTCAGAATAGGTTTGTTGAGTAAATCAGTAATAGCAGACACGGCAAAGGTGAAAATTACGAACCAAACACTATAAAATCACATGTTACAAATTATTCAATGACTTGTATTGCATAGTAGTACGGTGGTAATTAAGACTACGTTATATCCATTCAAAGAGTGTAGCTTTAGAGGCAAGAATAATTGTAATGGTACACGCCATTAGCATCCTAAACGGCTTAATGACTCGACTCTGGAGAAATCAATTGGATTGCCCAACAATTGTAGCAAAGAAAATAAAATAACACAACCAAAAGTTACAGTAAATTTAAATTTGATTTAATAGACTCTTTAGCAATCTTTGCTAAATCTCTATCATGACTCGGTGAATAACAATGTGTACATAAGCAACGAGGATGATTCAACTTTTTGGTTCTATTAATAGGATAATTTATACTTATACGTAAATAAAGTAATTAAATTTTCTGACTTAATATAAATAAAATGAAAAGAATGGCCAAAGTCAGCAATGGAATAAATCGTCTACAATTCAATGGAGATTCAAACTGAAGTAAAGTTGGTCCAAAGGATAACAATTTCCATGATCAGTTATTCAAAATTTGAAAATTTTTTAAAAATATTTTTAATGACTTCTACAAGATGTATTTAAATTTTGACTTTTGGCCGTTCTTTTTGGTTTATTTTTATATGCCTGAATGTTACGTATTTAAAGTAATATAATTAAAAAGATATTCATAAATCATTTATGAATATATAAGGCCGATTATAAGACAGGCCGAGTCGGATAGATATAGAGTTCCAGTTTATTTATTGGTATATATAAAAGTAATGTATTGAAATTGATAAATGAGTTTCTTCAAAAAAATTTAAACTGAAAAATTTACTGAAATAAGAAAAATATTTTCATGGAAATTGAAGACGAGTTTTACTCGTGTTTTCACTCAAATAGTATAATGCTTTATCACAGCTTAAATTAAGCTATACAGTTATTAGTTACATTTATCGAGGGGAAATTGTGTTAATTAATACTATTCATTAAGTTTCCTCAGCAAAATGGATGAAAGTCCAGCAAAGAGATAACATTGATATCTTTTGGATGAATTGTTCATTTCAAGTCGGTGTGCTTATTTAGTAAGAGTGTCGTACCAGAAGGAAGACGGGGCTGATGTACCCCCAGCAAACCCTCCAGAAGATTCCAGGTCTGTGTCCAAGCATCTTCTCAATGTCTCTGGAGAATCGGTCGGTACCGTAGAACCAACAGACTCCGGCAGCTTCAACGAACACCACGAACAGAATGGATAAGCCAGGGCCGTATATATTGAGCAGGTTAACGAGATACACACCACCCTGAAAAAGAAAAAAAAACAAAGAAAGTCAGCAAAATTAATGATTTTTAATGTACCTGCGAAAATTACTGTGTAGACATCATCTTCAGTCAAATTGAACACAATACAAAGATAAATGTTGTTGTTGTTGTTGTTGTGGTATTAGTAAATAAAATTTTAATTTTAACCATACTTATCTGATTGATACAAAAAATGTTAAAAGATTATTGCACCATGTAGTGTCTCCTGAATATCTACTAGTTAAGTTTTTATTATTTACACAATAATTATAAATCAAGTTAAATTGTATGATATATTATTAATAAATGAATAGATTAATACTTCAACTAGTTTTATAAATTTATTACAAGTTACCATTTCAAGTTTAGATCATTTATTTTAGAAGAAAGACAAAAATGAAAAAATGTCAACCAGACCAGGGACTTGAACTCTGGACCTCCCATTTTCTGGGTGGGTACCATTGAGCTAGTGCCCAAGGACCAATTTGACATCACCTCCAATCCCATAATAAACCAGCTTCACTTACAATTTACTAATCACATTCATCACAACCAAATTTCTAGGAATTTTGTGACATCATTTATTATTTAAACAGACACATTATTTTGATTTTCTAAATTTACTTTGAAGTAATGGGTATAACAAAATTTTCTTTTAATTTCTATATAAATCTTACCAAGTTGTAATATGCCCATAAGAAGTTCAACACAGCCACTTAAAAAGCATAGCAACACAGCATATGGTGGTCCATTTCCATGCAGATTTTCTCGAGTAAGAATTGCTGCAATTGCTGTAGGTCCCACTGGACTGTCCTTACAGCTTCCAAAGATGGTGTATACAAAGCAAGCCATAAATGATGAGTACAACCCATACTGAAAATATGGTCTGATGATAACCTATCCTATGCAAAACCTTTCATATCCGCATAACACATCTTCCCTAATCTACTTAATTCCATCAATAGTGTGGTTATATTCTAAATTATGTATCGAAATAACACAATTTGTGTGTTCAAATCTTAATATTGGATCTGTGTTTCTTGATTCTGCTGCTGATGACTCGTTTAGTTTGGCCTATGTCAAAATCAAAAAGAAATTTAACAAGAACTGTCCTGTAACAAGCGTGTAATTATACTAAATTTAGTAAAAATAGTTTTTAACTGATACTTTTAATTAGTTAATAAATATGAAAATCTTTTATGTCAGCTTACAGATGATTGAGTTATGGTAATGTCAGACAGAAAAGATGGTTCAAGTATATATATAATATTCTGTTTATTTATATACTTCTGCATGTGTTTATTTAAGGTATGCTTAGCGGATTCCATCCTTCACCTTCCTCTCCTGTTCGTACCCCCACACACTTCCCTCTAATTCTAATATTACAAGACCTTCATGTCTTAAAACGTGGCCTATTAATCTATCCCTGTTCTTGGTCAACGTCTTAATAATGTTCGCTCTTCCCCTATTCTGTTTAGAACTTCTTCCTTGGTGATTTCATGCACCCATCTGATTTTCAGACTTGACGTGATAATGAGAAGAATATTTCCCCAAATAAATTAAAAAAGACGATTGTTTGAGGAATAATTAAAGGTGTTTTGATGAATAACAAAATTTATTTTACGCACGTGACATCTGTTGAGCAGTTTTTGAAACTGTCTTGACGGTATCACCTATTTTGGTATGAAACTGGGAAAGAAAGAAACCCAAATCTTTACAGAATAGTCATGAACCTTCTCCGGAATGAAAACTACAGCTCACCAACATTTTATCAGAATTGGATGAAGGTTATAGAAATATTTATGTGACAAACATACATTATTTTTCTTTATATTGATGGATAAAAACTTCAGTTTTCCATAAAAACGGTTACTAATAAATGAATTAAAAATTTAAATTAATAAATCATATATATACTTCCACTTGTTTACCATAAGATATATATATCTCAGTGCTGTATTTATAATAAATATTTTAACATTGCCAATATTGGTACAAAAATGTACTGAAGCGTGGTGTGTACAGTCAATTTAATAGCCTTAAATAAATGTGTGCTACTAGTCGAAAAGGATCATCCTTCATACAACTAATTGTTAATATTCGCACCATTTTGGTATGTAGATTTAGATTTATTGTGGTTTCCATTAGTATTCGGTTGAGGAAATAGTATACGTCATACATTAAAAATGAACAAAATTAAGTTATATAATTAATGACAAATACCCTTAAAATAAATTAATAAAAGAAAATGTATATAGACAAAAGTCAATATAAACACAACACGGGCACACGATGTCATACACACACACTGGGAAAAACAAACAAGCACACACTGAGAAACACGCAATGGAGTTTTAACTACTTGGACCAGGAAACTGTCCTTGCTCCAGGCAATACATGAAACAAACAAACAAAAGAGCAGAAATTTTAAAGATATGTGGTGTGCTATTTTACAAGGCAGCTCATTCAACACTTGCAGCAGGAACCTTGATTTTAAATACTAGAATGACGATTAAGAAAATCCTGAACCGAGTAAAACACCAGCGCCATTTAAAAGAATAGTTTTACTCTGCTTCACGAAGCTTTTGGAGTCTGGAGGAAGGCTGTTGTATAAAATTATCCCTGTATTGTGAATACTTTTCTGGTGTAGAGCAAGACGATGCTTGTCCGACCTTAAAGCTGAACCCCTGATTTCTTGTCGCGTATTCATAAAACTCGCCATTTGTTTGAAAAAAATTAGTGTTCCGCTTTACAAACTTTAATATTTCATAAATATTGGTAAAGTATTTGCAACTCGATCTATAATTCACAATAGAAAGTATTCTAATTGCACGCTTTTGCCACTTAAATATTTCATTACTCCTGGAGCAGTTTCCCCATTCAGGTATGCCATAGCTCATAAGTGAATACAAATACGCGAAGTAAACCATTTTGACGTGCTTTTTGTCAACGTGTTGCATTAGTGTTCTCAGAGAATAACAAGCAGATCTATATGGTCATTCCACTTTAATTTATCGTCAATCCGAAGGCCGAGGAAAGGTGCATTAGCTGAGAAGTTGTCTATTACTCGCATCAGCACTAAACTCAACTAACTTAGTCTTATCTAGGATGAGGGATAATTTATTCACGTTAAACCAAATATTTAGACCATTCAGAGCGTTGTCTACTTTCTTAATCAGATTATCGAAGTTTTTATCTGCAATAACTATATTTGAGTCATCCGCGTAGTGAGTCGATTTTAGAGGATTTACGTATCCTGGAAGATCGCTTTTTTTTTAGAATAAAAAGAATTGATCTTTGAGGAACTCCACATGTAATAAATTCCCAATTGGATAAGTGAAGTTGGCCGTCTTTGGTTTCAATTACTACTTGTTGTTTGCGGTTTGTAAGATACGATCTTAGTAAAAGTGACGTATTTCCCCGAATTCCATAATATTCCATCTTTTTTATTAATATTTGGTGATCTACTGTGTCAAAAGTCTTAGAGAGGTCAGCAAAAATGCCAGCTACCTTCAGTCCTTCATCCAATGAATTCTGGATATTTTGATTGAAGCCGTACTTTGGGCTATCTGTGGACTTTCCTTTAAGGAAGCAATGCTGCGCTCTTGATAAAATCTTATATTTATTCAGGAAATGAAGTAATCTAATATGAATTATTTTTTCAAATATTTTAGAGAAAATAGGAAGGAGAGAACTGGGCCTGTAATTAGATATATCAGACGGCGATCCTTTCTTAAACAGGGGAATTACTTTGGCTATTTTCAACGCATCGGGAAAAGTATTCATGTATTATGTAATAAAACGTGAAAAGGCTTGAGCAAGATAGGTTAGCGTGGTGGGTTGCATCAGACCAGTCTGAGGACTGAATACCACAACTATAATAATATGCGGTTACATAATTGATTACATAAAATGTTACGTATATTTTGAAGTGCATGCATCCTATTTATTTCTGGTCGAAAACTAATAATTGGAAAAGGAGCAAGTTGGGTTGATAGAAGCGCGTGGAAGTGAGTCGCATTTAGAGTAGAGTCGTCGTCGTCGTTCGTCGGTCCACGGAACGAATTATTCAGTCGACTGGCCGCATTCGAGAGGCGACCGTTATTAGCTAGGCCGCTCTAGACGAGGATAGTAAAGTCCGATACTAGCTGAGTGCATGAATTATGCATCCGCCTCGACTCTGATGCCTGGCGAGATTGCGACGCCACCAACAATCACCTGGTCTCACCATCTACTCGAAGAGAAAAGCATGTTACTTGTTGCCCAAGGCTCAATTCAGTATCAGTAATCCATAGACCTGAGTAGCCCAATACAGCAGTGAATGAAATTAGTATTATTTAATGAATGGCACACTATATCTATCTACATACATAAACGGATACCCATTTCCCTTGATCACGCCATGAATCGAGAACGACTTTACGCGATTTCATTCACCTATTCTTAAGAGTTTCCTAATACTTTCTACAAGGCTCTTACGGAAAGAAAATTTAAGAAAATTGCGCAGAAAAAAGGAAAATTTCAGATAACTTAACTACGAGAAGGCCAACCAAGGCTGAATTCAGTATCAGTAATCCAACGACCTGAGTAGCCCAACACCGCCGTGAAAGAAATTAGTATTATTTAATGAATCCCCATTTTCCTTGATCACGCCATGAATTGAGAACGACTTTGCCTATTTTATTCACCTAATTTTGTGAGCTTTCTTAATAATCGAATGAAGGATTTTCCGGTGTAAATAATTTACAAGGTTTTCTCGGACTTCCAACCGGGTGAAAAAAAAGTAGTTCCACGACGTTTCGGCAGTTGTTGCTACTACCATCTTCAGGTGAAGTGAAACGTCGTGGAACTACGGCGTTTTCACCCGGTTGGAAGCCCTAGAAAACCTTGCAAAGTTTTCTAATACTTTGTACAAGGCTCTTACGAAAAAAAATTAAGACAATTGCGCAGTAGAAAGGAAAATTTCAGAAAACTTAACTACGAGAAGGCTACTTTCTATTCGCGCGTTTAAACTTCTAATGAGGGTTGCCTATCTTTCCCGACTCGACTACCTTCCATTTCCGCCTTCCATTTGCCTGTGAAATATTGATTTTTGCTAAGTTTTTATGGGCTAACACGTGGTATAAACCCTAGGGCTGGGGGTGTAAAATTATAAATAAGAAAAAACGGCCAATATGTTATAATATGAATACATTCTTGGATCTAACAATTTCATAGTGATACTGCTAGCGTATAATTTTAACCCCATACATGATAGATGGGTAGTTTTCTTAGAGGAGAATCACATAAAAATAAACAGAAAACGAACAAAGTTCGGCTTTAAACAGCTGTAATGTGAGCTACTGAGTTTAATTCTGACAAAAAAATGCAGTTTAAGTTACCAGAGATGAGCCCGAAGGGATAAAAGAGACTTCTGCATACTATATTAAACGGATGGAAAAATTTTTACCAAATTTTGAACTGCCGTTCTTGGTGACCCGAACAACAAAATTAGTGTAATACACAGCAGTAAACATTTGGGGCGGGGGCGGAGAGGCGGTAATTATTGGTAATCCATAAACTGCTGGTATTTCATTAATTAATTTGCGTGTATAATTTCAGCCCCATTATCGTGGGGCTGTAGAGGGCCGTTATATGAAGATAAAATTTAAAAAAGTGATGTTTGGTATCGACATTTTGATTGCGAATTAAATTGAAGGTGCAAAAAATTGGGTGCAATGAAACTTGGTGAATTTTATGTATTTTGTCTTTCTTACTACACACAGCTACGCACGCTATCATTTTTATATTCAACTTTAATTTCTTAGTGAGCAGGTGAGGTTAAAATGATAGTTAATAGGGTATTCATTCTCCTCAAAAAATGTTAAGGAAAATTCGAAGTGCGGCTATAAAATAACCAGACTATTATTGCAAAAAGAAATATCGTTGGTCGTGGTATGCAGATATTTCAAATATTTCACACGGGAATGTTACATGGGAAAATATAGGTATACCATCCGGCGACAGGACGACGCCTTATCAAGTTCTCAATCTTTTCTAACAATTCTGGAAAAATTAATGAAATACGTTATATTAAATAATAATACTCGATCACGATGCAATTGTTATTATTAAATCAACTAAAATGTTATAGAATGGTTTGTAACGTATTGAAGGGTTTGGACAAATTTAAGTTAAGTCATCAGGTAGAATAAATTTTAAAACTATATTTTAACACGAGAAAACAACAAACGAAATAAGATAAAATATTATTTCCTTGCTCTTCTAAAAGAATTCTACATTTTGGAAAATGAATTTACTTTGAAAATTAAAATAGAAAGCAAGTTGATCCTGTCTCTCAGTCTATGTTGGGACTTAAATACCTCGGTTTTAATATTCTGAACAATACATGATTACTACAGTGGCTTTCAATAGACGCCATTGATGGACGTATGGTTGATTCGTGACGTTATCGACACCTGCACTAGTAGGTACATCTGGCCGGAACCTTTGGAACCCTTGAATTCTATGGTCTGCTACCACTGACTTAACAACTCTCCAACTGTCCTTCTTCCTCAACGAATTCCCAACAACTAGTCTCTTCTCAATCTTTTACTACCCACCAAACCTGTGATTTCCCCTGTTGGATTCAAATTTTGGCCACTAGAAAACATCCTTTTCGAGTTTCCAGTTACGCGGATCGCACGCCTGCAGAAAATCTGAAAAATGACAGGCACCATAGATTACTGAACCTTCTGTGGGACCGTCTGAATCCGAAAAAATATTAAGACTTAAGATTAATTCCATCCGACACATTTATGACATTTACTAGTCAGTGGCTTTCTAATCCTTGAAAGGACCACTCCTTTAGTTGATGTTTTGTATTTCTGAGGCCAGGTCCTCGGGTCGTAACCTGAAAGGGGCGACGAACCCTAGAGTTCCGCCGCTCGTGAAAGTAAGTTTAACCAAATTTTATTTATTGTAAAATAAAAATATAGCCTTTTATATTAATTTAGAGAGTATGTATACATTATAGGCTAAAGAATAAAAATATGGAATAAATTTGAAATTTAAAAACATGTAGAGCAATTTTTATATTGGAGAGAATGTCATCAGATCTCTTAATATTTCCAACTCGTTAATTATGTATAAATTAAAATATGAAAGTAAAAATTTTATTTTTAAACTCTAAAATATCAAATCAATTGTTAGTTAATAATTACAATATAGTAAACATTAAACGTGTTAATTCAAAATTTTTTGCTTCATTTTCATCTTTAAGGATCATAGACGGAGATACGCGTTAAAAAATATTTCTAATACAAAATCAAATTACTGAAATGTCATACGCACAATGTGCGACATGTATTTAACAATAAATTAATAAACCACCTATAGCCACAGGTAACAGGAATTGTCTGTTCAATATTAAATCGCAAATATAGATATACATTCAAGGTTATAAATTAATAGATATTCAAGGACAAACAGTCCGAGATTTGATAAATTCAGAGTTGCAGTTCCTATAATAATTTCAATCACAAAGACTTATCTGCAACAGAATCTCATAACAAAAAGTTTCAACGCATCATTAAATTGCCCGATTCATACAAGCCTGTTTTGAAACTGTCCACAAAGTTCCACATTTCACTCGCTACAGTTTCCATCCAATGTTGAACAAAACCTATAAAAATGTAATAATTCTGAGTGATATTTACCACAGCCGCTGTGACGATAACCGAAGCAAACAAACAAAATTATTCACGAGTTTTAACTCAACAAAGAATATATTATGGCGGACGAATACAATGGCGTATTTGGAGCTCTGGAATGATATACTTTCAGCCACAGGTATCATTATATGAGCTAGCTGAATAGAGCCTTTAATGCGGGAATATCGGCGAACAATCTTAGTCTATTATTTCGTTATATGGAAACAAAGTTTTCACCTTTGCGTGTCTCACGTAAATTTCCCCCTAGAGTGCACAAGTAGAGTTACAGGAACCTATTTACAACAATCTACGAACCAACAAATAGTCATTACAATAAAGTTAAAAGTTTAAGTGAAATAAAATCATTCCTCTTAATTAGCAGCATAAATTGACTTTCTGTTGAATCAGTTTGTAAAGGAATATTGGAAAATAATTCTTTGCATGAACTCTTAATATTCATTGCCCTACAATCAATTTCTTAACAAGCCGGAATTCCGGAAATTGGTTTACAAAATCCTCATGTAGCCTGTCAGACGAGAGAATTAAATTGCTGTTTAGCGTGAAATAATCCTACATTTGACCTACATTTTATTTAAGTAATGATACCTCTTAATTACTTAATAATAATGGAAAATGTTTTAGGAGCACAATACAAATGAAAGCGAAATAAGAATTTGGCACCTAAGTCGCGTTACATATCATATGCGACATTCTGAAAACGAAAATGTATCATTGCTTAAATAAAATGTTACAATAAATAAAAAGACGGCCGAAAAGTAATTACTTCTCATTTTAACATGAAGGTTGCTTAAAGTACTGTACAGATTCGTAAAAAAATTCTATATATTCCGGTTCAGGAGTCAATTTAACAATTTTTTTCTCCAGATATATTACGTTATCTGTTATAAAATTTATGCAGACATGTAAATCTTTAATTTCTAAATCTAACAGCTTTTTTCTAAACCATACAAGACTTTGGTCATTAACATTAAATTTTTTATGGAAAAGAATTATATTGAAGGTTTTAATGTTAAGGAATAAGATTACATTTTCTACAATTCACTATAAACTCAAACTGTAACGTTGACTAATTTGTTAGAGAAATCTAACCAACTTGTATAGTATAAACATGAATTAAAATTCTAAAGTCATTAATTTTAGTGCATTTAATTATTATACGTGTTTCTTTTCACTTTAACCCAACAGAATGAATGTGACAACCGTCGAAAGTTATCAACGAGTTTAAATAATAAATTTGTGAGAGTATTTTTAAGTGCTTGATTTTCATTATTGGATAAAAAATGCACAGTCTAATACTACGAAATAAATATAATTCTTTGAATAAAATATTAAGAGTTATAAATTCATAAACAGTGATGCTTTTTAATTAATTTATAAATATACAATTTTTTTTAAGTCCCAGGCACAAAAAATCCATTTATAAGATCTCTTACATTGAACGGTATGTTGTAACTATAACAAGATGATAAAGGAATGGAACAATAAATGGAAAACCTTAAAATCCGGTGATCTTAATAAAAACGTCAGAGACTTGTATAATCTAAGTAACAACACAGATTTTGGAAGAAAGGAACAGGTTGTCATTACCAGAGTAACAACTGGACACTGCAAATTTCAAATTAAGCCATACTTATCACAAAGTCTTGCGTTCTGCCTTAAATATAGACCATGTCATCAATCAACGCCCTAAATATCAACAAAACAGACTAATATACCTACAGGGCAAAAATTACATATCCATCTTGTACTCCCATGAATATCAAAAATACATTATTAAGTTTTGTAAGGACAGTAAGATTTTTTATTTAATTTAAATGTACTGTATTTTGTGTTTTTAAATTAAAAAAAATTAATGGAGCCAAAAAATGATTAGTGGTTAACGAAAAGAAAAATGAACATTACAAGGATCTTATTTTGGAAATTTATAACTGTAAATAATTGTCACTGTAATCGCTAATGACCAGAAAGTCGATTACAACATTTATGAATAAAAATAAAAGAAAACAACAAAAATACTCAATTTTATGTTTTAAGATATGCATATGTATCTAAAGTTCCGTCTTAAGGTAAAGACATATAGAAAGTTATAATAAGATATATTATGACCAAAAAAGCTGCCACCGAGGTAACTAAACTGTTGTTCACCGTGAAATAATACTAAAGTTTAATTTAGTTTATAATAAAGCAGACTGTTTTATGAATCACAGTGGAAATGATCGGGAATACGATCCAGGCGCCGGACACAGATGGTTCTGTAACTGAAGTCGAGTCACGAAATTGTCGAAAAACGATTGAAAAGAATCTTAACTAACATAAAATATTATCAATAAAAATGAAATGATTTCAGGACTGAGGATTATCAGTAACTAATTACAACCTGGAGTCCAGCAATTTTAATTAATAAACATCTTTCTAGTTAAATTGCTGGACTCCAAGTTGTAATTAAACAATAAAATGTTATTGTACGTTATAGAATCACAAGTTAATGGGTTTTAATTAGTTTACGAATATGAAAAGTATTTTAGATTTTGCAGTGCAGATTGATTATTTGAAGACCCCGGGTTTCATTTATACTGGATGTATTTTTGATATAAATTTGTATTTCAGACCGAAGTGATAGTTCAGGTATCTCACCTTCATAATTGACTGTTTCAGATCCAAACGTGTGGAGACCCAATATTGTGCTCATGTTCCTTTCGACCCGGGTGCAAACGAGGACTGTAGGAGTAAGATACTACCACCACCCCTGGGGGCATGAGTGGAGAATGTGGAAATTTAAAACGTACATACGAAGTCTGGCAGAAAAGTAATGATACTGGCGACCTGCGCTGTTGTACTTCCGATAGCTCAGTTCGAGTTTCTACTCCGTCCGTTAACTACATGATTTTTGAGACTGCGATTAGTGAAGTTGTGTTTCTCGTTGTGAGTCACGCAAAATGGAACAGCGGAATTTGGAGCTACGTTGTGACATTAAATTTTGTGTTAAGTTTGAAGAATCGGCAATTTGAAAAATTAAAACAGGTCTATGGGGAACATTCATCATCCCGAGCTCAAGTTTTTCGCTGGCACAAAGCACTTTTGGAAGGCAAAAAAAAACGTTGAAGATAAACAAAGTTCAGGGAGGTTTCCAACTTCGGAAACTGGAGAAAATATCGAACGTATGAAAACTCCAGTGAGATATGTTGCAAGAACATTTGAACAGATTTACCGTTCACCAAATTTTGAATGAACATTTGCACATACGAAAAGTCTGTGCCAAAATGGTGCCGGAAAACCTCTCAATTGAGCAGAAGGACATGCGAGAAAACAAGCGTCTGGATCTTCTGGACAGAATCGCTAATGACCAAGATTTCACAGGTGATGAAACATGGATTTTTGAATACGATCCTGAAACCAAGTGGCACACTGCAAACTCTCTTCGACCAAAGCAAGCTCGAATGAGCAAATCGATGGTGATTTGTTTATGTTTTACATAAGGGGAATTTTCCACAAAGAATTCGATCCTCCAGGAGAAACTGTAAACCAATATTATTGTAAAGACGTCCTTGAAAGGTTCAGAAAAAGGGTCATTTTCTTGAGACCAAACATTGCAAAGAAATGGTTGCTCCAACATGACAACGCCCCGTTTCACACAGCCCTCTCCATAACAGATTTTTTTCCTCAAAATGCATTCCTGCGGTTCCCCAGACCTCAGTCCCTGTGACTTTTTTTCTTCCTAAACGGAAAAATGTCCTAAAGGGCGGTCATTTAGGGGCTTTAGAATTCATCCAAAATTTCTGTAACGGACATGCTAAAGACCATAATGGTTCAAGACTTCCAGCGCCGTTACGAACAATGAGAACAACGCCTCCATCAGCTGCCCAAGGGAACTACTTTAAAACTACTTTAAAACGGATAACATTGATGTTTGAAAGAAATAAAAACTTTGTAAAGTAAAAAACCAGTCTCATTACTTTTCTGCCACACCTCGTATAGGACAAGTATTTGTTGGTGAATATATATATTTGTGTCTTTTTTCACATTTTCAGACTATTTTTAAGTTACTATGCTTATTTAAGGTATCAATTTTTTTTTTCATTCCATGGATATTATGAAATTCAACTATCGTAAAGTATCGGGGTGTGAATAAGTATTTCTTTTTTAAAAAAATTGTGATGGTCTCATTCCTGTTTAAATCGCGTGTTTAAGAGGTTTCTCTCTAATTTAATAGAGTAGCGAGGAAATTAAACTTAATGCTGGGAATCGTCAAGTTAGTTTACAAAAAAAAATAGTCTTAAACATTTTTTGATATTTGGTGTACTATAAAAAGCATTTGTACATAACCTCATAATGCCTTATTTGAAGTATTAATTTTTTAATCGCGTGTTTACGAGATATCTATCTAATTTAATACAGTAATGAGGTAATAAAAGTTATTCTGGGACATCGTCAGATTACTTTACAATAAATAAGGCCTAAAATATTTTTGATATTAACATTTCGTATATAACCTCATAATGCCTTATTTGAAATATTAGTTTTAATAGTGTGTTTAGGAGATTTATGTCCAATTTAATACTGTAGTGAGGTAATAAAAATTAATTCTGGGACGTCGTCAGGTTAGTTTAGAAAAAATATAGGCCTAAAATATTTTTGATATTTGGTGTATCATAAATTTTAAAAGCATTTTGTATATAGCCATATAATGCCTTATTCGAAATATGTTTATGACCCTAAATGTCATTTGAGAAGACTTGGTTGATTTGTTTTGGGGATTGTGTGAGGTATCGAGTGTGGCGTAAATTAGTCGGCCGACACTTCGCCCCTTCGCCGCCGTGATTGTAATGAACGTCCCCTCCAAACAGGGCGACGCATTTATCAGGTGAAGGCCGGGTAATTGCCCCCGCTGGTGCGGCAAGCCACTCAACATACTCAACAGTATGTACACAGCGGGGCGACCAATTCGGTCGGGGTAACTTCTCCCCCACACCACATCCTCACCCCGCAAACAGAATTAAAGCTAACAGAGGGCGCGAACGGCAAAGGCCGTCTTCGTCCGGGTAAATTGATTGGCCGCAATTGAATTGAATTGACTTGGATTGATCTCGGAATAACATTGGAATCCTTTCAGGGGCGAGGTGTCTCATGGTGTGATGCACGCTCATGGAACATTCATGTCGGCCGATAAAGGAGGAGAGCGAGCAGCCGCAGGACGAGCGGGGAATTATTCCGTCTGAGTTAGTAGTAGTTCATCGAGAGGCCACTCAAGTCTGTTCTTGTTGGTTGTCTTTAGCATAAAGGCATTTGTCAGGGGGTCTCAGGGTCTCAGCTGTGCCTACCAGGATATTGCCCGTAAAAACAGCTCCCCTATAAATTCCTCCGCCACTACAGCTGACAGTTCACCCTTCAACGAGGCTTCATTTACATAAACCTCGTCTTAAGCAGGCGTCCTGCTCCAGTAGAAGACAAACGAATCCAACATCAAATCTATAATATTCCATGACCTTAACATTGGCTCACTATGACAAATATGGCACCTAACGGTGTAGGCCGACAAATGGAGGAAAGCAACAGTTGACCATACAGAAACTTCTTTTCAGAAGTACCAAAATCGTTGCATAAACACTATTCGGGCTTCTAGACAACTAGTCGTTTCTATGACTTACTCTATCACCACCTTATAGCGAACGGATGTCATTGGATAGGATTTTGGTTTTATCATAAGTACTACGTGGAGCCCTGCCCTAGCCAGCAAAACTGATGAAGGAAACAACCGCAATAAAGTACGAAGTATTCTTGAATCACGTCACTCGAACCGAGGAACAAAGTGTGGAAATATAAGTTTAAATAAGGCCAAAAAACGGACAAAAAGGCATATCATCTATAGAAGACAGGCAACAGTAATTCGAATAGAAGAACAGGAAAAGAAAACCGTAATCGACAAAGGAGTAAGACAAGGATGCAGTCTGTCGCCCATGCTGCTTAATTTATATATAGAACAGGTGATGAAGAAAGTTAAAACGGATTATGGAAAAGGAATCAAACTGCTAGAGAAGAAATAAACATCCTACGATTTTCCGACGATATTGTGGTATTAGGAGAGTGAGAAGACGACATGGAAACCATAATAAATGGTACGAACGTGGTTATGGAGAAAAAGAAAGAGGATTAATAGAAGTAAACCAAGGTAGTGGAGTACAGTATGGGAAGGGATATTTTGAAGGAAGATACGGAATTCTGCTACTTGATTCACAATGGAAATATAGATGTCAGTAATAGAAGAAGAAAAAGAAGGGGAGGTGGATGATGATGAGTTTGGGGAGACAATTTTATGGTCAGAGTTTTACAGGGAATATGGAATATGGAAAAGTAATCATACTACAAGGAGAACAACAAAAACCTTACACTTTTCCGACGATATTGTAGTATTAGGGGAGTCAGAAGAAACTTGGAAACCATAATAAATGTCATGAAGGGAGTCCTGGAGAAAGAGTTAAAATGGGGATTAAAAGAGGGAAACCAAGGTAATGGAGTGTAGTATGGGAAACAGTGGAATAACAAAGGCTGTTAGATTGGGAAGGGATATTTTGGACAGTTTTAAGGAATTATGCTACTTGGAAAGCGTAATAAGTAGGGTATAGTAGACATAATTAGTAGGATAGCATGGGTAAGAAAGGATACTCGAAAAAATAGAATATTAGGAAATCGTTACTATGGAGCGTAGCGTTATATGGATGCAAAATGTAATCATTTTTAATTATTTCTCATTTCTGAGATATAAAAGGATGTATGTGTGCCCCCGAGGGTCGGGGAAGGAGGTGGTAATTTAGAAAAAAATATATTGGGAAGGGATATTTAACTGAAGTTAAGGAATTCTTCTACTTGGGAAGCGTAATAACTAGGGATGGTAGAAGTATAGTAGACATTAAGAGTAGGATAGCACAGGCAAAAGGGGGTAATATAAGTGTGAATATTAGGAAATAGTTCTAAAAATGTTCGTGTGGAGCGTGGCGTTATATGGGCGCGAAACGTGGGCGATAGGAGTTGGGGAAAATAAAAGAATAGAAGCCTTTCAAATGTGGTGCTATAAGCGAATGCTGAAAAACAGAGGGGTGGATAGAGTAACTAACGAGGAAGATCGAAACAGAATAGGGGAAGAGTGAACAGTATGCAGGAATTTTACCAGGCGCTGGGATAGATTAATAGGCCACGTTTTAAGGCACGAGGTCTTGTAAAATTAGCATTAGGGGGTAGTGTGTGGGGTAAGAACAGAAGAGAGAGGCCTAGGTAAAATACTCTAAGCAGGTTAGGGAGTATGTGGGTTGTGCTAGTTATGAGGAAATGAAAATACTTGTGCAATATAGGTAAGCATGGAGGACTGAATACCACAACAACATAGAACCCCTTCAGCTTGAACAGAATTACAAAGCACGAAATTATAACATTTCAAAGATATTGAAGTAGAGATAAAGAGCACAGTATATAATGAAACAAAAGACCCAAATATTAAAAAAATAATAATAATAATTAAAAATTTATGAATTACAATTGATAATTTAACATATCGTATGTACTACTGAGCAAATCACTGTCACTTTTTATATTCAAAGTATTAATTTTATGTTCTATGTGAAGAATTTTTGAAACTAATCAGGATTTGTTGTTACTGTCTTGTTCTAAAATTTGGAAAGTATCCCAGTCAATAAGTGTGATTCGAATCTATTTATTTTTTTTAAATCCGTGTCCCTTTTCAATTATAATATATGCTTCACTAATTTGTGTCTGCTTTTGGCGTTATTTAAAATTATATTAAACGTACAGACATTAATAAAGTTTGGGAACTTAAATATCCGAAACTATAATTTCATTTTGATTTAAAAAAGTATTTAGTAGGTGATTTTGGCATTGCCATAGTCATCTACAAAAATAAAATACAATTTTTTTGAGCATTACAAAAAATGTTTTCTGGAATTTCTTTTCAATTTATGTCAATATAAAAAAATTTTGGTTTTTCCAATGATTTAATTTTGAAATATAAACTTAATTGTATTTTTAGTTATTGAAGTGACTGATTAAAGTAAGGAAAAATTATTATCATGACAAATAAAATCAGTCTTAACAAAATTTAATAAACTCCCTGAAGAAAGTGTGAGAACCTTAACCATGTAAAAAAAATCCAGTACAACGTTATTGTCAATATTTGTTGTTGTTCTAAATCCTTGGACTGATCTGATAAAATCCTCCACGCTAACCTATTCTGATTAAGACTTTTCATTTCCACATAACTATCGAAGCCTCCCTTACTACTCCATCTCTGGCTTCCTCTTTCTGTTGTTACCCCACAAACTTGCCTATAATGGTAATTTTAGTACACCTTCAGGTCTTGAAACGTGTCTTATTAATCTATCCACTCCCTTGGACAAAGACCTTCATATTCTTCTCCTCTCTTATTCTGTTAAAAACTTCCTGGTTTCATAATCTACCCATGTATCTGAATTTACTGACACCAAATTCGGTTTTCTTTTCATTACATAACAGAATTTCACCACTTCGTCAATTAATATACTTATACTAATGGTATGTAATAAATCAGAAAAAAATCTATACTTTATAACCTTGTCGACAAAGCTTGTCTGATTTTCCTTATCATTCTGAGAATCTTAAATATATTTCTACTATATTGTTCGGTAATTACTATCCAGAGGATTTCCATGTTTATTTCAAAAATATCAGAACTTGTTAAATTATAATCATAATAACAATTGTATTCAAAAATTCACTTTAAATTAGCGCACAATATTTTAGAAATATATTTAAGCTTCTCAGAATGATAAGGAAAATCAGACATTAAATAAAGCTTTGTCAACAAGAATAAGTAATATGGATTTATTTTAAGTATATAATATACATTTAAGAAATTAGATGCATCATTAATCCACAAATCCGTTAATTCTTTACATTATTTTGTTAAAAAATCAAAGATGTTATTGATAATTTTGATTGCTAAACGAGCTTTGCGAATTACAATTCAGGAGGAGAAAGATAGTTTAACTTTTCCTTCTTATAAATTTTTAACCTATTGCGAAACATTGTCTCTAAAAAATCCACTCGTTCTCTGCATACAAAAATACATTTTCTGAAATTTTATATAAAAAATTAATTCCTTTTTTGTGAATATAAAACATAATACTTCTCAATTAAAGAAATTATTATTGATTTGTATTTGTTATTCTTTTGTATTATCATTATTTCTTTACTAGTATTGATCGAAACGTCTATTTAGTTTAAGTTTTAATTTATTGTTAAGAATGCTCTAGTTGTCTGTTTTACAGGTAGTTAATTTTCATTTCAACATAGTTTTAAAATATTCAATAAATAAAAAGACTGCCAATAAATCAGCAGATAAATTTATCACATTTTTCCAAAGTGACGTTTCGTTTCCTTTGAGACTTCCTCAGGAGTTCTTTAAAAATAATATTACAAGAAATTAAATATGGGTTATAAGTTACAATTTTTTATTTATTGTTCATTTTCATTTCATTGAATTATATTGGGTATTTAAATCGTAGACCGACCTCCTGTTGTCTAGACACGTAGGTATTTTATGTAGTCTTGGTCACGGAGACTGAGATTCGCACTGCTGGAGAGTCGATACACTGACTACGTATCCCTCCAAGTTCTGAATGTATCATGTACGATGACAGTCCGCAATCGACCCGGTAGGCCAAGACATTCAATGGGCTGCAGTGCCAAGGAAGAAGATGATTTAAATCGCAGTGGAATTGATTGAGACGCGATATTTAAAGGCCAGGGCACAGAAATTGAATAACGTTTTTGTGAATTAGCGAGTAGCAACCTGAAAAAAAATCGGGGACCCTGGTCTACCATTTCTTTACCTTCCCCATCACTTCCTATAGTATTAAACGGGAGAGCTACTAAATTGGTTAACCGTCAAGTGACCTGTCTTTTTAAATTACCTGGTTTTAAGTTTCATATTTATAAATATTTTAACATGTGTGCCAAATATTAAAGCAATATATATATTTCATTACTAAATACACAATTTTTGGAAAAAGAAAAATCTTTTCACTTTTAATTTAATATCAATATAATGTAAGAAAAGTAATTTAGATTTTTGGTAAATTTTTGAAAACAAACTTAAAAATTTCCCGTTCTGACCCACGGGATAGGGTTTTTGATAATTATAATTCATACAATAAAATTTAATTTAAATTAAGAAAAATCTTATCTTTTGTGTTTTATTTCTTAAATTTCTATTGCGTACGGTTGATCAAGTTATTAATTTTTCCTTTCGCCGAGAGATTATTTTTTTGAAACTGCAGAGCGTTTCTAAAAAGTTTTACTTCTTCCCGATCAATGTCTTTCTTTGTGGGGACAGTGTAATGCAACGCATTCTTATGAGTCTGTCAGTTTTTACTTTGGGAAACACGTTACATTTTGCTTTATACTGTAATATCCCGTTCCGTTAGTTTGTTTTGCACCGAGCATTATTAGAATAAGATTTAAAGGTAACGAATTGTTGTCATTTGCCTATGTGATTTGATTAATTCTTTAAGACGTCTACTATTCAGGCCATTATACCCTTTAGCGACGTAGAAATGACGATAGAATGCGTATGTCAGGTGTCAAAGAATTCTCGGAGCATTGACTTCTCAGAAACGTTTTAAAATCCTCGCACTCCAGCTTTTCCCGTCGGTTTCCGTGCTAGAATCCCAGCAGACTTCTTTCCTTTCCTACTTCCTTACAGTGCATATTAATAACTGTTATAATAAACATATCTAACCTGATTATCTGTGTTTAACGGGTAAATTCTGTGACCTTCCGATTCTTACCTGATAAGACTCAGGCGAACTCACACTACTCAAATTCTCCTAATGTTCTTTACATCTTTATAATCCTTCGAGTTAAACCTTGCATCTCATTTCCGTTTCACGTTCCAAATCAGCTTCGGTAGCAAAGTCAAGTCGAGATTATAATCACCGTAATCCTGGCTCCCTAGGGACCTGTAATCTCAGGTGAACACGTGACAACTTACAAGCAGTTAATACATCTACTTTACGAATAAATACCGTTAAGGGACATGGGGACTGGAATATGAAATTACTGTAAATGTATTGCTACTGAACTGAAATTTTATCCATGGTTTAAAACCACACGTGTAGAAATGTACAAAATACAGTTTTTGTAAACTTTTTTCTTGTTGAATTATAATGAAAACTATTTTTAAAGTGTGGTAGTTTTGTAAATGTTCCTTGCCTTATGTACTTCAATATATTTGTGATTTTTTCCAATAAAATGTAGGGCTGACCATTGTTATCACTTGTCAGTAATTTTTGAAATTGATTAAAATTGTGGGAAGCAAATAATTTTTTTACCAAGAGCTTCATATGGTTACTTAAAATTTGTTACTCTTCAGGACTAAACTAATTCGACAATTAGAAAACTGATACTTTTATTTGAAGGTATTAGCTTTTAGATTATGTAAAAAAGAATGAAGAAAATATCTTAATATTTGTGACCCATAGAAGATTTTTGGTACTAGAAACCATGAAGCTGAGAAAAACATTTTTATGAAAAATGTAATAATTTATTATTTTATAATGAAACATTAATTAAAATTGTCCTGCAGAATGTTCTACAACTTCTATATTTTCTTTAGCAGCTTCTTTATTGGGTTTACTGAATTTATAGGCATATTAATATTAAAAAAATTAGAAAATCGATTTGTTCCATATTTTGGCCAAACTTTCAGTATCTGTGTCCCTTAAATATTAAATAGAAGGCCGTTTTGTAGCTCATCATCTGTCGAAATGTTGTAAAAATTTAAAATTCTCAGAAGTAACAAGGCGCAGTCAGAACATGGTCAAGTGGGCTTCCAGGATTTCTTCCTTGACCATTGACCATGTTCCACCCCTATTTACTATACTTCATGAATATCCGGAACCCCGTCTACCCCGAGTACCCCTACACGAGGAACTGTAACATTCGTGTAGTTTTTTCAAAGCTTTCTTGTGAAACATTTTAAAGACGATGCTATTATTTAAAAATTATATGAGGCTCCATCTTTAGCCCGAAAGGTTTGGTATGTAAATTCCTCTCAGTACTAAGGCTATTAGTAACTTTCGCTCAGTGGCGCCGTTCACGCGTTCTCGATTGAGCCAACCAATTATACACGACGGCAAAGAAAGGCTTTCAAGCCCAATTGGATCTGCCCTGATTGTGCGGACGCTAAAACGAGAACCACCAAAAATAACTAGGAACCGATCGAACGTGTCTCTGCGTTACCATCATGAATTAGAAACAGACTAATACGCTTTCCAATTAAATGAATTGAAGCTGCTCCTACTCACAAACTTTAATCCGTGGAAATTCTCAAAGAAAAATAATATACTGCTAAAGCCAAAATGGTTTCTTGCAATTCTTTAAATTATCTATTAATAAATACTAAAACTCCAATAAATAATTCACCTAATAATAGAAATAATATTTTATATGCACAATAATTATGACCAGAATAAAAGTAATGACAGATTAATGACAAATAAAATTGTGATTTTTATTGTCAATTTTATAATCCAACAATATTACTGCTTATCATTAGTAAACTTTATATTAGTAAATATATAAAATTTTTTGAGAAACATTATAAATAAATTTATTTTAATATAATTAGCCAATATTGCGCTATTACCTAAGCTATGAATATACACGACAGTTACTTAAATCCTATATACAATTAAAATCACTGTCCTGGTACAATTATTCATATCTAAACCGCTCGAATTATTTTCAAGATATTTTTTATATTCTTTGAAGAATTTATATATTAAATTTGTCAGCTTAAAATAATGTGTTCGATGTTAATATTAAAAATATTTAACAATAATTTCTAAGGTTATGTAAAATATTGGCGTAAATATAGGGGAAACATATTGGTATCGTTTATATCAGCAGCCAAAAGCCTCTGTGTTGGACACTAAGAACATTAATTGTCTCAAAAAATAATTTATTAAAATGTAAACAAATAGATGGCAACAGTAAGATCCTAATGAAAAAGTTACTTGAGAAAAAATAATTACTGAATCTATAACTGTATTTGAAGAGTTAATTTGAGTATTAAAATGCCTGTTTTAATGAAAGTATTTTTAATGTATTGTTAAGTTCAATAATTACATTTACAGTCAATGTATGTATGCTAAATTAGGAAAGTAATTTGGTGATACATATTAATGGGAGATACCAGCCTTATTTAATTAATCCATAGAAAATAAAATTTTCATCTGTGTGTCATTAAAGTTATTAAAATTAAAACTAACAATAACTATAACGCATGTTATATTGGACAAATAAATCAAGCATTACCCTATTCATTAATGCTGAATTAATTTTAGAAACCTGTCCAAAATATACAGTCTAGTTTTATAGAACTAATATAAAGCTTTTTTTAGGGGGGGGACCTTTTCAGAAGACTAATGTAAAATAATATTACTAGTAATTTTGACAATGATAAAAACAATTTGCATATAAGAAGCGTAATAATTATTTTGCCAAAATAATTAAACGTTATGCAGTATATTTTCTAATTTTTAATTTAAACCAGTTTGTGGTGATTCATGACCCTTACACTCATCGGGTAAAGCATAAATAATTTAGTTTTTGTTATTTACGTATACAGGACGGAAGGCGAGAATGTTTTGGTGGGGCCGAGTAGGCGGGAAATGTCGGCGGGAAAATGTCACCGTCTGCAACATTGTTGATGGCCTGGAGTAGATTGTAGATTGAACAGTTGGTGCAGGGAGGCTGCCTGAGAGAGACGCTAGGGAGAGACGAAGCAGTGGCAGAACAAGGCGACATGTATAAAATTTAGTTTCTGCACGTTTCGAGAAAGGTGATTCATTTGGTGGGAGTACAGAAAATAAAAAGACAACATTTGATGTGAAGGAGAGAATCTTAATATGAAAAAGACGTGACCCAGGAAAGGAACAACCGACATACGAACAAAAACGAAGAACGACGTCATCAGGCGTTAACATCCGGTAACGGCATTTTCCACACAAACCATTCTCGTCTGATTCGCGATTTTAATTTTCAACTATATCGTTCGTCACCCGCGTTCCCGGGAGCAGCCATTTAGAAGCTGCGTAGAGTATTCTTTTTGCTTTTACCGACTGAGCCAATGATTAAATTGATATTCGTAAATTTATATTTATCCCACTATAACTTAATAAAGTTATATTTCTATTCAAATTATATACATTATTATAATTATTGTTCGTTTGATTGTACAACATCATTTTTGATGGTGTAACCAACGAAAACCACAAGTTCCATTCATTATTATTGTCTTTAACTTAAACTATTTATTTTTCTCAAAGTTCATTCTTATTTCATTGCATTTTAAAAATATTTTTATATTTATTTCCCGAGTGTATTACGATTCTGCAGCTGGTTAAAAGAATTTCGTATGCTGGTTAGAATTAGTTTTTTAGTTTGGTTTTAATGTTCAATTTATTGCAAACGTTCAGTTTTTCTAATTTCTGTTATTTATGTTTTCAAAAAATTTAGCGTGTCTGTGACTTGTATTATATCTGACACTTAAATCATTAAAAAATAAATGTAATGGCAAGTAAATTTTTAAAAAAATTATTAAATTTCTTATTAATTTATTAAATTAGAGATTTAATTTATTCGTACCTTTAAAAATTCCCATATTTTATTCTTATATTATGACTTTTTTGGTTTTAAAGATTATGTATAAGAATTTTAATAGTATATTTCTGTTTTATTCAATAATTCAACTATTTGACATTCACAAATTAACAAGTAAGCAAATCAACCGATATTACACAAAACGATATTTATTTATATACTTTTATGACGTGCTGAGTTTCAGTTACGCGTTTAAATTACAAAACAATTTTTTTACTGTCAATAAAATCCTATCTTTTCTTGTGTTATATTATGATATCTTTTGGTATTACAAATTATATATTAGAATTTTAATAATATATTTCGGTTTTATTCAATAATTAAACTATTTGACATTTACAAATTAAAAAATAAGCAAATTATCCCATATTCCATATAACGATATTATTTATGTTCTGTATTACGTTGTTGAGTTTAAATTACCAAATAATTTTTTACTGCAGATACAGAGCCAAAATTCAAATAGTAATAATAATAACTATACAGCCATGGAAAGGAAACCTGACTGAGAAAATCTCTTTAAAGTAAAAAAATAATGAAATATTGATTGTATTAAATAAGTTTAATGTTTTGGTAATTTTAATGTAGTATAGATTCATTAATTACGCTATTGACCGATTATTGTGAATGTATCAGATGATAAAATTTCAGTATTCTAAGACTGAGTTAGTTGCTTCACGTCAATGTTAAACAAAACAAAATTAATTGTTCCCTACGTTTATAATATTCCCGTTCCTATCATTGTTCATTTATTTTCCATAGTTATTTTGAACGTTAACAATAAACTTATGAGCATTTTGTTTTAGATTTTATTTGAGCCTAGTCGGTGTGTTTCAAATTTGTATAGGGACTTCAGTGGAAACGAAAATTACGTTATTATTCACTGTTAAATGGCATTAAATATACATTATCTAATGTACTGGGTAATATGTTTAAGTTGCCATGCATTATTTTAGCGGCTAACAAATAATTTCTGCAGTTGCGGATGTGGATAATTTCGTCATTATTAAATAAGACTGAATCACTCATTTTGATGGCAAGGGTAACCGTTTTATAAACTGAATTCATCGTTGTTTAATGTTGAATATTTTGCTAGCGACTGCTCGGCTTTAAAAGCAGGAACATTTAGCTCTATTAAGTTGCAAGTTTTGATAAACTGGCGTTAGTCCCTCTGAGGAATTGTGAAGTTAAAATGCCAGACAGCGACATGCGTTTGTAAACAAATGTCACATAATTTCTCCGTCGTCGTCCCCGCTGCATGCAGACGATCTGAATAACAAATGGCGTCGACAGAAGCGTCTCGTCAGCTGAGCCTTGTGTGTGTGTGTGTGTCTGTGTATTCTGTGGAACAACAGGTTGCAGACACGAGAGCTTCTCAAACACGCGACGCCCTCTCAACAGGGGAACAACAAACTACCAACACACGAATTTTATTGCTACTCGAGGCTGTTAACCCTGGTTACAATCACGCTCAAATAAACAAACAAACCTTGCCTCAACAAAGGTCAATTAAATCAATGGTTCACTATAATGCCATTTAATTAGGCCATTGATAAAATCTCGTTAACCAACGATTAGTCGAAAATAATATGTATCAATACCAACGAACGTGTCCTTATGTTGAAAATAATTCTTAAGTTAGGGCCCGTTCACACTATAGTCTCAGACTTTTAGTCAGAGACTACCGAAGTCAGCAGGGGAAAGCAATTACCTGCTAACTGCATGGTGACTATGGTATGCGTTCAGACGAGCCATAACTTTGAGTCAGCAGATGCGCCTGGTCCTATCTGGTTTGCATAGAGCCTCGCAATCACATTCAGATGGTAGACAAAGTCACCGATAGTGACTCAGTTCGTCACTCCGTTCTGGACCGATATTTAAAATATTTTTGGGGTGATTTTGCTTTATTTTTTGGCAATGAGTTTCTTTGACACCGAAAAAATTAATTATTGTAGTGGAGAAAAAACCCGCACCTCATATCGTAACGTGATAAATTATTATTTCAATTAAATAGTAAATTATTCTGTGTCTTTATCAACTTTTTTACAGACCTAGTCAAAGAATTTTTGAAAGTTTATTTTTGAATTTATACGAAAAAGAGAAGTAATTATTACACGTTTCACATTAATATTGAGGTTTATATTGTTTAAGTTTTTCGTTTACTTCTAAATTCACATCCTGTTTCACCTTCGTAGTCCACTTGTCTTGTCAGTCTATATTTTTTCAGAAAGTTATTTTGAAAGGACTGTGTGTAAAAATCATCTTATTGTTTAGGGAGTTAAATTATCGACCATTCTGTCAGACTATTCTCTGCTATTTTCAAAATGTGTCATTATTCTTAAAATTGTTCCAGCCACGTTCAATGATTGATAAAAAAAGTTACCATTGGTCACTTTTTTTGCGGATAGAACTCAATAACATCAACATCATCCACACGTTATTTAGTCTCGTTAATTTGGGCTTATTTTCGGTTACTTCTGAAAGAGAGGAATTTGATGACAAGTGGTCAACGGCACCACAGTTGTTAACTTTTTTGTTTTTTGGAAAATGACACAAAGTTCTTTGTTCTGTGTAACCGAAACAAAAGTAGTCTGTAATCGCAGTCTATTTCTCTCACAAGTATTTTTCTTTTGTAGTTCTTGAAAAACTTTCAGGGTACTATATCAATTATCATCTAAGGGGGCGCTGCGGGAGTTCTCGCAGGCGCTTCAGCCCAGAGTGACTGCGGGGCTCACCTGATCATATCGGGAATGCCTCGCACTCTCTCTGGGTACTTTTTATCAAAGTTCTCATATGCCGAGACACCTTCACCTATTTTAGGAGGTATATGTACCGGGGTCAAAGACCTTGGGCATATGGCAAGAGCTGTCCGCTAATCCCATTGGATCAGTCGGCCAGCTGCCTCCTGAAATTGGTGGAGACACGGAGAAGGGAATGCTGCGTCCCCACAGCAAACTCGTCTCCCGTCATTCGGAAGGGCGTGAGAATAGTACCCAATGCCCGACCTACCTGTTGCAGGTTTTGTAGGGTTTTCCCTGCATCTCTTTAGGTGAAACACCGGGTAGGATCCTTAAACCATAGCCCGGGGTCCCTAGTTAACCTTGAGCTACCTTGCTCTACCTTCCGCATCCCCCCTTTTTCAATTCCCTTCCTATGCTATTAAAGGGGAGTTGCCTGTTTCAGGATCACCCTCATGTAGCCTGTTACCCCCCAAAACAAATATCAATTATCGGAGGTTATATTTCTGCCACTTTTCAAAATTGGTTCCCATTAGGGGTACACCATTATTCTAAAATTAGACTACTAAACCCGTATATACCTTGAGGATTATTTAAAATGCTACAATACGTTACTTCCTCATTATCGTGTCATTTCCCCAGTAAATACTTTGGGAATGTGACCTTGGTATAACATTTTAAAAGCTTCCTTCTGAGATGTCATTAAAGTTCACCCCAATATCTGATGACACCATCCCAAAGAAAATCGTTTATTTAAAAGAAGTCTACTTAAAAGTCCTGAGGTAAAAATTCTGCAGAAGTAACCAACACTTTGCAATTATCAATACAACAAAATCATTTGAAATATTTTTGAACTTATGAAAACTGGTGTCAGGGATTTTGCCAATCCGCTAAAACGTGTCTGGGATCCATCCGTAGAGAAATGGTCCACGTGCCTTGGGTTTGTGTGTGGAAGGGCAGGGAAGAGGGAAGAGGGAAGAGGGAAGCGGGAGAGGGAAGAGGGAAAGGGAAGAGGGAAGAGGGGAAGAGGAAGAGGGAAGAGGGAAGAGGGAGAAGAGGGAAGAGTGAAGGGAAGAGGGAAGAGGGAAGGGAAGAGGGAAGATGGGAAGAGGGAAGAGGGAGAGGGAAGAGGAAGAGGGAAGAGGGGAAAGGAGGAGAAGAGGAAGTGGGAGAGGGAGAGGAGAGAGGGAAGAGGGAAGTGGGAAGAGGGAAAGAGGGAAGAGGGAAGAGGGAAGGGGAGAGGGGAGAAGAGGGAAAGAGGAAATGGGATGGGGAAGAGGGAAGAGGGAAGAGGGAAGAGGGAAGAGGGAAGAGGGAAGAGGGAAGAGGGAAGGAGGGAAGAGGGAAAGGGAAGAGGGAAGAGGAAGAGGGAAGAGGGAAGAGGGAAGGGAGGGGAAGAGGGAAGAGGGAAGAGGGAAGAGTGAAGAGGGAAGAGGGAAGAGGGAAGAGGGAAGAGGGAAGAGGGAAGAGGGAAGAGGGAAGAGGGAAGAGGGAAGAGGGATACGGGAAGAGGGAAGAGGGAAGAGGGAAGAGGGAAGAGGGAAGAGGGAAGAGGGAAGAGGGAAGAGGGAAGAGGGAGGGGAGTGGGAAGAGGGAAGAGGGAAGAGGGAAGAGGGAAGAGGGAAGAGGGAAGAGGGAAGAGGGAAGAGGGAAGAGGGAAGAGGGAAGAGGGAAGAGGGAAGAGGGAAGAGGGCAGATGAATACATCTGACTTAAGGTGCAATTCACTCGTGAATTCTTTGCCTCGCGCAAGACTTGACTAGACTACCGCAAGACTATCTTCCAGTCTCTATTAATATTATCTGAATTCACTTCATAAAATTTAGACCGAAGCATTTCTTCACGTTTGGGACAACTAATGAGATCAAAATGGAGAAATCGCAACCGGCCCCGGAATTTGAACTCTGGGCCTCCCGCTTACTGGGCCGTTGCTCTCTCCACTCAGGCAGTAGTAGTCGACGTCGGGGCATCACGCGAGATCTCTCCACTGAAGCTAAAGCTCACCTACAAGTCACTAATCAGGCTCGTCACACCATAAATCCAAGAAATTACTAATGAATGGACAATGTGACAAACAATTCTTAATATCCCACATCTTAAATTCTATCATTTGCATTTCATTTACAAATATATTCAAATACGGTTGTTCAAGATGAAATACCACACTAACGATTTCGTGTTAAATTACCTAGTACCAAGTATTTATTGGTAATTAGCCCTTTTTAAATCAAAAATTCAGTTCAACTATTGCAGTTGTTTAAAAATTACAGTACTTGTTGCAATAATTAAATTTTTGAAAAAGAAATCAAAGATAAAATTGATAGTCCCCATAAACAGAATGTTATATACGTAATTAACTCTTCATATTGTAATTCCTGTTACATTGGTCAAATGAAACGCCAATTAAAACCCGCATTAAAAAACAAAAAAATAAATAAAAAGACAGCCAAAAGTCAGCCGTATTTTTATTTATTGTAAGTTTTAAAGTCATTAAACTATGTTGTAAACAATTAATATTTAATGAAGAAAACTATACAGTTTTGAAGTATATTAAAAAACCATAACATTGCTCATCAAAATATTAAAGTTTTAGATATTGAATGTAATGTTTATTCTAGACTGATTTAGTTGCTTCACGTCAATGTTAAATTGGAAAAAAATAATTTGAAAAAATTAATGGTTTCCGACATTTACAAATTCCCGTTTCTCTCATTGTTCATTTATTTTTATGGTTATTTTAAACATAAAAAAAATACACTTATCAGCCCTTTTAGATGTTATTTGGGCCTCTTGTTTTGTGCGACATTTAAGTTTATATTTCGATGTTTTCTATTTTTTTCTGGCGTATAGGACGTTGTACTATTTATGGAGGCGTGTACATTGATCAGATGAACATTTTTTTAATTTTAGGAGAGGATAATTGCGTCCGTATGTCATGAAACCAAAATTAGACCATCAGAGTGGGGAAAACCCGTCCTAACCACTGAGCTAGTCCGAGTCGACGCCAGGTCCCAGTGCGAGATCTATTTACTAATTATGTTCTTCACTAGATGATTATAGGAAATCCGTGATGATTGCTCATTGTGATATTAATAATAGTTGCAGGAACTCAAGTCAAAGAAATTAATTTAGAATATCATTTTTCCATTTAAGATTTAATTATACAGGTGCATATTAAAAGCCGAAAGAGAAACGTGGTCAAGTTGTGAAACATTATTTTACCTCACATTAACGTAGGAAAAGGATTGATCAGAGGCACATTTGGTTGCATATTATATATGCAAGGCAATGTTGTTGTTTTTTCTCGGTCGGTGCTGTAGGCAGGAAACTTTGGTTTGACGGTCATCAACCGCGTTGCGTAAGAGTTATCGACTGCACCAATCATGTGATTTCTGGATTCAATCAGGATGGTGGATGAAGTTGCGTGCTGGCTGTTCGCTAGCAATGTAACATTTCTGTTATGAATCGAGAACTTTGATTCCATACGCAAATTCTCTGGTCTCGGCAATAATTGACACGGAATAAAAATAGGAGGGTTATTCTGAGTTCGTGTATATCAGTGTTACCCGATTTGCTCTAGATCACGTTGGTTGTACTTATTAGCACCGTGATACTGCAGTAAATAGAATCTTTGACTTTGATTATAAGTCTAATAGTAGGGCACTGCGACTGTGTCTCTCGTCTCGGACGTAAAATCTGGCATTTCCCCACGTTCTATATAAGTTGCCAGGTTGTCATTTCCCTTCCACAACAATATCTTACTTTGTCTTTCCTGATCCAAATACTGTATTGCATGGATTACGTCGTCTTAGCGTTTTCCACGAAATTTCAGTCCTACTTCTGTAAGCGGCATCATTGAGAAATTCCTTGTTTACATTCCGCTTAGTACCAAGTATATTGGAACTGCGGGAAAGTTCATTTTTTAAAATAATATATATTTTTAAGTTAATATTAAAAACAAATATATGAAACAAGTGGGGAAAGGAAAAATAGTCGCAGCTTATAGGAAAATTGAAGTACCATTCGGCGAGACGAAAAAATATTAGCTAGAACATCAGGACAGCGGATGGGAAGCCAATTCTGGAGAAAAAGGAAACAGCAGAAAAATTGAAGGAATATCTAAAAAATATGCTTACCGGTGAAAATCATGATCAGTCAGCAATAGAAGAAGAGGATGAGGTGGATGATGAAGACTTAAGGGACAAAATTATAAGGTCAAAGTTTGACAGGGCCATGGCTGACAGACCTGTGAAACTGTAAAGTGACAGGAATTGATAACATTCCGGCAGAGTTGATAAGATCATCGGACGGTAGTTTGAGAAATGTAGGAAACAGGAAAAATCCCAGAAGATATTAGGAAAAGCATAATTATACACAGGACAATGTGTTTAGTATCCCGTATAATAGTATATAGGAGAATGGAAAGTCAAAAATAATGCCAGTTAGGAGACGATAAATTTATTTTTAGGAAGAATGTAGGAAAAAGAGCAGCTATATTGACTTTGCGACTAATTTTAGAAGACAGGATAAGATAAATCCAGCCTATGTTTATGGCATTTGTAGACTTAGAAAAAGCGTTTGATTATGTGAAGTGGAGCACACTATTAAGGATTTTGAAGAGCACTGGATTACAATATCGAGCAAGGAGGCTTATTCATAACCTCTACAGAAGACAGGAAGCGGTAATTAAAATATAAGATCAAGAAAGGAAATTGTAATTAAGAAAGGAGTAAGCAAGGATGAAGTCTGTCGCCCATGCTGTTTATCTTATATATAGAATAGGCGATGAAGAAAGTTAAAAAGCGAATATGGAAAGGGAATGATCCTGCATGGAGAAGAAGTAAAAACCCTACGCTTAGCCGACGATTTTGTAGTAGGGGAATCAGAAGAAGGCTTAGAAACCATAATAAATGGCTTAAACGTGGATATGGAGAAAGAGTTGAATACGAGGATTAATAGAGAGAAAACCAAGGTAAAGGAGTGTATTATGGGAAACAGTGGAATAACAAAGTGTGTTAGATTGGGAAGGGATATTTTGACGGAAGTTAAATAATTCTTCTACTTGGGATGCGTAAAACTAGGGATGGTAGACGTATAGTAGATATGAAGAGTAAGATAGCACAGACAAGGAAGGCTGTGGAAAAAGATATTTACTTACGTGTAATATGAGTGTGAATATTAGGAAATCGTTGCTAAAAATGTACGTATGGAGCGTGGCGTTATATTGGTGCAAAACGTGGACGATAGGAGTTTGGGAAAGGAAAAGAATAGAAGTCTTTGAAATGTGGTGCTATAGGAGAATGCTGAAAATCAGACTGGTGGTTAGAATCACAAACGAGGAAGTTCTAAACAGAATAGGGGAAAAGCGAATATAAATGACGTCGATCAAGAGAAGGGATAGTTTAATAGGCCACAATTTATGGTACGAGTGTCTTTTATAAGTATCATTAGAGGGAAGTTCGTGGGGTAAGAACAGAATAGGGAGACCAAGTATGGAATACGCTAAAGAATTTAGTGATATTGTGGGTTGTTCTAGTTATGAGGAAATGAAAAGTTTTGCGTAAGATAGGTTATCATGGAGGGTTGCGTTAGACCAGTCTTATGACTGAATACCATTACTACATGAAATACAAATTTGGGATAATGAATATGCCACAACTATCTCAGCAAGAGACGCAATTTAAGAAAGATTATGAATGTGGGAATTTGCGTAGGAAGAAGTCATTATGCATTTTTGACATTGGTACTGTCACACTCGAGAATGTTTCCTTATTTGCGATGCAGCTGCTTCCTTCTATGGTTTTGTCTCGGTTACCTGGGGCTGACTCCAGGAGATCACGTTATCGTTCCTGTTTTTTCCTTCCGAGAATTCTTGTTCCGCGATGGCGTTTACGGGTGAAGCCTCCTTCAACCTGCTGTCAGTCTTCTTTCCTTCTCTCACGCCAGCAAGAGTACTTTTTGCCGTTTTTCTGTCACTACCGCAAGACTCGCCTTTCGAGTCTCATCTCCTCTGCCTTTCTCCTTGTTTTAAATGACAGTCCAGATTGACTAATTATTGATACATTTTCGTTTCTTCGCCTGGCTTCTTCAAAGTTCAATCGTGACTGATTTCTCAATCATCTCCTCCCCACCTTCTTGCTTCATTAAAATTTACTTCCTCTTCGTTCAAAGATTCTTTACTAACTCCCTAATTTCTGTTTCTTTTCTCCGGGTCAACTCTGTTCATGCCCTCACCATGGGGATGGATGGTGGATCACATGACCCCCAGCCCCAATAAAATGTCCTGTTTAGCCCACGGTTTTCTTCATATTTCGTGAATGGAGAAGTGGATCAATGCCCTGCGCAGATATTGAAATAAAATACAAATATTTTAAATGCCAAATTTTATGTGTGAGAACTTTTTTTTGCCATGCTATACCAGTAAATAAATAGCCATAAGGTATTTCCTTAAAAATGATTATTTTATATCAAGATGATAGTCTTCAGAATAATTAACGGCGATGTTAATATACATAGAAATTATTTATTTGTCACGTTAAATTTAGAGAAGTAGGAGGGAACTGGAAAGAAAATTTCATGCAACTCCGTTTGGCCTAACTTTTCTAAAATTATTTCTCAAAAGATTTTGAGACCGACGGGGAAAATATAATGTCACTTGGAGCCGTTTAAAAATTTAACATAGTTTACGTGCGAAAGGAGATACATTCGGAGATTCCCGAGGTCTAAGAGGATTTCATGCCTCGGTGTTGCGTCGAATACGAAAATCCGATTAGCAATGCCTTGTTTTGTAACCGAAATCGAGACGAAGCTTACTGTTAACGTTACATAATACGAGAAAATTATGCTTGCAAAGAAGAGAATAAATTAAAGTTACAAATTTTGGTATGAAAGTAAATAATTATAGTAATTAGGTTCTTAATTTCCTTATCAACACCAGGAAATTTTATATTTGGCAAATATTGAAAAGAGATACTTTAAAAAATATTAGGTAATTTGTTGTTGCAGAATGTCTCAAAGTGTACCTTCAGACTCTTCAACCAGAAACCCATTAAAGAAACATTCCTTGCAATTCCCAGTTTTTCTTGTTTCCAGACGGATTATAATTTATCAGATTTTTGGTTTCTACTAATGCTAAATGAATTGATACTCAACCCTGACAAAGCTAGTTTTGTAGATAGACAATAAGAATAGAGGACCAATTTCGATGTTACTTGAAAACTGAGAGACTTTCGTCGAACCCCTGCATGATTGGTATTTTCGCTTGCCAAATTAACAATTGGTTGTCTTCCACAGCATTTTATCGTAATTTTAGAGAACTTTTACTAACTCATTGTAATATACGTTTTAGATTTGGTGTCAGTTAAGTGTTTTATTTTTCTGCGCCGAAGATTTAAAATTGCGAAATTCTTCCAGGTTCGAGTGACCACAAAACCGTAATTCTAAGAATAAAATGCTCAAGGGAAAGAGTCTCGGGTAGGGAAATACGAAAAATTTGGCATGTCCAACAGAGATATAGCGTCTCAAACATTGAAAAAATTTGAAAAATCCCATTTTTAAATAGGTGTAATTTGTAAAGGTAACGTCATTTAGCATTGATAATTTGTATAGAGTAACTACACCATTATGTGTAAAAGCATGCAAATTTTTGGGGTTCGCAAACTTTTTTCATGGGAAAATATGACTACGAAAATGGAATTTTCTTGATTTGGAATCGATAATTTGTGGTACACAGAGTACAAGGAAACAATGTTAGTTTAGTAAGTATGGGTTTAGCTTGTAGGCCTGAATGAACTGAACACGATGCAGTTTATTTAAAAAGGCGTGCGAGCTACAAAAAAAGCGGCGGCCATTTCTGAACCACACACAATTTAAATGAAACAAAATTAGTTCTGAACTGCCAAAACATGACAAAATATTAATTTTTTCTAAGATGGTGCGGCAACCAATTTCATTTTTCCTTGTCCTCTGTGACTTGGACTGACACAGTTCCGATAGGAAATATTTGGTAATGTTGTCCCCCACGTGGTATATGGTCAATTACTGGACATCCTCGTTGATGGTTAAGGACATTGTAGTAACCAAGCGCTTACTATCTGCTTGGTAAAGCAGAAACTTCGTGAAATGTTAATTAATTGAATCACTCTCAGAATTATTGCCTCATCTGGTGCGCTCTCAGGAAATTTAAAATGAAAGGTTGTGTTAAATAATTTTTTAAAAATTATTTCAATCATATGGATTGTATAATGTTTTGTAATTTACGTTATAAACGTTTACTATGTATTGGTGTTTAAATACATCTGATGAGCAGGATCCCTCTCATAAGGAATCAGGGTTGCTTCGATATTAATTCCTCAGAATGGACTGCATATCTGTGTAGACTTAGGTGCTGATGTACTCACGTAGGTAGTTGTTGGTAGTGCACAGATGTAGACGAAGACCAGCAGGAATGCCACGAAGATCTCGCGATGGCGTCCCAGAACTCTGGGATACTCGTCACAAAGAGCCGTGATCATCGCTTCAAGTCCGCCGAATGTGCTGTCCAGACCTGCAGCACAATAACGGGATTTGTATTCACTCAAAACTTATTACTGGAAGTACATGAAATACTAGCTTTGCCGCAACTTCGTTCTTGGACTCTTTATCTTGATCAGATTCAATTTTAAGTTGACTTAGTTTATTATTAGTAGTGTCAGCCATTGATGAGCGACCTAATAAGTCACCATTTCCAAAATCAACGCTACAGCCAGCCGAATGTAATAGACATAATTTAATTGAAATAGAATCTAACCTCTTTTACTAGTCCATTAAATCGAAAGTTGAAAATTCTATTGACAAGAAACTCAGACTCTAAAGGTTTCATGCAACAGCAGCGCCAGACCAAGTTTAATGAACTTCCTGGAAATTTTCTACTCAAGCCGGCTTTGGCGCAGCATGTTGGTCATGATACCGATAGATGGCAGTAAAAGGCCTTTTAAAAGTATATATTAACATTTTGTGAACCCTGAAAGATATCAAAATGAATCTTACACAAAAACTTCAAGTTAAATTTCCAGTTTTAATGTACAAAAATTTTAATTGTAACCCGTTGAGCCATCTTAGAGTCCGTTGGAGACAAACTTTCAGATGGACAGAGAAACATTTATGTGGCCCTAATTATTATAACAACCTGACAGCGTCACAGTGTTGCCGCTCGATGGAGAGGTGAATCATCATTTGTACCGTGTTCCTTGCGATGGTAAGCCAAATATCTGATTTAATCGAGTTTGAACACGGGATGATCGTAGGCGCCCCAAGCGTCGGAACCAGTACCAGACAACGACTGTCCTTTTGAAGTGATTACAGAGAGTGGACTGTCAAGAAAAACACTTTGTTTCGACTTCAAGATTGTGGTTTTTACAGAATACGCATTGCTCGAACTGAATCCTGAGTTCTCCAATGCAAGAGAAGAGCAACAGTTCTTCAAATAGTGAACAATCGTAGTCAAGGACTAACTGCGAACGTCTCTGAAGGATCTGTTCGCCGCAAATTAGACCTTATGGAAGAGAATAACCTATTACTACCTTGAATAAGGACAGACGTCTTCAGTCCGCCAAGTATAACGATGATTGGTCAGTAGATGACTTGAAAAGGTCCATTTTGACTGATGAATCACGATTTCAGATGCATTATGGTTCAAAAATAGAGAAACAAACTTAAAGCATGGACCCCAACTGCATTAACACAATACTTCAAGCTGGTGGCGGTCATATTATGGTTTGGGCATGGTATGCGTCCAGTGATTTCTGTTAAATAACGTCTGAACGCAAAAGGGTATATAAGTATTGTTGAAGATCAAGTATAGCATGTTATATAAATAATGTACTCTGTCAGGGATGGACAATACTCCTTGTCATAAACCAGGAATTGCCCTTAGATGGTTTGAAGAGCATGACGGAGACTATCTTCGTTGACCTGCACAATCACCAGATCTCAATCCAATATGGAATTTTTGGGATGAGATCGAATTGGCCCATCAGGCAGATGGAAGCAGGACAGCCAAATCTTAAGCAATTTTATAGTGTAGTTCATCAGATATGACCTCAAATCCCTTCTACCACCCACCAACGTCTCATAAGGTCCATTTTCAAAATAATTTAAGCAGTATTAAAGCAAAAGTTGACCCCAAATTGTATTCAGAGAGACTTTGTGTAGGTCAACGAAGAATGATAATCACCAGATCTCAATCAAATATAGAATTTGTGAGATAAGATCGAACGGACCCATCAGGCAGATGGTTCCAGAACAATCAAATCTTAAGAAATTGAAAAGTGCAGTTCATCAGATATGGTATCAAATCCCCTCCTACCACCAATCTAAGTCTCATAAAATGCATTCCCAAAAGAATTGAAGGAGTATTGAGAGAAAAAAGACCCATATAATATTGATGCAGACTCTGCTTTATCAAATAATCTCAATCCAATATAGAATTTTCGGGATGAGATCAAACGGGCTCATCGGGATCTGGACTAGAACAGCCAAATCTAAAGGATTAGGAAAGTGCAGTTCATCAGATATGGTCTCAAATTGTTCCTACCACGAACCAACCTCACATAAAATCAATTTCCAATAGAATTAAATCAGTATTGGGAGCAAAGGTAAACGGGCCCATGAGACAGTTGGAAACGGGACAATCAAATCGTAAGAAATTGAAAAGTGAAGTACATCAGATTTAACCTCAAATAGCTCCTACCACCAACCAACGTCGCATAAAATCCATTCCCAAAAGAATTCAAGCAGTATTAAGAGAAAAAGTTGACCCTACATTGTTTTGAGGAGGTCGTCATAATAAATTGGCGAATCAGTGTATAATACGATTCCATTGTCTACCAGACATCAGAAAGAAGAACGTTGTACTTTCAGTGACGATGCCCTCTATTTCAACTGGGCTACATCGGCTTCCTATAAAGGTCACGAAACACCAAAAACACAAAAATAAACTTTTATTAATCAGTAATACAAGACGTTTCGTTAAAACTTCATCTAGTGTTATTTAACCTTGAATCGAAAAATTAAAATGGATGAATATTTAAAGATCAGAATTCTCGTTTTCATTTCAGTATTGTTTAATAGAAGTTTATATTGTTTTTTATCCCGGCAAATACGCTGTTGTATTATTTATTTACAAACAGTCATTTATTGTAGCTCATAAGATTAGTTATGCTTAAAAGATTCTAAATAAGATCAATTTGAGTGCCGAACACAAAACATTGGAAAACAATTTTTTTCTCTTCCCAAACAGACGACACGTTTGAAGTCTACCGTTCTTTATGACACGAATGATCTACTTGATTTCGATCTACAAGTTTTAGAGGACCAGTGCATATTATTATCATCTTTTATCAGGCTATAATTCGTGCAAAACGATTCTATGAGTTGAATCCAGTCGAAATAAGATCAAGTGCAGCTTTAGTTCCCTTGCCTGGGAAATGTAACAGGAGCTACTGGAGCTGTGAGAGATTAGCTCGTCCAACCTGCTTTGAAACCCGACACAGTCCTCAGCCTCTTTACAAACCAGAAACAGTTCTTCTCCATTTACCATTGATCATTATGACGGTTTCTACGACCACGTTTACAATCCCTGAGTAGGAATAAATTATCCTAAAAAACTGAACTATTTTCTTTCTGCTTATCTCTAAATTGTGCTTTTATAAAACAGGGGAGGTATTTATATTTTTCGAGATATTAAGAACATAATAAGTAGACGAGTACTTCATAGATCCCAAATATAGTAGTTCGCAGTTCACAACTTGTTTACTAAGGTTTTACAGAAGACGTCTCTCTGTTATTTATTTATATTACCTATGAAAATGGATTAATTAGACATTAATCTCTTGTTGGTCAAATAGAAACTTAATAAAGGTGAAAATTTAAAAAAATTATTGGTCACACTAGGTTCGAATTCTTTATATACTTTACAGTTACATAATTATTTATCGTTCCGTCTATATGCCGAAAAAATGTATGAATCAAGTTTCACTTTGTAAAACAAATTAAATTGAATAGGCGGGGATATTAATTTTAGTGCAATATATTAAGAATAAACTTTAAATAATAAAAAAGAAAATTTACTTTGTACTAAACGCATTATAGATTATAGATATTTTTTCATTTTTGAACTTTAAGCGGCAATTCGTTATTATTTAAAGACCACATATATACTTACATAAAAATTATAAAAATTAACTTAGTAAAACTAACAATTCTCGACGTCTAAACTCAGAGTTGTATATTGTGGAACTTCTAATATTAAAAATATTTCAAACAAAATCTACTCGGACTAGGCAATATAGGAAATCGGCAAAAAGTTACAGCGTTAATTACCGTGTCGTCATAAAGGACCACTTTGCAAATTTCCTTCTATTCGGGTCGTACTCTATCCGCAGCTATTCCTCGTTGTTCAGTTTATCCTTGTCTCCTTGGACTACCTCTCCGATAATGTCGATCAACTGCTCGTCTCCACAACCTGCCTCTAATCTCATCTGGTAACCGCTTTCGTCTCCACATTCTCCCTTGCCTAAATTCTAATAATGTCCCAAAAATCTCTGTGCAAGCCTTTACTTTAGTTCATGTCCCGAAGGTGGCCGGAATGAATATTACCCATCACATTTATGGTTACTCTTCTCTGAGAGTAACAGTTTTCCCCTCTCCCCCAAGGTTTTTGGGGAAAAACACCACCCAATGCCACCAAATCTCACCATAGGTGGGAGAAACCCCTGACGCGCCGTGATGTCTGGGTTATATTACCCCTGGTTCATATAATTTCACCTTTTTTTGACTCCACCAAAGTCCGAGCAGATGTGTTTGACATTCAAAATGAAAATATAACGAAAGCGAAACAACGGAAAATGTTTTTTTAATTCTTACAATTTAACACGTGTTTTATCAGTCAATTCCACATCGTCAATAAAATCTATTTGTTAAAATGATAGAAGACATGAGTAATTTAGGCGAAAATATGGTCAAAATTGTACTTCAAATTTTGGTTGAATAATGAGTCAGACACCAATTAGAATTTTTATTTAATTGCCGATTACTTTTCTGTACGTGCATCTTATGTATTTATATATGGACATTTTTAAATTTTTTATTTAATATCATTTACTTCAATTATAATTATTTTTTTGTAGATTGTTTTCACACCTTGAGGAGGTTCCAAACAATGGAACGAAATGTCGTGTTATAATTTAATAAATAAATAATTTTAGTTCTGACCAATTTTGGCCGTAATTTTTCGTCTACATTATTCGAGGTACAGTCAGAACAAATATAAAATTTCTTTAATCAGTAATTTAACTTAATAAAATTCTAAATATACGCATAATGAAGTGTTCTCGAGAATTCTCACTTAACATGAATTCTTCAGACATTATACGCCATTAATCAAATGCTTTAAGAAATAAGTCATATCAACTTCAATATTTTCTTGGGTTTCTATTGGGAAAAAGTTGAGCTTGGTATTGCAATCATGGGGAGTGTTTCCTTGAAATATGTCATGTCAAATGTTTAAAAGGTGATTCTAAATAAATCATTGATTCAGTGAGCAGGCTTATACCCAAGAAAAATAAAATTAGCCTCTCCACGTGATTATCTCACGAATACTGAAACGTTTCGTATTGCATAATTAACAAAAATTTGTTACGGATAATTTAAAAATAAGTGCCAGGACGTAAAAGTCCTGCGCGATGAGGTTTTATCAAAATTTTGTAGTTTTAAACGGAAATTTCTGCTACATAGAGATTTCTTACTCTACAGCTTGCTTCTTCAATATGAGTAGCAGTATTTGTTGAAATTTAGAGAGTCTAAATACACATTAATAATATTTAAGTAGCTAAGCATTCATTTTTCATTTTCTATTAAGCATAAAAAAGAATAATTCATTTGGTCTATCGAAAATTTTTAAAACGTTTTGCCTTTATGTTAGTGGCGAAAAAATCCTAGATTATTATTATTCTTGTGTCAAAATTCGATTCAAAATAATCATCTATCCAGTCTCCGTTTATGGTATATTTCATAATAAAAATGGTTTGATTGCATAAAATTTGGAAAAATGAATTAAATTTAATTTTCATTAAAAGTTTTCCTGGATATTTAAATAGTAAAAATTCAAGTTAGCGCAGAGACAAGATGTGGAAAAAAATTATACTGATAATACAAAATATTTTTAATGATTTAAATCGTCCTGTAGATTATTTAAAGAAATAGACAAGTGGTTCATAAGCATTTTAACGCAGCAAGAGATTAAAAATATTTACCATATATTTAACATTTTGAACGTTTAGCTTTCTGGTCTACAGAGTTGTGGAATGTCTCCTGATGATGTCACGTTGTTTCTATCCACAAGCCCTACGTGTGCTTGACGTTTATGCTAAGAGGATCAACATCGTGGCCTTGACACAGTCTCTGATATACTAAAGAATCAGAAAAGGAATATCTATACTCTGCCTCCAACGTATTGAGGTCCTCAAGACAATATTTTAGACAGCATATCAAAATTTATACCTTAAAGGACGACTGTAGATACAATCAAAATGACGTCAGATAACAAAATTAAATTTTAAATAATAGAAAAATTAAATTCGTTTGTAATGTTTGATCCATAAATAATAAATCTAACTATAAATTGAAACAGATTCATTTCATATTATCTCATATTATCGGAGAATTAGTTAATGTAAAGATACTAATAAATTATTTAGTTATTTATTTAGAGTACATAATAAATTTTAAACCCAGAACAGTTATTATAAATATCAAATAAATCATACGGTAGTTTCTTTGAATACTATAATGTATCATTAATTACATTTAAGTAGGTAGTCTCTGAAGTAAGTAAATAATATAAAACTATTAGAATCAGCATAAGTCAATTAACTAACTCAGTTTAATAAATGATTTTAAGAGAATAAAATAATTGAAATATTAATTATACTAATAGGACTAATTTTTTACTTTTGGTAGACTTCTTCGCGTACGAATATTATTTTTAATTCTGAATTTGTTTTTTTTATTCAATTATATATTGTCAAGAAAGTTAAGAGTGTGCGCGTTACCCAAACATTGCTGCAATATTTTTGAAATTTTAGTAACTAATTTTCATGAAATAAAATATATTAAAATTAAATGAATGACATTATTATTATATTACTCAAATACATTTCTAACAAATGCAGCCGTTGCATTCATTCATTTATTTAAGTATGTAAGTTCAAAAATCTCAGTCCAAAATGTTATTGAGTAAATAGTTCTTGGGCTTCCACCGGGGTCAGGTTTGTATTTTGCCACGACGTTTCGATGATAAAGATCTCTTCCACCTTTCTCAAGAACTATTTACTCAGATTAACCGGGAAAACCAACGACATTCAGAATTTTATTGCTTAATAGATTCTTACAAGACGAGAAATTTCGGCTTTTGAGTCATCATGTATTTTTTTGCCAGTATACAAAAGTTATGGGTAATATAATTTAAATGAAACAACAGGGACGAGTGACTGAGAATGGTCAGGGCCCAGCCAGCGGACAGGGGTGCCACCATACTTCCGTTCCAATAAACCGTTACTTTCTCCCTGCACTTTTTAAAAAATAGTTTTGTTGTGTTGCTTTATCAATGCAGCCTTTTTATTGTATTTCCTACTTTCAACCGCTACAAGAAACGCTCTGGCCCACTCTTCTGCGATGCGCTGTCCAAGAGTTAGTAGAGGTCCAATAATTAATTAATTTTTAAAAAAGTAATAAACATATATACATTAAACTTTGTATACAGATTTGAAATGATTTACCTGTTTTTTGCTACAGTTTCAGACCATTTGAAGTAATAGTTTGAAATCTATGAGTTGTCTAACTTGAGCTATATGAAAGAAAGACAAAAAACCCTGATATTTTTTTCAGTTTTTTCGCCATGTATAAAATGATTTTAAAAACTTTTCATTTATATAATAAAATCTTTTTACATTCTGAAAAAAATGAGACATTTTTCAATGACGTGGGTCAATCCGAATGAACACAGTGAAGCTTCAAACTCAGGGCTCTACTATTTTGACTACGACATTGCAAGAGTTTCCAATGATAATATTCCCTACAACTTTTCCGACAAGGAATTTTTCAAAAATATGGCCCCTCCACCCCATTTTGCTTGTACAGTTCGGGGTTATCTTGACGAAACGTTCCCAGAGCCTTGGATTGGTCTAGATGGACCCAATCTCCAGATCTCAGACCCAGTGGCCTCTTGTCTTGGGGTATGATAAAAGGAGCCGATCTTAAACCTCGAGGAACTCAAGGATAGAACAAATAGTTTGATATCCAACATTTCCGCAGAAATGTGTGTTTTGGCACTAAATTGCACTGTTTGTCATTGGTTTGAGTTCATTACTAGTCCTGGTGAACAGGTTGAGGCTCCTTATATCTAAAACCTCTAATTAAACTGTAATGTCCTTATAATTTTGAATAACCTTGAAATTTGATAAACTTAAAAGCAATAAATCTTGGGTTGATCCCGACCAACCACCGACATCGTCCAAAAGACCAAATCGATTTGGAGAACTGACTGTGCGGTGAGTTTGGAGTGAACATCGCCTGGTGGAAACTGGTGAAATTGTCGATTCTCACAGCTACCACCAATAATTCATCAAACTGCACCGTGCTCTGCCTTGTTATCAACAAAGACCAGCTGAATTTTTTCCACGGCAACGCACCGTCGCTCATGTCAACGATAATCCGAAATGGTTTGGAGGACTTAACTCAAAGGGATCGCTCATTCATCAGACCTTGCTCCTGCACTTCGAATCTTACGAAAATGTCCGTAAATAGCTTGATGAGAAGATAGCCTCGAAGGAGAAGGAATTTTCTTGCATGGTAACAAGTTTCCCGAGAGATGGGAAAAATTTGTATCTAGCGACAGTTCGTATTATGAATACATCCTTGATTTCTATGAAATAAGAACACGATTTTTTTCTGAATACAAGAATCAGATTTAAAGGAAAATAGTGTAACTAGAAAAAAACTGAAAACATATTTGTACACTAAATTTTTTTTTCTAAAGTAAGCAAGTAAAACTGGTATTATATAATGGCGGTTATGCGTGGAAAGTATACATACCTAAGGTGATAAGCATCAGGAAGAAAATTATAGACCAGAAGACGGATCCAGACATGGTAGCGATGGCCTCAGGATACACAATGAACACAAGCCCAGGTCCTGAGAACAAACCAGAGTTTCTGTGAAGTACACATTAATTAAAAAAATTTAGATAGCACTCGTGAGTAATTAACGACTTGAATGAGAAACACACGCTGTCAGTATCCACATTTGGATTACATGGATCCATCAGTGAGACAGGTAATCAATACAAGGGGAAATCCCAGGGTTGCATACGAAAAGCCAATCTCGTTTAAGTGACCTGATTCACAAAACAGTTGAGTAATAGCAACTAGATTACATTCTCATAAAACTTAAAACGTTCGTTACATTATTCGGTTTAGGAATTTAATAATATACAAAGTATTTAGTTACTCATCACATTAGCAGCATGTTCTTTGAAAATTAAATTTATTATCAGTATTAGTGTACTTTAATAATTAGGAGCTTCATCGTACCACAGACGATGTGAGGAATTCATGAGGACTGAAGGAATTCAAAAATATTATTATAATAAACTAATATTTCGTTTTGTTAAATGCCTACCATCTTTCCTGATATAATGGATCAATAACATGGTAAGAATTTTTTTTCAAAAATATTTTACTAGTTTCTGTATTAACTTAATCTTATTTTAGACACTTGAAATCAGACAATACTATTATATGAGATTATTGTAATAAAATTCAGAAAATTTACATTGGGTTTCTGTAATAACTACATCTAATTGTAAATTATCTAACATTTTCCACTGGTCACTGTATTGAAGTGAAAATCCGAGGACCACAATTAGATTCCTTGAAACTACCCGTGACCCTTGGGTGAGAACTCAAAAAAAAATTATTTTGTGGGGGATAAACTGACATAGATCCTTTATTTAAGTTTGTCCCGTGGATATTCGTACTTGACTGTATAACTTTAAATTTATTTATCTCTATAGGTTAGTAAAGAATTTAATTGGTTAAAGAAAATAGTCTTATTTTTATATTAAAATAATTCATTAAAGAACATTAAAGGTTAGATGTATTACAATATTTCCGATATGCTGGATAAAGTTTAATTTTTACGCTTCTTATATTGTAGTGCATTTTAAATGATCTAAAAATTCTGAGAAATTTCTAACTGGCAAAAGGCAGATAGAATGTAATTTCACGGCGCCAGGCTGCCGGATGGGAGACGTGTCTGTTTGTTTGTGTATTTATAATACTAAGTTTGTTTTGCTGAAGGAACATTCGCCATTCAAAATTTTCGAAGGACACTGTTCCCTGTTTCATGGAAAATTTCCTGCGCTGGACGAAGGACTCATGAGGATTGGCGGAAAATTCATCACGTGGGATCCATTGGAGAAAAGAGATGCGAGTTTAGCTGGGAGGCGAGAAGCCTATAAATATTCAAAATGGTTCTAGACGTTGAGAAGGCGAGGAGGTAGAGATGGAGAGTTGTTCAAAAGGTGAGGTGGAAGGGAGGAGTGTTGATCAGGACGTAGAAGGGAGGAGAAAGCTTGACAGTGGAACAAGAGTTGAAAGTGAGGTGTGAACTGCCTCTCATTAGTGAGAAAGTATTGAGAATCAGGAAGGCCAGAGGGAAAGAGGAGGAAAATCATCGGTAGTACCAGGTTCATCCCACTTTCCACTATCAGAGGGACACTTTTCAATTGAACCCGAGGAAGAATTGAAGTTCCAGTCACCTAGTAACTGCGTCGAGAGACGAATGAAGACAAAACAGATTTGTCAAGTGAACGAAATCTCTGCTACACGTGGTTACCCCAATAAGTAATTAACCCTGATAATTAAAAATTGTACTCTTGAATTAATTTATTTGTTTGTAATAGCGCGCAGTACCTCTTAAAGTGATTGCTTTTTACATAAAACTATTATATCTTAAATCGCAAGTAATTTAATTAAATATTTAAAATAAAAATCATTTACAATGTAAACCTATTGAAATAATCATAATTATATTAGAAGAATTACATATAATAATTTAGTCTTCTGATTTTTAGTTTTTGAAAGAATTTGAAATCCCATAATATTTTTTAAAAATCTTTTAAGTTTTTTGGCGAGACGGCTTTTTTGTTAATCAAGTAATAAACTAAATTCCAGGTTTTTTGTAATTAATTGATAGACAGCATTGTCAACTAATTAACTCTCATTCTTAAACTCGAAACTAGTGTTGATAATTTTGTAAATATATTTTAATAATTTTTTATGAGTTTTTTCAGTTTTTATCAATGTTTGGTGGAACTGGTAGGCGAGTTACGCGCCATCTTGCTATTCTGAAGGTCGCGCGTTCGAATCTTGCTATCGGAAATGATGCTGCATTGTACGTGAAGAAATTTACTTGTAACATTTTATAAAATCTGTATTCCTTACTCTTTGGTGAGGCCGACAGGACCTCCTAAATGAATTATTTTGCAGCCAGGTTGCGTGTTCAAAACCCATTACACAAAAAAGGAAACTTTTAGCTTATATAATACCTTACTGTGTTTTAAATTTAGAGTTAATATTATTATTATTCTAATATTATCACGTGTTTTTAGTGTGTTGAATTTTTCTGACTATTTATTGTGAAACATTTAACCTAATTTTTATGCAAAATTAGGAAAAAATAAAAAAAGTAGTCACAATAAGAAAATATTTTTAAATAAATATCTTTGTTAATCACTGAAATGAAATATAATTTATATCTATCAGTAGGTAATGAAGTAATGGCTTTTTTGTCATATTTATTGAAAAAATATCAGTCAGTGAAGTGGTATAGGCAGTACGCACGTTTATAAGTGTATTTAATTGATACGATTCCTTACCTTCCAGTCCAACTTCAGCGACGCTTTTCTTCTCGACGTGGGCCATGTAACCCAGGACGGAGAAGATGACGAAGCCTGCCAGGAAGCTCGTCAAACAATTTATGCTGCTGGTTAATATGGCGTCTCTGGATACAAGAAAATATCGTTACTATCCAGCTAAATCCCGTATCACAGTTAAAAAATAATTATTATGACCTTTAAACGTTTACCCATTTAGCCATTACCTTCATTAAGATACAAAAACTACAACCCAGAATCATCATAAATTTTACAAAAAAAAATATTACAAAACTATACACACCATAAACGTCTGATTTATTTACTGCTTATTAATATCTTGTAGATAATGACACCTCATAACTCTAAATGTAAAGTTAAAGTACAAGTGATTTTATCAGATACGTTTTCTGCTAAAGTAGGACTCAGGTTCAGTCAAGGTGGTGCCTTGTCTCCAATTTGTATTTTACCGTGTTTTAGAGAATCACTAAGGAACATCGAAATTAATGAGAATGGTACAATTTTTAACAGATCTTTACAATATTTTGGACGATCAACGAAGACCGTTAAAGAGGCATTAATACAATTAAAACAAGGGGCGCAGAAGACAGGATAATTTATAAATTAAAATAAAGAAAAAAATTACATGAGAATAAATAGAGCAGAACCAAACCAGGTATCCGAAATAATACTAGATTGTTAAACCTTTGAGAAGGTTAATACTTGGGTAAATTAATTGCCAACAAGTATGTATTAAGTGAAGAGATACGAGGGAGGATAATAGCAGGCAATAGATATTATTAGCTGAAACAAAATTCTAAGATAAAATTAAAACCTTTAATACAATATTGAAACCCATAGTAATGTTTGGAAGTGAGACCTGGACTTTGTTAGAGAAGGATAAGTGCGTATTAAACGCTCAGGAAAGGAAAATACTAATAAAGATATATGGGACCAGTGCAGAAAGAGAATATGTGGATAATAAGAACGAATCAAGACCTTAGAGAATTATAGAAGGGTTTGGATCTGATTCGGTGAGGAGAGGGACACAGCTATACAACCCCTAACAAAATAAGACGTGGAGAAATATCTTAAGGGCCCCTGGGTTTTGACAATCTGCCGGCGGAGCTCCTCAAGTACGGAGGAGATCGAATGGTGAACTTACTGTATCACAAGGAAAAGATGCCGGAGGACTGGAAGAAAAGCGTCATCTGCCCAATATATAACAAAGGGTATAAATTATGGGGGTATCTCCTAACTACATAGTCCACATAAAACCTTCACAAATATCCTGAGGGAGAGGATAGAACACTTTTCAAAGAATCTAATAGGCGAATACCAAGCGACATTCAGAATAGAAAGATCCACCGTGAACCTACTTTTCACCATTTGACAAATCATGGAAAAATGTGGTGAGTTTGGTATAGATGTGTACCAAATATAGGTGGACTACACAAAAAGCCTGTGATTCCGTATTTCGGAACAAAATTATGGAGATTCTGGAGTACCTGGGCATACCGGAAAAACTCATCAGGCTTGTCATTGTCACAATGAACAATACCACAGGCTATGTAAAGATACAAAATGAACTGAGTGGACTGATTGATGTATCTCAGTGTGATGTGTTGCTCCCACCCCTAAAGTTTAATCTGGTACTTGAATATGTGGTAATACATGCCAATGTCCAAGTGGGAGGACCACTACAACAAAAATTGGTACAAGGGATAGGATATGCGGATGATCTCAACATAGCTGGCAGAAGACTCAAGGAGGCAATGGATGCCATTATAAAGATGGAAAAGCAAGGTGATGATGTAGGGCTCCAAATAAACGAGGGAAACATTAAATTAATAAGCCAGGCAAGAAATAGACTGCAAGCAGATAGCAGAATATAACTTGGAAAGACTGCAGAAATTCTGCTACCTAGGAGCAATCATAACGGAGAACAATGATGAGAATGATGCTAATAGAGCGTACTTCTCTCTCAGAACCTTCCAGATATACCAAACTCACATTCTACAAGACACTCATAAGACCTTTGTTGACGAATGGACGATGACCAAGTCATCAGCTAATGCCCTGGATCTATTTGAAAGAAAAGTTCTTAGGCGGATACTGGGCCGAGTGAAAGACGGAGAGTTGGAGACAAAGATATATATAAAAACTGTATGATTTGTACAATGAAACAGCAGTCTCCCTCTATGCACTGGAATGTTTGGGCGACGTCATTCGCATGGAAAACGACCGAATTCTGAAAAATAATGTGACCGCTAAATTTGATGGAGGGCGACGAAGAGGAAGGTGGAAGGAGAAGTTGGGGAAGAAAGCAACATCTTTCCTCAGAGAACGGACATAGAGAGGAGTATGTGGGGATAGAGAAGCGTGGAAGCGAGGAGGCAAAGCCCCGAATACGGGCTACAATGCCATAGGAAGAAAAAGATCTGATAAGGGATTAAAAGGAAAAGGTTGAAATGGGTAAGGCATGTGTGGCGAATGAAACGAGGTAGAATAGCTGAAAGATCTGAATGAAGGAGAGAGATTGGAAGACAGAGACTTCGATGGATGGATGGGGTTGAAGAGGATTTGAGACAGCTGAAGGCCAATGGCTATGAATAGAGAAGACCTGGCAGTTGTAATAAAGGAGGCCAAGGCCTTTAGAGGGTCGTAGTGCTAGGGGAAGAAAAAGAAGATAGTAGTATTATAAAAAAAACTTTTAATATGGTATCGGCACATTTTACTGTGATCAACAGGAAACTCGTTCAGCGTGAAAAGCAGACTTTATAAGGGAGATCTTGTTGGAACATAATGGAATGAAACTTCCTCACCGATAGCAGTTGTTGTTGAACTTGTTGTAGCTGGAAAGAGCGAGCAATGTTCCAAAGCCGGGCCCCAACGAAAAGAATATCTGCGACGCTGCATCAATCCAAACCTGTGAAGTAAACAAGAAACTCCAAGTCTCGTTAACTACTAATACTTTTGCAACACAGATATTTACATCACATTGAAAGGCACGTGTTACAAATTTACAGAGTTGTTAAATGTTCACGGAGTAGTTTACTAATTTAATGAAGTTTAAAGTGTTCTTTGGTACGTTGTTGATTTAGTGATTTTATTGAATTTCTTTTTTTTACAGGACACCTTCCCTGTGTTTTTTCTTGCAGTTATGGATAGTATTTGATTTTATTTATTGACTCCATTAGTCCTCAGGATCATTCGGACAACTGCATCATAAAACATGTGAAGACACGGAGAAGGGAAAGCTGCGACCCCACGGCAATCTCGTCTCCCGTCATTCGGAAGGGCGTGAGAATAGTGCCCAATGCCAGACCTACTTGATGCAGGATTTCAAGGGTTCTCACTGCATCTGTTTAGATGAAACATAGGGTAGGATCCTTAAAATATAAAACGGGGGCCTTAGTCAACCGTTGGCTTCCTTGCTCTACCTTCCGCATTCCCCCCATTTTAAATTCTCTTCCTATGCTATTAAAGGGCAGTTGCCTGTTTCAGGATCACCCTCATGTAGCCTGTTAATCCCCCAAAAAAACTGAGGAGGTGCCTGTGGGAATTTCTCTCGCAAACGTTTCCCCCTGATAATGTCGGGAATGCCTCGTACTCCTTTTTTCATCTAATTTGGGAGGTATATGTACTGGGGTCGAAGACTTTGGGCATATAGCTATTAAAGGGGAGTTCCCCTTACAGGATCACCCTCATGGAGCCTGTTAACACCCAAAAAAATTCACCCTACCCTTGGGCATACGATAAAAGTTTCTCGCCGATAGCTTTGGATCAGTAGCAAAAAGTCTTAAGTTACATTTTATATTCAGCGGCGAGACAATTAATAAATATTAGAAATAGTAAGGGACCAATTACGGAGCCCTGGAATACGAATAACGTTTTGTACGACGCGTTTGTAACATCACTAGGATGTATCTAAAAGAGTATCTCAAGGGACACGGGTACTGAAGTTTAGGCCAAAATCTGGAAAAAATAGATTTTTTAATTTTTTTCAGATTAATATGGTTATAACCCTTACAGCAAAACGTTTAATTCGATTTTGTCACTTTTAAAGGCTCAGGGGCAATTTAAAAAGATTTAATTCTAAATTAATAAATTATTACTTTCTTGAAAACAATGTAATTTAATCTGGTTTCAGATCGTGACCCAGCAAATGATACTGATATACTTCTATACTCATTTATTTTCATTTGGTTAGTTTTCGACCAACTATGAAGGGTATTCAAATCTTTTTGCAAATTTGCATTGTCTTCTGTACTATTTGTTGTCCTGTAAACATTGCAATCGTCAGCAAAAATGCCTTAAGTTAGATTTGATGTTCAGCGGCAATCCGTTAATAAAGATTAGAAACAGTAAGGGGCGAATTACGGAGTAGCCCTAGGGTAATTAAGGGGGGGGTGGAGCGATGTCCCTATAGCTTGTTACTCAAATAATGTCATTGGAGGGGCTAAAGACTAGAACCAATGGAGTGACTTATTAGATTCATGTTCTCCTACATCACTAGTGTGGCCCTAGTTAAGCCTTGGTTAACTTTGCGTCCCTTCTGAATCCACCCCTCGGTTTTGTCCCCTTCAAAGGGGGAGATCACAACATGGATGCGATAAGTTAATGTGTCACCGCCAAACAAAGTAATTATCGCTTAAGTTTCAATGGGCCCTGGTTGTTCTTAAAGTTAAGTGTTATGTTACTGTCATGGACAACCTGTCTTCAAACCACTGAATCAACTGGTATCGTCCACGATTAGTTTTCAACAGCGATTCGTGATGCCGTTAGACTACAAGACTGGTTATTTAAGGACTTGGTTGGAGGATATAGGAGGCTACGGGAGTTTTCTCGCAGGCGCTTCAGCCCAGAGTGACTGCGGGGCTCACCTGATCATGTTGGGAATGCCTCGCACTCTTTGGGTATTTTTTATCAAAGTTCTCATATGCCGAGACACCTTCACCTATTTTAGGAGGTATATGTACTGGGGTCAAAGACCTTGGGCATATGGCCAGAGTTGTCCGCTAATCCCATTGGATCAGTCGGCCAACTGCCTCCTGAAACTGGTGGAGACTCGGAGAAGGGAATGCTGCGACCCCACAGCAGACTCGTCTCCTGTCATTCGGAAGGGCGTGAGAATAGTACCCAATGCCCGACCTACCTGATGCAGGTTTTGTAGGGTTTTCCCTGCATCTCTTTAGGTGAAACACCGGGTAGGATCCTTAAACCAAAGTCCGGGGGCCCTAGTTAACCCTTGGCTACCTTGCTCTACCTTCCGCATCCCCCCTTTTCAATTCCCTTCCTATGCTATTAAAGGGGAGTTGCCTGTATCAGGATCACCCTCATGTAGCCTGTTAACCAAAAAAAAACTTGGTTGGAGTTACCCATCACTTACCTTGGCGTTTCCGAGTTTGTGCCACTGTGGCGTGAGGTAGTACCGTATTCCCTCCGCTGCCCCGGGTAGGGAAACTCCTCTTGCCAGCAGGATAACCAGGACCACATAAGGAGCCAGGGCAGTCACCCACACAGCCTGAAAATAAGAAAACGTGCGTCACAGTGAAATAGATCTGACGAAATGGTTGTTGTTGCTATTCAGTCCTAAGACTGGTCTGGGGCAACCCTCCACATAACTACCACATCCTTCCTGATCTGCTAAAACGTATTCCATGCTTCGTCTCCCATTTCTGTTCTTACCCCACACACTTCCCTCTAATACTAATCATAAAAGACCCTCATGTATCAATACGTGGCGTATTAATCTATCCCTTCTCTTGATCAACGTCCTCCAAATTGTTCGCTCTTCCCCTATTCTCTTTAGAACTTCCTCGTTAGTGATTCTATCCACCCATCTCATTCTCCTACAGCACTTCATTTCAAAGGATTCTACTCGTATCGTCTACGTTTTGCGCCAATATAACTCCACGCTCCATACCAACACTAAAAGCAAAGATTTTCTAATAACCACACTTATATTACCCGAATTACGCGAATGCCTTTATGGCCTGTGCTATCCTACTCTTCATGTCAACTATATTTCTACCATCCCCAGTCATTACGCTTCCCAGGTAGCAGAATTCCTAAACTTCCGTCACAATATCCATTCCCAATCTAACAACCTTTGTTATTCCACTGTTTCCCATACTACACTCCATTACCTTGGTTTTACCTCTACTAATCCTCATATTGAACTCCAGGACTCCGTTCATGCCATTTACTATGGTTTCCAAGTCTTCTTCTGACTCCCCTAATAGTACAATATCGTCGGAAAAACGAAAGGTTTTTATTTCTCCACCTTTCAGATGATTCCTTTTCCATATTCCTTTTTAACCTCCTTCTTCACTGGTTCTGTATATAAGTAAAACAGCATTGGCGACAGACTGCATCCTTGTCTTACTCCTTTCTTGATTACTGCTTTACTTTCTTGATCTTCTAATTACTGCTGCCTGTCTTCTGTACTTCTTCTGTCTTCTTCATTTTATCAAAATTCTTTACTTATTGTTTCGTTTTAGGGAAAGAAATCTATTCCGTTGCAAAAGAAGTCTTAAATAATTCTTTTGTAAAAGCCTTCCTTGCCTCTGATACCCTACTCCTTATGTCTACTATACTTCTACCATCCCTAGTTTTTACGCTCCCCACGTAGCAGAATTCCTTAACATCCTTATAAATATCCCTTCCCAATCTAATACCCTTTATTATTTCACTTTTTCCCACACTACAATCCACTACCTTGGTTTTCCCTCCTTTAATCTTCATAATGCACTCTTTTTCCATGACCACGCTCTTGCCATATATTATGGTTTCCAAGTTTTCTTCCGACTCCCCTAATACTAATCGTCGGCAAAGCCTAGGACTTATTTCCCTACATTGTTCCTAAAATCAAACTGATCTTCTCCTAACTCGTATTCTATTTGACGTTCCATCCTCCTATTTACTATTTTTACTAATACTTTGCATGCATGTGATACTAAAATAAATGTCTTATGCTGTTCGCATCTATCAGCCACAGTCTTTTTCGGTACGGGTATAATTATGTTGTTACTGGTATTTTTCCTGTTTCGTAGATTTCGAAAACTATTCTGAACCGATGATCTTATCAACTCCGCTGGAATGTTATCAATTCCTGGCTCACGAATGTCAGCGCTCTATCAAACTACGATCTTAAACTTTTGTCCTCCAACAATTCATCATTCCCCTCCTCTTCTGTTACTTACATCGTGGTACATCTCTTCTAGATATTTCTTCCATATTTCTGCTTTTTTTTCTTTTTATCTAAAATTGGCTTCCCATCCGGTCTCCCGATGTTCGTGGTTATATTTTTCAGCTCTCCGAATGGTTTTCCTATAAGCTGCGTCAATTTCCCTTTCACCGTGAAATCTTGAACCGCTTTGCATTTCTCTTGCAGCCAAGTCTCTTTGGCTGCTTTCCTATTCCTATCTATCTCGTTCCTTAAGCCCCTGTATTGCTCTTTACCATTTTCATCTCTCGCGTTTTTATATTAACGCCTTTCATCGATCATCTTTATTATTTTTGTGTGTTATCCCTGCTTTCCTATTGGTCTGAGCTATTGTTCCTATTTTTTCTTCTTCTGCTCCTGTCATTCTTCTTTCATGCCTGCGAGTTTCTCTTGTATATTGTTTCTCTCTTTTTTCTATTAATCTACTCTTGGTATCCTTTTTGAGACTCTGAAGCACCTCCTGTTGTTTAATTTTTTTTCTAATTCACGTCTTTTTGCTTTAATTCCTTTCTTGAGTATCTTCATTTTCAACCTGCATTTCATAACCAGAAGATTATGATCAGAGTTTACATCTTCTCCTTGACATGTCTTGCAGTTTAGCACCTGATTTCTATACCTCTGTCTAACCATTATATAAACTAATTGGAACCTGCCCGTGTTCCCCGGCTTCTTCCATGTCTCCTTTCATGATTCCTAAACCAGGTATTCGTTACAACAAGTCTGTGCTCAAAATAAAATTATACTAGTCTATCTCCCCTTTTATTCCTTTCCCCAAGTCCATAGTTCCCAACTACATCACTTTCGCTTTCCTTTCCGATTACTGCGTTCCAATCACCCATTACTTTTGTTGTAGTGGGCACCAAAAATAATTTGAATCGTTTTAGCGTCATTCCTTATAATAGAGTAAACGCAGCGCCATTTTTTATTATTGATTCTTAAATGAAAACAGATAAGCCTGATGTGCTTTTTCATGAATTAATAATTTATTAGGGGCGCAGAAAGCGTGACCAAAATAATGTTCATCTTTATTTCATTGTATATTTTTATAAACAGGTTATTTATATCAAAATCACGAGATATTCTTAATGCACTGGTGACTATTTTTACCCCGTGGCATAAACTTTTTTATGGCATCCTCGAAGAATCTCCTGCCAGCTTCTGCCCCACTTCAGAGCCTCTTTCCGGCGGCTACAGAAGTAAACATGAGGGTTTGAAGATTCAACTCTTATTAGCCTTTCATGCAGTATAAAATTTAAGGTATTCATCAAAATAATATATATATATATTTAAATTTTGTAAGGGATAACAATCATCCACATATAATTAATTGTTGGAAATTTAGCTTCTGCCCAAATAAAAATAGAAAAATATCGAACCCCGGATCTCCAACTTTCCGAGATGGAGATCCTGGGTCCTATGCATATAAGTTTAATTCAAATTGCATTTTTGCAAGACACACATTAATGACTTATTTTTCACACTTGTTTCGGGTTTGCCAAATTTCTCCTTTTCCATTTGTCGCTCCAGTCTGCCTATCGCAATGCATTTAGGGGCCGGAATGTTCCGTTGCCGAAGCAGGAACGCCACAGCGACCATAAATTATCTTCCCGGTTGACAAGCTCAGTCTCCGTGACTACCAATAATGACTACATCATCAAGATAATGACGGCAAGACAAACGCTCATTTGACAACGATACGACACGAGCCATTAGTACTTTTCCATAGAAGTACGCTCCAGTTTATATTAGTTAACATTATATTGTATATGTAATCAAAGTTATATATCCAAAATTACTTGGTTGACTCTAAAAGAGGCTCCAAACATAACAGGATATTTTTTCTTTAGTTGATAAAAAGGAGAAAACCCTCAAATTATTATGTTATGGGCGACACTGAAATTACTGATCCACTATTTATTCCGCAAAATATTATCAAGTATACGAATAATATTGCTATTTGTTTACTTTTTCAATTTTTAAATATTGAAACAGAGCACCGATATATTTCCAGACTTGGTCTTGTTCGTAACTCTCCTGGGTCTTAAGTGAATTTGAGAGAAATTTATAATCTATTTATTTTCAACTATAAACTAAAAAAGACATGTATAAATTCCTCTAGAGTTTCCAATAATAAAAGAGCATAATAGACATCTACGATTAAAACAACCCAATAAGTCGGCTATTGCCGAACATGCCTTGTTCACGGGCCATAAAATAGCTTTCGATAAGACGCGTATTCTGGACTGTGCTAATTGCTGTTGGGATAGCGTTATTTTGGAGGCAATAAACATCAGGTCCACTGAGAATTTACTGAATAGAGATTCTGGATTCCAATTGAGCCTGGCTTGGAACCCATTGTTTCACCGGAGGAACGCGGAGCTGAGTCACGGGACCCCAGATGCAGCGGAGACGGGCCACGTGACCGCAGCCACGGGGGACTAGAGCATGACTAAGCAAGTGGACCAATGGGAGACGCCTTCGCTCCCGCGTCCACATCTAGCCAATCACAGGCGGTTTGTGATGGCACAGACTTGCCTCAGACTATATAAATGCTTACACTCACCGAATTTGACACTTCAGTCTGAAGATGGCAGAGCAAGCCATCGAAACGTCACTGTTAAAATCTTTGACCCGGTTGGAAACTCGAGAGGAATTTATACATGCCATTCACCGGAAAAGACCTCGTACTTTAAAAAAGACATATTGATATTGTGGAATTATCAGCACAGTAATATGTATATTTCTGTAAGATTAATATTATTGTAAGAGTAAGAAGTCAAGGTATCGCTATTAATCACCATTGTTGGCTAGAGGCAACGTCTGAATCCTGGTAGCAAAGGGCACTACAATTTGGTTGGCTTTCAATTTTTTAGTTGAGACGTCACTGTCATTGTTAATAATACTGATAATATCAAATTTTGAAGTTGGAAATCATAAAGCTGACATAAACGTCAGTTGTAAATAGTGGCAGTACAAGGTAATTAGAGGTGTCATCTACGTGTCCCTATTTTCCTTCGTCAAGCCATAACTTTAGAACGACTTTAACAATTTCATTCATCTTTTTTTTAATAAGATTTCTAATACTCTGTAACAAGGTTCTTAGGAAAGAAAAATTAAGAAAATTGCGCACAAAATCGGAAAATTTCAAAAAACGTGACCAAGAAAAGGATGCTTTCATCCGCGCGTTTAAATCTCAAATATAGATGCGGATTGCCTATCTTCCTTGCCTGGACGACCGGGGTGCACCTTTAAGGGTTTCCTGACCAATCGCTTGAAGCATGAAGGCGAGTGAAAACTCCCGCAGCCATTTCTCCCCACAGTAGTTGCCCCTTGGCGTGGGGGTGGAAAGCTTAAAATTTTAAAAAAGCAAAATCGGTCAATATTTTTATCATATAAATGTTGGATCAATTATTTTGACAGTGTCTCCACCGATACTGTTAGCATATAATTTCAACCCCATGCATAATCAAAGGGGAGTTTAATGAAGAGATGTAAGTGTAAAATAACCAGAAAACAATCGAGATTGAGCTTCAAAAAGCTGTAATCTCAGCCTCTGAGTTTAATTCTGAGATACAAAATTCAATTGAAGAGCGCCTGGAAGGGGGTTAAACAGACTTCCGCATACTATCTTGAACGGATTGAACAATTTCGACCAAATTTTGAACACGTGTTCTTGGGAATCCAAATCAACCCAATCATGGTAATACACAGCTACAAAAACTTGGGGCGGAGAGTGGTAATTTTTAAAAGTCCATAAACTGTCCTTATTTCTTTAATTTATTTGATAGCGTTTTTGATTAATATACTTGTATATAATTGCAAGCCTATTCATCGTGGGTCTGTCATATGAAAAAAAAAGTTATGTTTGGTATCGGAGTCTTGATTCTGACATTTTGAATGCGAATTAAATTGCACTTCAACCCCTAACAGGGGGATTGGACAGGGTAAAACACACTCCTACTTTATACATTTAAAGGTTAGAACTATTCTGACAAAATATTTTTTTCCCAAAATCAAATACTTTGAGAAATAAGGCACGGCTTTCACTCCTAGAGGGAGGGGGTGGAAATATTATATGTAATGAAGGCTCCTATGTGCGACGAAAAAAATATATTGAGGTGAATAACATTTGTAGTGTTTCTCCGACAGTATTTGTGTATAACTTCAACCCCTTGCAGCGAGGGGTGGGGGTTGAAATGAGCCATATGAAAATAACAAGGAAACTATCAAATTTGGTGTCGAACCGGTGTGATGCGAGTCCCTGTGTTACATTATGACTTTTAATATGCGAACTAAATAAAACTCCATCCCTTATATGGGGAAGCATTTTTATTCTGTTAGAGTACTGAAAATATTTTAGCCCTGTCATTGACCGGGAATATTTTTTTTAATCACTCGAGATACTGGGAGTATATTTAGGGTTCATATTGTGACGTTTTCGATGCCGGTTGAACCATGTGTTGACCAAGAAATCAATAATGTACCGGTATAATATAAATAAATACCCGGGCAACGTCAGATCCCCAGCGATTTGAAATTATACAATCTGGACTCTTTCTGATTAAATTGAAAATATTCTAACGTGGGTGGGATTGAATTTACAACAGGAAAGCAGCTGCCTAGTCATATTTTATTACAGGGTTTTCATGATATAGACGCGCATCGTCCTAGAGAACACTGTATAACTTGAGAGAAGTAGCCAGTCGTGTCAAAATACAATGCGCCTTGGTTCATAGCGGGAGAAGGCTCAGTTTAACAGGAACCTATGTCACGGCAACAGAACTGTTTAAAGAAAACATTGACGCAAGGAAACTTATTGAATTCAGTTCTGAAGGTTTAATCGTCAAAAATCTAATTCTTAAAAAGTATGTGCCGGTAAGCTCAGAGTTCGGTGCTGTTTACAAATACCTTTTCATAAAAATAATGAATATTTTTAAAAATAAATGTAGCTTCTATCCAACGGCTGTTCAAACCTGATGAAAATACTCCCCTGCAAATTATCCCTTCTGCTACTGAAAAATAGGCGTGCCATGCTATATCTCGTGACATATACTCCATTTTTTATGGAACCAATAAATTGAATTTGTTGAAGTCTTGCATAATTAAATGAATGCACGGGTCATTTTTATAAATGGTAACACTGGCCGGCAAGCTTTTTGAGTGACACGTACCATGAAACTCGATCCGGTCACTACTCGTGAAAACGCATAAAACTTCACAATATGTTAATGGAAGATCGGGGACTAAAAGTGCGTGATAGTGTATATTTTTCAACTGAACGAGTGCATTTTATCCCCATGGTAAATTTGTGCTTTGTGCTCGTAGCAACCCGCGACATTGGACTTGAAACGGAATTCCTATTTTTCAACGATTTTTTTACCCATTTTGATTTTTTCCATTACATCTGTGACCGAAATGACTGGAATCGTAGGTCAAATTGGAGTATTTTTTTCTGGAGAATCCTAATCTGCAATAAAACATGTCTTAAGTAAAGTTTTTTCTCTCTCCCCTCCCCCGCCCCTGGGGGAGAAGTTTCGTATCATTAGATGTCCTCTTTCGAAACAAACATATTTTATTCAGAATTTTTTTGATCAAATGTGTGGTTCTCGAGATATTTCAATGTCTTCAGATTAACTGAACACCCTGTATATGCGGTTTCTACACCAATCTCTTTCTATTATTTTTTTAGGGTACGCGCTTCACCTTCCCCTTTCCGATATTCCCGTGGTTTACTAAATGAGGTTGAAAATATAATGGAGGAACAACGATCAAAGTTATTCTTGTGGGAAAATGTATGTAGTGCGTTTTTCTATATTTTTTTCTAAATTACCGCCTCCTTCCCCGACCCTCGGGGGCACACATACATCCTTTTATATCTCAGAAATGAGAAATAATTAAAAATGATTAAATTTTGCATCCATATAACGCTACGCTCCATAGTAACGATTTCCTAATATTCTCTTTTTTCGAGTATCCTTTCTTACCCATGCTATCCTACTAATTATGTATACTATACCCTACTTATTACGCTTTCCAAGTAGCATAATTCCTTAAAACTGTCCAAAATATCCCTTCCCAATCTAACAGCCTTTGTTATTCCACTGTTTCCCATACTCCACTTCATTACCTCGGTTTTCCCTCTTTTAATCCTCATATTGAACTCTTTCTCCAGGACTCCTTTCATGCTATTTATTATGGTTTCCAAGTCTTGTTCTGATTCCTCTAATACTACAATATCATCAACAAAGCGTAAGGTTTTTGTTCCTTGCAGTATGATTATTTTTTAACTTTCTACATCGCCTGTTCTATATAGAAGTTAAACATAATGGGCGACAGACTTCCTCCTTGTCTTAATCCTTTCTTAATTTCTGCTTTATTTTCTTGATCTTCTATACTAATTACTGCTGCCTGTCTTCTGAAGAGGTAATGTATCAGTCTTCTCTCCCGATATTTTCGAAATCCTTAATGGTGTGTACAAGTTCACATTTTCAAACGGTTTTTCTAAATGTAGAGATGTGAAGAACGTAGGTCATTTTTTCCACATCGTGCCTTTTAAAATTGGACGCAAAGTCAATATTGCTTCTTTTGTACCTACAATCTTTCCGAAAGCAAACTGATCTTCTCCTAACTCGCATTCTTTTCTTTAGAGGGGAGGGTAACAGGCTACATTACTAATGTTCTATTCCAAATATTTTTATTTTTCAGTTTATATTTTTTATTAAATTTATTATTACGTTTCAGTGAAGGAAGTTGATTAATGTTTTGTTTCGAGGATAACAAAATCAATGTTACTTGTAAGGTACGTTTCCCATTGAAAATCGCGACCTGGTGCCCTGCATTCCAGGGCAAATGTCGAGAGATCCTTTTCGAAGCAAACACCTCTCTACCTTCGTTCTCATATATAAAGTTTTCACGGCAGGACGCCTCACGTGAAAGGAAGCCACTGGTCCCGAGGAACCTTATCCCCGTTCAATATCCCACGGGTGGCACTTCCTTCCCTCAGCTCAGATTAGTGACGTTCGCAGATATGTCCTCGTCCTTCATGTAGGAGGCAAATTTCAACGTTACGCACAGAAACAGTCTGCAGCCTCGTAAGTCTGTGACTAAGCCTTGCTGCTGCGTGGCAGACATTGCTTTCGACACGGTAGATCACCAAATATTAATTAGAAAGATGGAATACTATGAAATTCGCGGAAATACGTCACTTTTACTAAGATAATATCTTACAAACCGCAAACAACAAGTAGTAATTGAAACCAAAGACGGCCAAAATCACTTATCCGATTGGGAATTTATTACATGTGGAGTTCCTCAAGGATCAATTCTTGGGCCTTACTTTTTATTCTGTACATAAATGATCTTCCAGGTTACGTAAATCCTCTCAAATAGATTCTCTACGTGGGTGACACTAATATAATTATTGCAGATAAAAATTCGATAATCTGATTAAGAAAGTAGTCAACGCTCTGGATGGTCTAAATATTTTTTGTTTAACTTGAAGAAATTATCCCTCAACCTAGATAAGACTAAATTAGTTGAGTTTATTGATGATGGAGATAATAGACCCGTAGGAAAATTCTCAGTCGATGCTTCAGCCTTTCCTGGGCTTTCGGATTGACTAATTGGGAAAATTGCTCCAGGAGTAATGAAATATTTAAGTTGCAAAGACGTGCAATTAGAATACTTTCTATTACGAATTCTAGATCGAGTTGCAAACCTTTCTTCAAAAGTTTGCAAATACTTTACCAATATTTATGAAATATTAAAGTTTGTAAAGTGGAACACTAATTTGTTTCAAAGAAATGGCGAGTTTCACGATTACGTGACCAGAAATCGTTCAGCTTTTAGGTCGGACAAGCATCGCCTTGCTCTACACCAGGGATAATTTTATACAACAGCCTTCCTCCGGAGGTTAAAAACAGTACATACAAAAGCTTGGTGAAGCAGAGTACACGATTTTCTTAATCTTCCTTCTAGTATTTAAAATCAAGGTTCCTGCAAAAAGTGTTGAATGAACTGCCTTGTGAAATAGCACACCACATATTTTTACAATTTTTATTCAATTTTTTCTGCTATTTTGTTTGTTTGTTTCATGTATTGACTGGAGCTACAACTCAAGGACAGTTACCTTGTCCAAGTAGTCAAACCTCCGTTGAGTGTTTTTCAATGTATGTGACATCGTGTGTCCGTGTTGTGTTTATATTGACTTGGGGCTAGAAAAAATTTCTTTTACTAAATTATTTTAAGATTATTTGTCTTTAATTATGTACCTTATTTTGTTCATTTAAAATGTATGACGTATCATATTTCCTCAATCGAGGACTAATGGAAACAACAATAAATCTAAATCTAACATTGCATATAGCGTTGACGCCCATGTGCAACGTAAAATTATTAATTGACACACTAATCTTAAATTTAAAATGACTGTTCTTATATTTATTAGTTTTCGCATTTCTTTTTTTCCGGATTAAATCAAAAATTAATACTTGTCATAATAATTCACTTTTAAAATTTTAATATTTTAGTAACAACATAATTATGTCCATACAGAAGAAGACTGGGGCTGACAGATGCGAAGAGCACAGGAAAATTAGTTTAGTATCTCGCGCAAGAATAATGTTGACGAAAATAGTATATAGGAGGATGGAACGTCACCTGACTGTTGCAGGCTTTCTAGGGTTTTCCCTGCATCTGTGTAAGTTAAACACCAGGTAGGATCCTTAAAAAACAGCCTGGAGGCCCCAGTCAACCCAAGTGAATCCAATCTTTCTCTATCTTCCACATCCCCCTTTTAAATTCCCTTCCTATGGTATTAAAGGGCAGTTGCCTGTTTTTGAATCACCCAAAAAGAAGTTGGGTGTTACCTGTTTCAACTTCACCCTCACTGCCTTATATTTATGTAGATTTCTCATAGTTTCGTAAGGACCCTAGTTAACCCTTGGCTACCTCTTCTCTACCTTTCGAATCCTCCCTATCAATTCTTTTCCTATGCTATTAAAGGGGAGTTGTCTGTTTCAGGATCACCATCATGTAGCCTGTTGACCTCCCCTTCCCTCCAAAGAAAAGAATGCGAGTTAGGAGAAGATCAGCTTGCTTTCAGAAAGAATGTAGGGACAAGAGAATCTAAATTGACTTTGCGTCCAATTTTAAAAGGCAAGATAAGAAAAACCGATCCACGTTCTTCACATCTCTAGATTTAGAAATATCGTTAGAAAATGGGAACTTGGAACACACTATTACGGATTTTGAAGAAAACTAAAAATATCAAGAAAGAAGGGTGGGAAAATACCCCTACAGAAGGCAGTCAGCAGTAATTAGAATAGAAGATTAAGAAAATAAAGCAATAATCAAGAAAAGAGTAAAACAAGAAGGAAGTTTAACTACTATATAGTGATGAAATAACACATAACTTCTATATAGAACAGGCGATGAAGATAATTAAAAAGGAATCATATTTCAAGGAGAAGAAATAAAAACCCTTCTCTTTGCCGAGGATATTGTAGTATTAGGGGAGTTAGTAGAAGACTTGGAAACCATAATAAATGTAATGAACAGGATCCTGGTGAAAGACTTTAATATAGGGGTTAATAGAGGGAAAACCGAGGTAATGGAGCGTAGGATGGGAAACAGTGGAATAAGAAAGGGTGTTAGATAAGGAAGGGAGATTTTGGAGGAAGTTAAGGAATTATGCTACTTTGGAAGAGTAATAACAAGGGAATGGTAGGCATGAAGAGTAGGATAGAACGGGTAAGGAAGGATGAACGAGAAAAAGAGAATATTAGGAAACCGTTACTAAAAATTTACGTGTGGAGCGTGGCGTTATATGGATGGAAAACGTGGACAATAGGAGTTTTGGAAAAGAAAATAATACTAGCCTTTGAAATGTGGTGTTATTGGCGAATTCTGAAAGTCAGATAGGTGGATTAAATCTCCAACGAGTGTAGTATGGGAAACGTTGTGACTACGAAAGGTTTTAGATTGGGAAGGGATATTTTGACGGAATTTAAGGAATTCTGCAACTTGGGAAGCGTAATAACTGGAGTAGGATAGCACAGGCAAGGAAGGCTTTCGGGAGAAAGAGGAATTTACTGACCAGTAATATAAGCCTTATTTTTAGGAAATCGTTGCTAAAGATGTTTGGAGAGTGACGTTATAAGGGGGTTTGAAACGTGGACATGAGGGGCTGTAGAAAGGAAAAGAATGGAAGCCTTTGAAAAGTGGTTCTATAGAACGTTGAAAAGCAGATGGGTGGATAAGGTAACTAAGGAAAATAGAGGATTAGCCAACAGAAGAGAAGGGATAGAGGAATAGGCCATGTTTTGACACATGTGGGACTTTTAAAATTTGCATTAGAGGGAAGTGTGTGGGGGTGAGAAGAAAAGGTCTCCCGGGCCTGGTGCGCCTAACAGAGGTGATATCTATTGTGGATTTTGCATCGATTATTTGAGCTTGATCTGTGGTTCTCGCCCTTTCCAATGTCTTTGATATGTCGTGGTGTTTGTAAGTGCCACCATGTTTGTACATTGTCTGGCTTCTGTAGGTTGGTCGGCTGAGCAAGTGAGAGAAGGAGAACCGCAGACCATGACCCGCAGCCACCTGTGTTGCCATGTTTGCAGCCAGTGTAGGCTCTGGACCTCGTTACTGGGCGGCGTCGCGACGTCATCACTGACAGCTGCGGCGCAAAACCCCTGCCAGCTATGCAATCCGCTTTGCGTTCCCGTAAGGACGCTGGCTAAAATGTAGGCCACGAACATGGCGTCGAAACGAAACGATTTTTTCCGCAAATAGCAAACAACTATAACACACAAAGCACGAAAATCTTTTCCTCAAAAAGAATCTTGACATCCTATCATAAAATTCAACAATGAAACCATTAAAACTCTGAATCAAAATCGTTATTTAGGTGTTGCGTTATATTCCAAAATTATCCTTCCTATCGCATATTGGTGAAATAACACAGAAAGCTGTCTCCGTCATGAATCAGCTCCTAACTTCGGCAAAAAAAGTATAAACAAAATTCATCCTATATAACAAGTCAATATTCTATGGAATACGCTTACATGAAATCCCTGCTCTAGGACATCGACTTCTTCAGATTCATGTGGAAAGAACATTAGTTGTGCAAAGGAAAATATTATTGGAGCACATACAGCTTAAGACCTTCAAAAAATGTTTAATTTATTTTTTATTTTATAGAGGAATTATTCCTGATTATTTATATGAAAAAATTATCTTGATATCTCATGTAGTTTTCGAGTTATGATTTAAATGGTAGAATGCTGCAACGTAATTTAAAAGTTAGAGCAATAAATGAACTTACTAAATGCTATGGAAATGCCATTTGAGAAAATTCTAGTTCAGTAAGTGAGATGAGAATGGCCATATGGGCCATTTGGTATCATAAATGCTCAACAGATGCTAAACCAATGCATTATTTATGCCCTAAAGGTGCCCATTTCAGAGAGCACTAACTGCAGGAACGCTGGCCAAGTATAAACATAAAAATACCTTGCCAGAATCAGTAATGCATGCAATAAAACCAGTGTTCAAAAGATTAGTTGCTACAGGGCTTCTGAAAAAGTGTGTAGGAGCATACACACAAAACGCGAATGAGTCCTTTAACTCAAAAATTTGAAAAATTTGTCCTAAAACTGGATTTTGTTGAAAGACAATAGTAAAAATTGCAACAAATGATTCTGTAATTACTTTTAATCAATGCACACATTGAAAGTAATTTCAGAATTAGGAATGCAGCCTGGGAAGTATTGTGAGCATGATCAGAACTTTGAGGATGATACTCGTATAAGTACTGCAGAGAAAAGGAAACTTCAAACCACAAAAGAGGCAAGGAAATTCAGAAAGAAGCTTAGATTGCTAGAGACAAACCAAAATTCAGCATTAGAAGGGGCAACTTATTCTACAGGGAAATTTTGAATTCCATAGTACTCAAAAAAGTATGTAAAATATATAAATAAAACTTTAACGCTTATTTCCCACAAATTGTATTTTTTTCCCTGTTAACTTAAAAATTATCAAAAATAACGTGAATTTTTTTGTGTGTGTTACAAAATGCATGATCTACAATACAGTGCAAAATAACTTCCAACACTTTAATAGTTCTTCATATAAAAAAATAAAATATACTAAAAAAATTATCAAAAATCATTGTTTTAATTAAGCACATCATAAAAATATTATCGGTTAAGGAATGTAAACCAAAATTCATGATCTTGTAAAAAAAACGTATCTGCTACATTACAAAGAAAAGAGAACACGAAAATCTTTCAAATCAACTGTCTTATGAGGGAAACGGTGCATACTTGCAGTCTGAACAAAGGTCAATCAAAATTAATAAACAGTATATAAATAAATATTATTTCTCAAAATAAAAATCTGATTTATGTGCACAAGAGTTAGTCCCCATAACTCACTAATTTTTATTGTCATAGTTGTAAAAGTTAATAAAAAAACGTTAAATTAGTCCAAATTTTCCTACTCTAAGCTGTATGTCCCCCCTTAATTCGATGTTTTAGTGCACACGAAAGGACTCCAGTTGACTCTATACAGATCATCACTGACTTGACTGCAGCAGCACTGCACCACTTAAACCGTAATAACCCAAACATAGCCCACCAAATTACAAACAAATCTGTGGAATCCAAAGATGAATGTAAAGATTGGCTTATGGATGAATGTGAAACCAGATGGGACAAAATTGAAAAATGCCTTTTGTCAAGGAAATTAATATACACGGTTGAATCACAAAGCAGCTTTATAAGTCTCTAACGGACAGATTAAGCTGCTCGGGCTTGGCGGCGGAATCAAAAAAAAAGCAGACAGCGGTTGACACTTGGGCCATAAAGCTCAGACAGCTAGTCGCCAGTTTCGGAATTTGCTAATCTGTCTGAGAATTTGGTGACCGGGTGGCGTGTGCTCCCCAAATATAACAATGAATATTTTTGGAGAATATCGATCCCTGCCACATTGGTGATGGGTGTCGCAGAAGTGAGGGGGGAGGTTTTAAAAGAGGCAGGTGGAGACATTTTCGCTTCAGATTTGTGGTAGAGAGTGAGTTTGAAAGATGTAAAAATTGATGGTGACACAGATTGGTGGTGACAGATTGGTGAAAGATAGGTAGTCGAGATGGTGATCGACAGCTTTGATCTGTAGGGAGGACGAACCCGGAAGAAGTGGAAAGTTGACACGGTAAATGTATCGCTGACCCTTTGTAACTTTCGGTTTGCTGCTAGGTCCTAGTGGATTAGTTTTGTTCTATGAGAAGGCTCATCAAGAGCGACCTTGAGATTGTTAAGTTTAATAATTAATGTAAATCTTTTTTTGTAAATATTTGTGGAGTTTTGTTGAAAATAAGGGCCGGCGTAAATATTGAAATATTAAAAACTTGTAATTTATATTGTAAATATGTTGGTTAACGTTACAGTAAATTGTTTATAGTTTTCATTATATAGATCTATACTTTATTTATTATTAATTAATATCCGTCCCCATATATTTATTATAACTCGAACAAAAGAAATAGTTCCATTTTTCTCTGGAAACGGACCATACAATTCTAAATTAAAACCGTTAAATTTTATACAATCATGTACAGGTTCTTTTTACAAACAGGAAGGTGAAACACCTTATCACATTGTATGGGAATGTGATTTTTGGCATGGCACCTTTCAGGACTACCTTAAAAAAATTTTGAATATGAGGAAATTTACTAATCAGTTATGTTAACCTCGAAATAATGGAAATATGAACCAGTCAACAAAGCAGATTTTATTCAATTGAACCGAAGGTGTTTATTTAGGGCGGTGAAAATCCCCCACTATAATGCATACAGATTCATTAATATGGAACAATATAAAGAAGAGGATGTCTATAGTGGGGTGAGGAGTTTGGCAACCCTTGTAACCAGCAGTAAGTGTTTTTTTTCCTTCAGAGTAACTTTAAACTGGTAAGCTATATTTAGCATATACAGGTTCATACGGATTAAAATGGAGCCAAAAAATGCTCAGGGACGACCAAACATTGCAGTATGCGTTATAAAATTCTCTGTGATTTCGCTATAACTCTCCATAACATTTGCTACACCCACAAGAAACTTTATGCAGAAATTCTATCATGTGAATTAGTGTCACTGCATTTAATAAACCAAAAATCTTCACTTCGTTACTTCCCAGCTGTGGTCCGAAACGAAATTAGGAATTATGTTCCAATTGTCTTTTAGCACAGAAAAATTGTACGATGCCCAAGAACTATTAACGTCTGTATAAAATATAATTAACAAGAATCATCGACATGTATAGCACAACGCAATAAAATTTTAAGACCTTAGTAGACATTGCACCCAGCCCTTGTGGTCCTTGACAATAGTTTAAAATCCAGGTGGTCATTCAGTAATGAATTTTTCCTTTCTTGATTGTTGTCAGTTAAAATTTGATGTCAATTTAATCCTTCACTCCACATTCCTTACTTTTAGTAACACATTATTTGGTTAAAGACTGATAGTTAATTTAATAATGATGATAATTTGTCCCTTGTTTTCATCAGTCACCTAATAAAATTTATTTCAATTTTGAAATAAAAATTGAAATAGATTTTATTGCGTGACTGATAAAAACAAGGGACAAATTATTATAATTATTTAGTAGCATTTTTTACCAACACATTTCCGATTTCCCTGTGGCTTTTTTTGCTGAAACTTATGAGGAATTTACAAAATTCTTGTCGTTATGTTTGATGTTAGACATTGGTGTGAATGTAATCATTCATTCCACTGTCCTTGCGTTTAGTAGCAATATAAACACAATTTAGGCCTTCTTTTCGATCCTCCTTCCCTCTTTTATTTTGCTTGTACTGATATAAGAGACTTAGAAAATACTTGTCTATAGAAAGATAATTATAGGAATATAGATGACTTTTTTGCAATATTCCTGCCTATAAATCGGATTATTATTAATTATTTTTTCAATACTGAATTTATTTTTGTATTATAAAAAAATTGTTGTCTTAATTTTCGTGAAGTCTTCGTTATCACTCAGAAACACAAACTGGTACATAAACTTACAGAAACCCAGAGATTTAAATTTTCTATCTTATGCTTTTAATTTTGTTGACAAAGACTCGTTATTGTCCTACAGTTTACATTATATATTTAATAACCTTTGTGTCAATTTCTATCCTTTCCTATTAAATTCAGTAATCTTAGAAATTATTTCGTTGATAATAATGCGAAAAAAACTAATCCCTCGAAAATCTACTTTTTACCTTATTATGGTCGCCTTTCTGCATAATTTAAAGTATTATTAAAAAAATAGAATTTCTCTGCTATTTTCGAATATTTCAATTCAAGGTTAAAGGCATATAAAATTTATGTCTTTCACAAACTGTGTTGCAATAATAACGCATATTGATATATTGGTCAGACCAAACGATAACTGTCAAACAGAATTAAGGACCATGAAGAAAATTTTGAATTTACAAACCTAATATTGTCTGAGGCGTAACCCTTATTTTATTTTCATAATAGTGTCATTTTATACAAGGAAGAAAATTAGATATGAAACAACACATTTCAGAATTTAATCCATTTATAACTAATTTTATGTAAATGCAAAACAAGACATCCCTCAGTTATATTAAATGATGTATGAAAATGTTCATTGGTCACATCTTTGGGTCATTTTAAGCGTGGTATTTTTTATTCTAATTTTTTTATTATTACTTCAAAATTTTACTTTATTGTCTGTTATACTAGTCATTAATTATTATATTATTTGTATGATATCCGTTTTAATAGAATTGGGCAGTTATTTAATGACAGGTTCCAACGGTTGCTATATTCAATCTATAAAACTACTCATTAATCACTATGAAGTTTAATGCGTTTTGGCTCTTAACTTTTCAGCAAAGTTAATATCAAAATGTTACATCAAAAATATTTTCCTTAGTAAATATATATTGTCTTCTCGTCCGCCACGAGTTTGAATATGTAAGAAGATAATCTAGTTTTTAACTGGTACAGTATTACTTTTTCATGGATTCATTATAAATTATAATGGATTTATTTGCCCTATTCTCCAATATAATATATTTTTAATATTTTAAGGAATCTTGTAATTTTCCTTAACTGTTTATAAAATAAAATTTAAATTTGATAAATTTACGTAAGAAAAAATAATTACGCCTTATATTTTTTCTGAATATAAGACCATTAATCTGTTGAATTTGATTGGATATTAAAATTTATTTAAACCTAATATTGTGTTCAATTTGATTAACACAGAATCACTACAATACTGTAAGTTCTTATCAGTTCGTACAAACATGAAGAGGATGGTTATTTAATTATGGAATAAACATATGTCAGATTATATCAATATAATTATTGAAACGTCGTAGAGTTTCGTTGAACGATTGTTCTGATCTATTTAATTTTTCTTTAAATAAACATTATAACCTTCATTCTTTTTTTATTTGAGATCATAAATTGCTGTCAAGAGGAAGCATAACAATCCTTAAAATATTTTAAGGTATCTAAAATGTGGGGGGTTTGTGTCATTTTTAATGAACAGAGAGCTAAAACAGTCATTCTTAATACTAAATTAACAATAATTTTTAATTTTCATTTACTGGATTGCAAGTTTATTTTAAAATTACAGTTGGTATCGTCTTAATAATGTAAAATATAATTCCTAAAAATTAAAAAATGATAATTAATAATTAGAAAATATTTTTTGCTGTTGAGGTAGTTACTAAAATATTTTTAATTACAATTCTGCACGCAAATTAGCTTATTTAATGGTTTGCACGTCCGCATCAACGAACAGCAACTCTTAGTGGCATATTCTAGGGGAAGGATTACGGAACGATTTATCTACCAGCTTGAGCGGATTTAGTATAGAAACTCATCATTCTTTAGCTACTAGGAGTTAAGCCATTCTCGATAAATACATCTTTGGTAATGACGGAATGAGTAATCTTTTACAGCAGAATTTAATAAAAGACAAAGGTTTCTTATAAATGCAACTGAATGGAATATAACATTAATTCACAAATTTACATATATATTTTTCACTAATTTTCTTTCCCATATTTAAGAACTACAGAATGTAGTCATTGTGTATACATAAATAAATATTTTTTTCTTCTAAATAAGAACTTATCAAGGGCACGACTGCTTCCTAATTTTATTCAAAGTTTTGGAATTTTATATGATATAAAAATTTAGCAAGAACTCTAATTGGCGACAGGCAGGTAAGAAGTAGTTTTTCCCGGCGCTTGGCTGCCGTTCGGGAGACAAACGTGTCTGTGGATTTATAATTTAAGCTTGTTTTGTTGAAGGAACTTCACCCTCCAAAATCTCCGAAGAGCACTGTTCCCTGCATTTTGGAAAACTCCCCGTCCTAGACAAAGGATTCATGAGGGTTGGCGGGATAGCTCTTTCCTTTGCAGAAGGGATATACGAATTGAACTGGGAGGTGAGAAACCGAAAAATATTCATAATGGTTTTAGACGTTGAGAGGGCGAGGAGGTAGATAGGGATAGTGGTTCAAGACGTTGAGAATGCGAGGTGGAAGGGAGGAAGTAGAGTTTATCGGGACGTGGAAAGGAGGAGAAAGCTGAGCGTGGAAAGTATGTTGAAAGGGAGGAGGAAGCTGTAGAGTGCAACAAGAGTTGAAAGGGAGGAGGAAGCTGCAGAGTGCAACAAGAGTTGAAAGGGAGGAGGAAGCTGCAGAGTGCAACAAGAGTTGAAAGGGAGGAGGAAGCTGCAGAGTGCAACAAGAGTTGAAAGGGAGGAGGAAGCTGCAGAGTGCAACAAGAGTTGAAAGGGAGGAGGAAGCTGCAGAGTGCAACAAGAGTTGAAAGGGAGGAGGAAGCTGTAGAGTGCAACAAGAGTTGAAAGGGAGGAGGAAGCTGGAGAGTGCAACAAGAGTTGAAAGGGAGGAGGAAGCTGGAGAGTGCAACAAGAGTTGAAAGGGAGGAGGAAGCTGGAGAGTGCAACAAGAGTTGAAAGGGAGGAGGAAGCTGGAGAGTGCAACAAGAGTTGAAAGGGAGGAGGAAGCTGGAGAGTGCAACAAGAGTTGAAAGGGAGGAGGAAGCTGGAGAGTGCAACAAGAGTTGAAAGGGAGGAGGAAGCTGGAGAGTGCAACAAGAGTTGAAAGGGAGGAGGAAGCTGGAGAGTGCAACAAGAGTTGAAAGGGAGGAGGAAGCTGGAGAGTGCAACAAGAGTTGAAAGTGAGGTGTAAATTGTTGCTCTTGAGTGAGAAAGTGTTTCGAACAAAGAAGGCGGAAAAACGGAGTTTACTTCAATCACTGGCAGTACGAGGTTCATCCCACTTGCCGTCGGCACTGGTAAAATCTGCAAATCAACCCCAACATCTAGTAACTGCGTCGAGAAACTAATGAAGATATAACATGTTCAAGTGTACGATATCTTTGCTGCACGTGGTGAACCCAAGAAGTAATTAACCCTGATATTTAAAAATCTTCCTCTTGAATTAATTTATGAGTAATAAGGCGCAGGACCTCTTTTGAGTGATTTTTTTATATAAATAAAATTATTTTATCATATCCTAAAGCAGTAATTAAAATAATTATGTCCATTAAATTATTTACACTTTAAAGCTCGGACTGTATCAGTCATTTGTTGACGTATACTTCTTTTACCATTTACTTTACATGCCCATTTAAGTGTTCCTAATTAGTACCTTATAAGTATAGAAATGTGGGGGTTTGTGTCATTTTTCATAACATTAACCCTAGAACGGAGAGTTAAAACTGTCATTCTTAACACCAAATTACAAGAAGGTGGTTTAAATTTATGAAAAGGTTCGTCTATAAATAGTCTGAGATGAAAAGCTAATTTATGGTTACGCCTTTTCTTAACTACAGTCCTATTTAACATTAGCACTATGGCACTTAAATACAAAGGTGTGAAGATAATTAGAGTAAAAGCCACTAAAGTTTGCCTTTTAGCAGAATCACCTATCGTCAAAATATTGAAGCCTTTCCTTTGTCAAACATTTATTACATCGTGTATTGTTGTCAAGTTTTAGAATTTGTCTTGGACGCTTCCTGTTTGAGTTTATGAGAGTGCAAAAATTTCTGACCTCATTGGAAATGGATAATTTGGTTTCTAAGAAATAAAATCAGAAAAAGACTTATTAAATAAAAAAAAATCTCATTGACACGTTAACTGCCACTGACGTCATATAAAATGACCGCGAGTGCCATGTTACTTTTTTGATAATCGATATGTTAATTCATTCTTTATACAAGAATATAAGGCCAAAAAATATTAACCGTAACAATTGTTTTATGTTTGATTGTTTGACGTTTCCAAGTGTGTTTGGCACTGGTGAAGGAACAGAGTGATAGAAAAACGCTCAAAAGCGTCAGTGGCACTGATGCAAGTCTGAACTCGACGCTTTAAAGATCATCGCCAGTGAAAGTGTTAAACGAACTTAAAGCTAAATAATAATATCATCTTTTAAAAAAATCGTAAGTGAGCTAAAGGTAAATAACAGCCATGATTATATATTATGTTACCTTTCCTGCGCTGCGGACGCCTTTCCAAAGGGAGAAGTAGACCAGTATGAACACCGCTAGGACACACAGTGCAAGTGACCATTTGATCGGTCCCATGCGGTCCAGGCCATCTGATTTGTACTGCTCCAGAACGCTGCGCCTGTCATCAATAAAATACCCATCAAAAACAGCTCTTATTTACTATCAATAAAAATCATTGATACGAGGAGTGATAATAGAATAACTGGAACTTTATAATTCCATTTTGAAATACATGATTTCATATTGGTTGGTACAAATGTTCCTGAAGTGTTTCTACTTGGTAGCCATTTTCAATGTTTGTGTAATTGATAGCCGAAAAGGTTAATTGTGTTTTCGTGTATCAAACAATTAGTAGAAAACTAAATCGCAGAACCGTATTTCAGATGTAAACGTAGATGTTTCGCGAACAAGTGAAGAAAATGTATACAGGAAATCGCCGAATCATCATAGAGAAGTTTCTGATGCAATAAAATCAGATGGAGCTAAATCTAGATTGTGTAGGGAAAGAGGTAACATCACCAAACATATTTTAGAAGGTTTGTTTGGTAAGTACAGTGGTGTGAGAACGCGCATTGTTAAGGAGCTGTCACGTGTTCGTCTTAGACTGTAGATCTCCAGGGAGACTTTAACAAGAAATAAAGGGATCCTCTGCAGCTTCTCGGCGTTGTAGAGTCTGGCCTCTAGTCTTGACACCAATGTCGGTTGGGAACGTGGAAAAAACTATTGCACTGCTGCCTAGTAACCGTACTTCTATTTCTTCTGAAAGGAAACCCGAAATAATAGAGTTTTATTACGAAACAAAGTCCGGTGGGGATGTTGTACATAAACACTGTGCTACTTAAAATACGTCGCGATCAACAAAAAGGTGGCCAATGGTAATATTTTCATCATATATTAAACGTGGCAGGAATAAATTCAAGAACTATACAGATTGGCAACGGCTCCGAATACTCTGCAAGAAGAACCTTTTGGAAAAGTTAGCTATGGAAATGGAAATTACTCAACTGCCAAAAGATCGTAAAAAACAATAGTTCACCGAGTGATTTGAAAAATGTTTTAGAAAAGGATAGAAATGCTCCAACAGCGTACGAAGCAAATTGTCAAATGCCAAAAAGTAAAAGAAAACACTACGGACCATGTTACAAGGACAGCAAAAAACTGTGCAAAACAAATATTGCTATGAAACATGCGAAAGTTTCTTGTGTTTGCCTATACACGCAAAACTAATTTGCCTTGTCGAAAACTCAAGGAACGTTGAAAGAGAATCTGATCAATGTTTTTATTTTACAAACAATGTAATAACTAAATTATATTATGTAAACAAATAATATTTATGAACATACTTTGAAATTTCAATAAAAATTATTTAGATATATAATTTCACTTTCAAATAAATATATTTCTAGGACCCTGCCATATAGCTGATATTTTGTTAACAAAATTACAGTCTCAGTATTTTATAATATATTATTAGATAATTATATTTGTTTTAATAAAATTTTATTCATCAAATATTTTGAATAAAATGACAATTTTTTTACTAAACCAGACTGTAATTGGATGCATAAATTATATATATATATATATGTGTGTGTGTTAAATACCTGAATAAAGATTCAAAATAATTGATTCATATAAATGATTAGCAACGAAATAGTTAATTAAGGTCCCGCAGACCTAGCACGACTAATCACGTTACTTTAGGGGATGCAACTAACGGAGGGTTAAGCAAATTTATCCCTGTAGAATTCTCTTGCACAGAAAGAATCTTTCACTACATCTTTGTTCCATAAAGCGATTTCTGTTTTGTGTAACTATTTTATAGAAACGAAAGAGCATATTTACTGTCGAGTAATCAAGTAATTGTGCATAATTTTAAATAATAACAACGTTAATTATCTTGAGTTTCTTAAATCATGTAATACTTTTTCATTCGTTTTATTATCAGTTACGTCAATAGATTTGCCCATGCCTGGATTTTATCGACGTCTGCGAAGAATCAGTTGTAACACGTATATTTTTTCAGTGTAGGTACATATTGAATAAATAGTTTTATTACCATTTTCGTTTACCACGACGTCAGGCCATCGCTTTCGATACGTAAACAAAGTAGGAATTTAATACAAGTTTTTAAAAATGGTACATACTGAAGAAAACTGCTTACTATATGACCTTATTATGGGTAAAATAAATGTGGAAAATTCTGAGAATCATGAAAGGAGGGTTTAAAAATGAACGGTTTGAAGAAAAGTGCAGAAAACATTTTATATACGACTGTATTTCATAACTTCGTTATAATCTATAGCAATAAATGAAATTGAAATGTCTGTTTATCAGTTCCACTGTCTGAATAAGTTCCGAAATGGCTCAACGGATTTCAATAAAAAATTGAGAGTTTAAAGAAAGGAGATTTAATTGAAATATTTGTGATTTATTTAATTGAAATATATTGTAGAAGATGTTACTATAATATGAATGTAAATAAAAGTATTTCTTAGAACTACCGCGGTGTGTAAACCAACTGCGAGTTATAAGTCCTATTACACGTTGCTATATCATTTATCCCTGTTACTATCTATTATTGCAGCTGAGAAAAAAAAAACTTTGGATCGTCGATACGATGTTCGCATCAATAGGTTTTATTTCTCGTGGGAGGTAAATTTTCTAATTTAGTAATTGATAATATAATAATGAAAAGGAAACTATCGAGTTTGGTGACAAAACCGGTGTAATGCGAGTCGCTCTTTTACATTATGACCTTTAATATGCGCTTTAAATAAAAATTTAACCAATAAATCCGTGAAAAATTTTAATCTATTAGAATACTGAAAAATATATTTATTCCTGCTACTGTACCGGTGGGTATTTTGGACTCTCGAGTTACTGGGAGTATATTTGAGGTTCATACTGTGACTTTTTCGGTGCTGATTTAGTTTTATGTTGACAAAGAACTAAACAATGTTCTGGGATAGTATAAATAAATACCCGGGCAACGCCGGGTCCGCAGCTAGTAATTAATATGACTATACAATTCAGATTATATAACTATTAGAATTTTAACATTTCCATCCATATAGCTACGTTTATTTGTTTGCAAAAATCATAGAAATTTTAATGATGAATCTAAGCTAATTTTCACTAACACAAACTTCACATTTAAGAAGAAATTAAGTTTCAAAAGAAACAATCTAAGAACATCTTGTATTTTTAATATGAATCACTTCAATAATACATAAATAATGGATGAGACGGTGAAATTTGTGTCAAGTTGGTAAATGAATAATTAAATTAATGTTTTCTGGGGCACGGGGTAAAACATTTTTTATGTAATCATTAAAATAATAATGATACATTATTATAGTTATTTATTCTAACTTATTTGGCTTAATTATGATTGTCGTACCATTTTCAATTTCTATTTATACATAGAAAGAAACTTGGTACTAAAAATATCTGCTGGTTAGCGCTGCTCTGAATCAGTTTTCCTACTTAAAATCCAGACACGCCCAAGATACTGCAAAATATTGTTGATTACAGGCTAATGCAGTTGATCTCAAACACACTCTCGAAACTCGTCCCTTCATTTCCGAACAGTCACGATCTACAGATACGGAGCTATTCATTTTACGAGTCTATCTCGGAGAATACGATTGGATATTTCTACACCTCATTTAATCAATTTTGTCTCAGCTCAGTAACAATTTTCATTTCTAAACAAGAAAGGTTCGCGATTCGCCAAGTGCAAGAAAACTAAATTAAGCGATAGCGGGCCTTAATCATTACACTACTAAAATAAAACTTAGTATTCCAAAACGCAACTAAAATATTCAGCGAATATTTAGTCTGTAAATGTACGAAATAAAAAACTCGACATTCACAAAAAATAATTATTGCTGAGCCGTCAGGTATAAATTATGTACGATACTATTTGCTGTTGAAGACCGAAAAATATTTTCAGGTTCTATTCTTCCCTGTAATGCTAATTTTACAAGACCTTCATGTCTCAAAACGTGGCCTATTAAACTACCCCTTCTCTTGGTCAAAGTCTTCTAAATTGTTCTTTCTTCCCTATTCTGCTTATAATTTCCTGGTTAGTTACCCTATCCACCCATCTAATATTCAGCATTCGCCTATAGCGCCACATTTTGAAAGCTTCTAATCTTTTCCTGCCTGCAACTCCTAATCGTCCATGTTTCGCACCCGACCTACCTGATGCAGGTTTTTAGGGTTTTCCTTGCATCTCTTTAGGTGAAACACCGGGTAGGATCCTTAAGCCATAGCCCGGGGGCCCTATTTAACCCTTGGCTACCTTGATCTACCTTCCGCATCCCCCCCTTTTCAATTCCCTACCTATGCTATTAAAGGGGAGTTGCATGCTTCAGGATCACCCACATGTAGCCTGTTAACCCCCAAAAAAATTGAAGTGGAGTTCCCTCTTACATAAACACCCTCATGTAACCTGTTAACCCCCAAAAAAATGCTATAAAGAAACTAATGAAGTTAAGGTTCAATCGAGAGGAATACCAGGAGGAAAATTCTCTCGCAGGAATTTCTTCACAAAGTGCAGGTAGTGCTGATCTATCTGTAGGATCAAATAGCCAGTACCTATAATAATTAATTATTATTTTATTAATAAATTTATACTCTTTTTTTTGTAAATGCAATTTTTTGTCTTTAATCTTACTAATTGTAAACTTTTATTCCTATCTTTTTATCTTATATTTAATGTCCTCTACCGAGGACTAATGGATTGAATAAAAAATGTAAACGTAAACTTATTTCTCAGATTGTGCGTCTATGTGGTAGCGACTAACATTTTTCTCAACAAGTAATATTTGACGTATACTATTTTCTCAAACGAGGACTAATTGAAATAACAAATATAAATATTACAGATATTCCTATTACAATGGAGAGGCTTCCTATTATAACCAATAGAAGGCTTAATGACAAATATTAGATCTTCATAAGAGAAATCTCCATTTTGTGAAAGTTTGTTCTTGGTACAGGATTTTGAGCAAGCTTGATAACTATTTCCTCTTTAAAAATACAATAAATTGTGCAAAAGTCAAAAATAGAAATTTAACACAAAATAAAATAATTATAAATCAAATCGCTTTAGGCTTCAAACATGAATTAAGGCTAATTTTTAAATTTTAAAATAACTTTTAGACTAAAAGTCCTAAATTGAATTAACAATTAACTCCGCATCATCTATTTTGTCATGTATAATTACAGAATAAGGACTGCTTCATAAAGTCCAAGCGCTATACATCCGGCAGGTCTGGATTTCATTAAAATGGTCTCCAGTCCCGTGTTTTACGTGTAAGGAATGTTCCCAGCTACTGTGTGAGAACCGAGAGGTGAGGAGAAGCTCTCAGCGGCATGAATTTAAGGGAGACGGCATCCATTTTTAAATGACTGCCTCTTCCGTAGGTAGCAATTGGTAAAGGGGAGGGAAAACCACACCTTTGGTCTACCTACAACATGGGCTTAATCGACTATTTAGTTCAGGACAACCATGAACACCTTTCCTGAACGGCTCCTAGTAATAACCTAATTGATAGTCTTCCATTCGTCTACATTCTTTAAATTATTGAACAAACTGTATTAGGCACAATAAATTAGTTTTCATTACATTTTTTTTTGCAATTCTTCGAAGCATTTTCAAAGACACCAATACTTGACTGTCATCATTAGACTTTCCTATTCATCAATTCTCAGCTTTTTCCTTTTCCGGACTTCACTAATTGCCCCTCTCGAATTATGATTTTTCATTCCATTGACCCTTTTAGTCGATGTAACAATTTCAAGGGGAATAATGAAAAAATATATATCTTTTTGAAGAGAAAGTAAGAAGCTGGTTAGTAATAATAGGATGCAGCTGACACTTATTAGTTACTGGTATAGTCAATGAAGTTGTAGGAGTTAATGGAGTCGGTGACAGTTGAGGTCGGGCAGTTATTAACAGGTATACGGAATACGAGAAGTTTTATAGAATTAATAGGTTGGGTAATTAGGAAGTGACGAAGACATTGCTACTTAAGATTGTATCGCAGCAGAACACTCACAAATATTAATTCCAATTTATAAAATTTTTAATTAGATAAAATTTCAGCACGAAGATGTCGCTGAACAGGAAGAAAGAGGTTTTTCCCGGCGTCGGGCTGACAGCTTGATACATACCTGACTGCGTGTTTATAATATAATGATATAAATTCGTAATTTTCCCCGTAAACTCCTGCAATTATATTTTTCTTGTAGTGTATCTGTAATAACAGATTATGAAATACCAGATACAGTTTTAGAAATCAGCGTCATTGTTAAGTCAAAATATTTCATTGAAATGTTCATTTAAGACTTCCGTACGATGTTTCTGCCATTCTCAAAATTTCTTTAATAGTCAGGATTTTTTTATCAAAGTGAATAAGACCTTAATAATTTCAAAAAACACAAAAAATATTTTAAATTACATTGAATATTTATTTTCCATCTAAACTTAGCGTCGGAAGTTTCAAAAATATAAATTCCTAATTTGAATTTTTATAATTGGTTTTAAATAAAAATGTTGAAATAACGTATTGTAATGATTTATGATGAATTAAAGAAGGTGACATTTCAGTAATTTAATGAGAAACTGTTTCATTTTTGAAGTCTAATCTGCCCAAGCAAATAGAAAATAATTATTATTGGGATTGACAGCCAAGAAAAAACAATTTCCATTCTTCACCAATATTTGCGAACATAAAATTATATATTTTTAACATTTAATTGAGAAATATTCTGGTAAACTTCGCATCCAACTCGAAATACTGATTAGGAAACATGTTCACTTTTTAATATTCTTATTTGAATTAATATTTGTACCTTGTACTGTATATTTAAGTACTAAGATCTGGTGTTAATAAATAATCCTCTTTAATTTGTCTTTTGCTCCTTTAAGGAGGACTTCAGCAGACTCAAAACGGGCTGTTTTTTTGATATGTTAACAGGTTACATGAGAATGATCCGGAAACAGACAACTCCCCTTTATACTTTAGGAAGGGAATTGGAAGGGGGATGCGGAAGGTAGAGCATGGTAGCAAAGGATTGGCTAGTGCCCCAGGGCTATAGTTTAGGGATCCTACCCGGTGTTTCACCTAAAGAGATGCAGGGAAAACCCTAGAAAACCTGCATCAGGTAGGTCGGGCATTGGGTACTATTCTCACGCCCTTCCGAATGACGGGAGACGAGTTTGCTGTGGGGACGCAGCATTCCCTTCTCCGTGTCTCCACCAATTTCAGGAGGCAATTGGCCGACTGATCCAATGGGATCAGCGGACAACTCTTGCCATATGCCCAAGGTCCTTGACCCCAGTACATATACCTCCTAAAATAGGTGAAGGTGTCTCGGCATATGAGAACTTTGATAAAAAATACCCAGAGAGAGTGCGAGGCATCCCCGACATGATCAGGTAAGCCCCGCAGTCACTCTCCCGTGAAGCGCCTATTTTAACATGGGTTCTTATGGGTCTACGAGAGAGTTTCACCTACAGGAGGATGGATGACATTAACTCTCTATTTACGATCTTTGGCCTCTCATCACGGAGGTTAAAAAAAGAAATGTGACTCCAAAAATTTCAAGAATCCAATTCACCCATACATGTCATGTTTACTGTTGATGAAATCGTAAGGAAGCTGTAATTCTTCCATTCGATTTTGGAACATAATCAAGAATAGGTTAAGATGGAAAATAACTGGTCTGTTTATAATAAATTACATCGTTAGCTACCATTTTTATACAAATACAGCAAATTGATTAAGGGATTAGAACCAAAATTTAAAAGTGAAGAATCTAAAGATTAGGATGTTACAATTTCAATTAAACTGGAAAATAAAAAATGAAATTTCATTATGAACAAGCTGATTTTTAAATAATCAGAACTTTGTCATGCATAGTGTTTTATTTAACAAACAGTTAATTAATCGCTGTTAATTAAAAACTGCGTTGGTCACCTAATACGAAAGACAAAGTTTTTTTAATCATCTGACGTCATCAAATATTTCAGTAAATCTTAAATCTTATGTAACTGTCAGTTGAAAAATTTCAGTCGTCAATACTACCTTTAGAATATCTTCTGGAATGATGTGCTTTGAACTAGTTCTCCTTACACTCTGAACTTTCTTACATTCAAAACGTTTCTATATCCCTTCTTTCATTCAAAAACCTTTGCTTCTTTACTTATTTCTATTTTTGGACTTTTTTATTATTTTTATGTATCATCAAATGGTGTAACGTAACAATATTTAATAACAGAGGCCTACACTATCATTACAATTTTAAACCAAGGCCTCGTTGTACGATTTAAGGTTTTATTCTGACTGTAATATAACATTTAATAAATGACGCCTGAATAATCGGAACTCTAAAAAATATTATCTTAACGATTCCAGAGCTTTTACGTCTTTTACGCTTTCCATTCCAGGGGAGGAAAATAATTTTTCACTATCTCGCTTATGTATAAACATATCGCCATGAATGGCCGTGAGGGGGAAATGAGATTTGGAATGAAATGGAAAGTAAGCAGGCGACGCCTTAATTACGCTTCCTATTTACGTTTGTCAGGATGTTTTTTAGGCCTCTGGTGAAAGCTGAAATCAGTCTGGAACAGAGGAGGAAGAATGTGCGAGGCGCCGTCTCTATTATCAGTGTCACATCCCTCTAATGAGCTATGCTGCTAACGTCGGAAAGTGATTCGCGGGGAACTTTCAGGAGAACGCAACCGATCTAATAAAAAAATTGTGGAATAATTTGTAGTCAGTAAAATAAAGAATATTTTAGAACAAATAATTTTTAATTTAGAAAATATTTAACAAATTTATTCATGCAACTTTTGGTGATTTCAAGACTTTCCGCGAGTCAATTGCCAGAGTATTTAATAAATGGAAGTAGTTTTATAATATTTATATTCATTTAATATTTCAAAAAACACTTTCCTGATTTTTTAGCCCTTGGGCTGTGGAAAAAGGGACTTTTCGTAATGATTGTAATTGGACTTGAAATCACGATGTACACGTTTTAATATTTATGAGTAAGGGTATAATTTTAAATTTACTATAGGAAAAATATTTTATTTGATTTAAACATGATATTTTCTGAATTTTTGTTTATAATTGAAAAATTAGTAACAATATTGTTCCTATATTTTTGAAAATCTCCGGTGCAAGTCGCTAAGGACGCGGCCATCGTGTCACTTTCGCTGACGTCACAAAAGGAACATTTAATCCAGGAAATATTTACGGATCTAATTTATGTAATTTTCAATGATACCACGCGTTCTCCTGTGACAATTTCAAGTGTTTGTTAAAATATTCTACTAAGCGACGCTGTATTTATATTACCGTATTAAGATCACTCTTCGAATGTCTTGAATAATCCTATTAATCATTCAAATATTGATGTTTTAAGCTATGCTATTAAAATAAAATAATTATAGACTCAAAATGTAAGTATATTTCGTGAAATCCAAGGGAATATTTACAAAATATAAAGTCTATACTCCTGTAAATACCAATTTCTTCTAGATATTTTGTTTTTAATGTGAAACGTGGTCTAATAAATATAAAATTATACATATTTTGATTGTGGCTTATAAATTCTTCTCACGATCAATTAGGATGAGAAGTTACATAAGAAGTAAGAGTTTTTTTGCAATCATTTCATATCATTTTAACCCTTTCTGATCTTGGAAAATTCTTTGTCATCATGTTGTCTTCTTAAAAACATTTTTACTGAATTCGAAATACCTTATTCTAAATCCAATCCACTTTACTCTGGTTCCATAAGTCATTACCACCACAGTTTCTTCTCATTTTTCCGTATTAAGTCTCCAAGATTCAAGGAGCTTCCCCCCAACTTGTCCAGTTATTAAAATTCGTCCGTACTCTGCGGACACCCCACAGCTACTAGTCTTTCCCAACAATATTTCTCTCTGATTTCCACTTAACTTCCTGGAACGACTGTTGTATACGTATATACTCCAAACAAGGCATTGTTAAACACTCTAATCACACAACTGTTTGAATCTTCTATTGCCAACCCGTCTCAACCACGGTTGCCAACAAATCATGTCGCTATACATCGCCTTTCAGCAACCCTTCACTGTTATCCTGCGAAAACATTTATCTCCATCTCATAAATATAAATATGATTGGGCGTTTAAATCTTTGTAAGTTATCAAATTATATTAAAAATCGGCCATAAAAATTTAATCCGTTCTTATTTAAACTGATGACCTTTAATTCCTTCGGACGAAACATATGGAAAATTCATGACCGCAATTTCAATTTATTAAATGTGGTTTCGCATCACTTTTTTTTCGTTACAACGTATTAATTTACCTGCGGTTTTTTTGGCTTTTCCGAAAAAGTAATGGAATTCGAGAATTGGATTTATCAGCTCGCGGTAGCCATTAGGTTATTAAGCCTGGAATAGAAATCTATTTCCATCCCCTTGAGCACTTGAGGTGCTGGCTAATGCCGTTTATCTTCCGCACTTCACTGGAGCGTTACCAAAACAAGGAAACAGCCAAAGATACAGCTTACCGAAGCTCTTCTGGCTTCACGAGCGGATTTCCCCTGCTGTCTACAACATAACGCAGCCAATGCTTCCATTCTTTCCGTTACAAAAAATACATATGTATACATATCAGGCAGGTCCTTTACTCTGTTTAATCATTATGAAAGTATCAGAACCAAAAGACCATTCCTCATTTATTTTTTAATTAAATTAAACTCACAAACGTATAATTTGTTATGTAACACATTATAAATATTATACAATAAACTATTTAAAAAATAGACAGATTTATTTAAATACGCAAAAAACCATGTAACTTTTACAAACATGTCTTCAAGTATCGAAAAAGAAAAAATTAAATGTACATTGTTACCACTTTGATTAAAAATTAACCATGTATAATGGCCAAGTAGTTACTTAAGACTGTTGGAGTAAATGAAACTAATTTCACAGTAAAAATAGCTATTAATTCATGTAAGGTATAAAAAAAATTACATATTCCGGATGATTATGTTATGCTATCATTTTTTACTAATATACCCCAATGATCTTGTTATTTACATTATAAAATCAGGTTGGGAAAAAATTGCAGTATGATTCCTAGGGACAAAATGATAATAGTCATTAGAATGTTATTATATTCAAAATTCTTCCAGTTTGACTATAATCGTTATCATCAAATTGAAGATAGTCCAATGTAATCTCCTCTATCTCCTTTTTTTCAGAATTAGTCATGAGATTCGTAAACGTATTGTCTAAATAATATAAAAACTCAACGAATCAGACTTTTTTTTGTATTTACATAAGAATGAGGTCAATAATGTAACAAAAATTTTCAACAGCTACCATAATATGTTACAGGTTACTTACGAATTAGAAATTAACACTAGAATTAGCTTTTTGGAAGAATCAGGCGATTCTTGAAACTAATTAGGTTTGAAAAAAAATCTATTTGGGCCGTGTTGTACATTTTCTATCGAGTACAAGAAAATAAAACTACGTTTTTTAACCACATTGATAAGGCCTTGACACACTCAAATAAGAAATATCATATGGAAAATGTAAAGATGGCAAAAAAATATTTTAATAAATAATTCCTATCCATCAACTTTTATCAGTCAACAAATTTCAAACAGAATCAATTACCAAAATTTAATTCAAAATAATGAAGAATAATATTAACGCAAATAACACTAGAAAACCAAAAACAGTTGACAAACAGTTCATAACATTACTGTTCAGTGTAAAAATAAGCGAGAAATTAAAAAGATATAACCAAGTTTCAATTTCAAGGTAGATTTTCAAATTAACAGTAAACTCAAATTTGTAAAAAGAGGAGCGATAAAATTAAAAAAGAAATGTCCCATAATGTTATCTACAAACTTAATTGTGGTCAGCTTCATTGTGGAAATAGAACAAACTAAACAAGCTCTAGGAATTAGATTAAAAGCGCTTAAAAACAATTTAAAACCCGCAAACACAAATATACATAACACAAATTAGAGGAATCCCATGAATTTTACTGTGATAATGTGAAAATTTTTGATTTTGGAGAAAATTTATCGGGGATATGTTATTTTTTAAAGCAAGCACGAACACCCTAAATTCTCATAACGTTATCTTAAAATTAAGTAATGTTTATTGCCCATTGTTTAGTAATTTTTGATAGTTGTTAATATTTGTCACATTTATTGTTTAATTGATAGGCTGATATGTAAATATTTATTAGTATATTTTTCTAAATTAAAAAATCTAACGTCTTTTGTGTATAATTAAACAAATTGATGACTTTGTACAGACTTATTATTAAATTTACTCGTAACATCGTTTCGGCAATTTTTTACGCCTTCTTGAGATTTTTGCTCCCTGTAGAGGAAAAGTGAACAGAAAATTCTTAGGGAGTTGATATTGAGACACTTTTTAAAGAAATACATGGAAACAGTAACAAAACCCCCACAAAAATATACATCAGAAGTACAACAATAGTGGTAGACACCGATTTTTTTCTGTGTTAACAGGCTACATGAGGGTGATCCTAAAACAGGCAACTCCCCTTTAATAGCACAGGAAGGGAAATGAAAAGGGTGGATGCGGAAGGTAGAGAAAAGTAGCCAAGGGTTAACTAGGGCCCCGGGTTATGGAGTAAGGATCCTATCCGGTGTTTCATCTAAAGAGATGCAGGGAAAACCCTAGAAAACCTGAATCAGGTAGGTCGGACATTGGGTACTATTCTCCCGCCCTTCCGAATGACGGGAGACGGGTTTGCTGTGGGGTCGCAGCATTCCCTTCTCCATGTCTGCACCAGTTTTAGATCCAATGGGCATCAGAGTCCAACTCTTGCCATATGTCCAAGGTCTTCGACCCCAGTACAAAATAGGTGAAGGTGTCTCGACGTGTGATAGAGACCCGAGGAAACAAGGAACAATTTAACTCTGTTTCCAAAAGTTGTTACTGCGCTAAATTAAAAACAAAAATCAGTTTTGGTCTTTCGGTTACTTTTAGTATTACTGATAAACTGAATAAATTTATTAAAATGGGCAAAGACGATTTGGAAAATTATTCGCAACATAACGTGATTTACAAAATTAATTTCGGTGCCCGCAATGTGTCAAAAGTGTTATATAGGTCAAACGAAGCGTTCGTTGCGGAACATTACTACATATCGACGATCCATAATATAGTCACCACACATAGGTTCCAAGAAAAAACCTGAAGAAGGCATAAAAACATGCCGAAACTTTGTTGCGAAAAGAATTATATAATGAATTCTGTACTAGGTAATTAATTTGTTTAATTAAAAAAAATTATAACATTTTCTTATTTGTCAAATATTGTCATTAGTATATTATTCTGTACTTAATTATTCTTAAAGGAAAAAACCTATTAGTGTCATTTTTTAATAACTTTTAATGTTATTTACGATTAGTGAGAGGAGCCGCCGCTAGACGGTGTTTTTAATTCACAATACGATAGGTCAAACCCTTTAAAAACGAGACGCTCCATCATTCAGTCTTGTGTAAACTGTGCTTAATAAGTTTCTTAGTGCTGCCTCGGAGCTCTCTTTATATAAAAGATCTGGTGTTTATAAAATTTTATAAAATGTTGAATTTTTGAAAACTTGGATGTAACAATAATTTGGTAAGTTGTTAGTCATTTCCATCTGAATTTGGCTATGTATGAACTTAAATTCAAATTGAAATATGTATTTCACAGGCTGTGAAGATAAAAACCTGAATAAGGTGTGAATATGCGCCAAAACATTGATTAAAAATAAAAATCTGTCGAAAATAATTTCATTTAAAAATTTGAGTATAAGAATTTTATTGAATCAATAGTTACTATAGATTTGATTATAAAACGAAATTACAGTGTAATAAGGTACAGAAATGTTTAAAATCCGTCTCAATTTATTAAATACTAGCTGGAGACCCGGCGTTGCCAGGGTACTTATTTAAATTATCCGTTACACTATTCAAATCTTGGTCCACACATGGCTAAACCGGCATCGAAAGCTTCACAATATGAATCTGAAATATACTCGTAGTATCCCGACAGTCAAAAACACTCCCGGTACAATAACAGGACTAAAATTATTTTCAGTATTCTGACAATAAAATTTCTTCCCCGAATAAGGGATGAATTTTTACTTAAATCGTATATTGAAGGTCATAATGTAACACCGTTTCGACCCCAAAGTTGATAATTTTCTTGTCATTTTCATGTGACTCATTTCCACCCCCAGCCCCCCTCAAAATGCTGCAAGGGGTTGCAATTATACTCATATATTCGGGGAAATACTATAAAATTAATTGACCTCAAAAAATCCTTTTCGACTCAAATATGAACCTTTATACATATAAAAATTCCACTAATACCTCCCTCCCCCTAAGGGAATTGTCGTTCGGGAGTTATATGCCAAACGTTCATAGATAATTGCTACGTTTGACCGTCTGTTTGGTCACCCCTCCCCTGAACCCGACGGTATGGGTTCCTCCGGAGCCGTGGTAGATCTCATTTGAGAAATTCCCATTCTGTTTGCCTCCAAATGCTGCCTACGCTCTTCTTCAGCCTCATTGTCTCGAGGATTATGAACTTGACTTGCATTACACGTACGCCAACCGAAATTTTGACGCCATACTGGTGGCATTTTCTTATGACTAACAATAATTAACACGATGTTTAACCTCTAAAGACTCTTAAAAGCACGATAAACACTAAGTTTTGCTGTTGTGAAAGAAACGGAAATTGAATACGAATGAATGTCAATCTATCAATAATTATGAGTCACAGTTCGTTTTCCCATGTTTGAAATTTTCATTGAAATCTGTTGAGCCGTCTCGGAACATCAAGAGTATAGGCAACCCACATTCACATTGGAAGTTCAAACGCGCGGAAACGTACTTAAGTTATCAGAAATTTTCCAATTTTTGTGCAAATTTCTTAATTTTCTTTCCGTAAGAACCTTGTACGAGCTATTAGAAAACATATAAAAAAAGGAAAAATGAAATTCGTTAAGTAATTCTCAAGTAAAGGCGTGACGAGGGGATATATATATATATATATATATATATATATATATATATATTCACGCGACTTGGAACTTTCCCTATACACGAAACAACAGGTAAACAATTTTGATAAAGTTGAATTCATTAAATATATAGAAAAAGTTACGGTATTATTTGTGTTTCTATTTTATTTTTGTAATCTAAACATAGATCTATACATTTATTTTTCCTTTACATGTAAATATTTTCAAAAAATAGTTTATTTGACAATTAAATATACTTTAAAATAGTTAAAACAGCGTCTTTGTCAGTTTTGGTTTTATTAACTATTTAAAAATACTATGTTCCGTCTTCCTTCAAGAAATAAAATTTTTAGCTGTTCATGGAACCTCACTCTACAACTCCTTCGGACGTTATATATTTACGTAACGTTTTAATAAAATTTCACATCGGTTTTTGGTTCCCCTGTTTCCTTTTTTTCCCTTCATTTTACTCTTTATTTTATTTCTGAACATTCCTCGTAGAATTCATAGAATTTTAAGAGCGTAACAAAATTGAAACTATCAAATTCTTTAAAATGTCTGAGAAAAACTAGAGAGTACTTGAGGAATGAGGAACCCATTGTACACATTTGGAAAGAATTTTAGTTCCCAGCAAGTGGATTCGTGCGTCAAGAACGTATGCGCACGCAATGTAAGACGTCAACGGTATATATGTGAAAGAGAATTGCGCAATACTGAATGGCGGCTAATATTGGGATACAATTTGCTAGGCGTTATTTAAATTCTGTCAAGTTAAAATGAAAATTGTCGTGAAATGTCGGACATTCAACTAGGATAATACAAAATATGTAAATACCTTCAAATAGCAAATATTTCGTCACCTGAAATTAAGGCAGATATAAAAGGAATCCCTGCAAATTAATAACTATAAACTTCAGAAAGCTACAAAACATCTAAATTATTTTTGATTATTAAATTTGGAAAGAATGTATACTTTAAGTTTCATTACGTTAAAACAAAGTATCAAAATAAAGAGTTTTCTTTTAATTGATTTTTCCTTTTCGTATTACCTTAGTCTTGTTGAAAAATAGTGAATTCCTATATTATATAATTAAATGCTACGATTTTTGAAAATATTCGTATAGGTGCTTGTCATGTACACGAAACACTTCAATCCACGCTGTATGATGTTAAATCCAATACGACGAGTGTTATATCCTTTTCGGGATTCGAGTCACGAGGCATTAACAGCGGCCATCACAGTATTCTATTGGCTCCCATAAACGTAGCCTCCCGCTCTCCATGAAAAAGGACGTGGTCCTTCTCTTTATGGTCGTAGTTGACACTCTTCCCCACAAAAGCTTTAAATTCTATTTCCAGGTAAATGGTGAAAAGTACAAAATGTCATATGTCATATAAATGAAGCCCCCTTAATATATAATAATTTAAATTTTAATACATAAATGCATAATGAAATATAAAGTTGGTAAAGAAGTACAAAATTCTCAATTGAAGAACACTCTATAGGAATGTAAATATAATCTACATTTAAGGACACATTTAAATTAGTATTTTTTGTACTAATTCTAATATTCACTAATTTTTCCACTAATTCTAATATTCACTAATTTTTCCACTAATTCTAATATTCACTAATTTTTCCACTAATTCTAATATTCACTAATTTTTCCACTAATTCTAATATTCAGTAATTTTTCTACTAATTCTAATATTCAGTAATTTTTCTACTAATTCTAATATTCAGTAATTTTTCTACTAATTCTAATATTCAGTAATTTTTCTACTAATTCTAATATTCAGTAATTTTTCTACTAATTCTAATATTCAGTAATTTTTGTACTAATCGGAAAGGGCAGTGTTTTCACGTTATCAGCTATTTTTCAAACCCATAAAAATGTTTAAGTTTTTCATTTCTTGATCATTATATTACATAATTTTAAATCCATTAAGACATTCCTCATTTTTTGTAAGATATTAATTTAGTTTCTTAAGAAAAATACATCAATTTGGCACATTATTTGCACATTTGTAAACATCACAAGAAAATAAATGTATTAAATGTATTGAGCAACTACAATTTGTCTGAAATAATTGGAAAACATTAATTTATGAATTTAAATTGATGCGAAAGACATTGTACCAAGGATATAATGAGGTGCTAACATATAGTGGCATTTGTTCATTAATAATTTTAAATGAATATGTTTTTAGCTTGACGTCAGTATTAGTTGCGGAGCACATAAGGGCTATTGTCATGACGCGACATCTGTCGATGAGACCGCCATCTTCTTCAAGGGCGTCCATGACGGTTACATTTACAGTAAACAACATTGTTATTCCTAAAGGAAAGGATGAAAACATGTTCATGATTTCCAATTTATTCACAATGCCAATATGTTGTTCCTTTTTTTTCGTCCTTTGATCCTCATTTACAGTTACGAAGATGAATGGATTGGAAATAATTTGTCATAACCGTCCAACAGAGATCTCTCCAGTCCCGAAGATATTCCAGAAATTTATCCCCCAGATGTCGCGTAGATACCCCTCTGCTTTCGTGTGACACGTTGAAATTTTCCAGTCGATTGTCAGTTTAAAAAAAAGTATTAAGAGTTAAAGCTTTAATTTATTCCAATTTAGTGTAAAAATAATTAAGATATTTCATCCTGATTTTCTACTGATACAAAAAAGCAAGGTGGTTGTTACGTGACGGTAATAAAAATGCCTGGAGGATTAATTCAAGAATAACAAATGTTCCGTTCTTCCTCTTGTTAATCAACGACATTTTCTAAACGTCCGTCGCGCTCTATAGTTTCTTCGTGAACTCATAGCCATGTTATACCAATTATCATTCTATTCTATACTTTATTTAAAAATCCTTTTCATAATTTCTGATACGTTCAGTCGTCTTCCGCTACAGACTTTATAAAACCTATATATAATCCTTTTCTCTCATGTATCTAGCAGTATGAAAACTTGTCCTTAGTTCTTCGTCTACTAATATTGTAATTTTTGGATATTCAAAATTATAAAATACGATACCCATTATTAATGTGAATTTATTTACATATTATATTGTAAATATAAGTAAATGCCATTTTTGCATAGTCCACGAACGAAATTGTTCAAAAAACTATTCATAAAAAATAATTGAGTCAGTAAATCATTGGTTGTGTGTTCGTTAACTAAAGAGTACGTTTGGTTACCATCGGTGGATGGCAACCTGTTGTTGTCCTTCACGTTTCCTTTACCTCTGTCAGTCGTCTTGTATCTGTGAAAAATTCTATTAAAATTATAAATAAAGTAAAGAGCTTAACTCTCTAGTAGTAGCGGTAGGTCCTCGAGACCTACGATATTTAATTATTTTGTTTTTATTGTACCCAGGCCATATACAGGGAAGAATCTTTCATGACATCTGAGAGGAATAGGTTTACAATGATTTGCCATGGTCACATTCCAGAAGCAACCGTAGTTTGTTTGGAAAATGACGTTTGAATCAGGAATTAACGTATCTTCGGTCCAGGGTATTTTCCTCGTCCTAGCGTCCGGAGTCAAATTTAAATTTTTATCATAAAGATCCTTGGGGATTATTCAGTCTTAATGCCAAAAAAAATATTTATTGTATAATTTTGTCTTTGCAACAGTGGATATTTGTCGCCTTCGTTTTACTGCTCGTATATAATTTTATAAAAAAGTAAAACATATTTTACTTGAATAATCCTAAAAATGTAGATGAAATTATTAATGGATGATGTAGATTAATTACATACGTCGCCATTAACAAGAAGGTGAACGTGGAACATTATCATTTATTGATCATGTCTGCAATAAATTAGAGAATTATACATATTGGAAATGTCTAGAAATATTCCACAAGAATAAACACAGTGAAAAAGTTCGCTGTGGAAATGGTAATTCCTCAAAATCCAAGAAGCTCATTAAACAATAGTTACTAAAAATTCTTTCAGGATTAGACAGGCCCCAAGCAACATACGAAGAAGAAGCAACTTGCCAAATGCCAAAAAGTTAAAGAAAGTACTGCGGGCAACGTTAGAACGAAAGTAAGGGAAAGTGTAAAACACAAAATTGTTGTGAAAAATTAAGACAGCTTTGTTTGTTCGAGTAAACGGACCAAAACAATTTGCCAAGAAAGCCTTGTAAAAAAATTCAGAAAACGTTGAAACAGACCCTGATTAATGTATTTATTTTACAAAAAATGGAATGGTTTAGATTATGATTTTATATAAACAATTTGTGAGCATATAATCACAATTTTTAGACATTTAAGTACTTCAAAATCTTAAGAAAAATTAATCATATATACAAAAACTACCCAGTACTTTCAAAGAACTACATTTCAAGTACACTGGAACTGTTTACCGATCTGGCTTCTGATGTTTGGTTTACATAATTATAGTTCTGTATTTAATTATTATAAAGGATGTAGTAATATTTAATAATTATAAAAATGTCTAGTACATTTTTTTAATTTAATGGCAATTTGTAACTAAACCAGGCTGTAGTTGGATGTATGAATTATGCATATATTTATCTAATTGTGTATTTTAAATGCCTGTAAAAAATTAAAATAATCTATTCACTAATGTGATTAATAACGTAATACTTAACTTTAGGTCCCTAGGAGTTTGCGCGACTATTCGATTACTTTAGGGGCCATAAATGACTTTTTATGCTGTGTGCATGTGAAACATTTGTGTTTTGCAATGATCACTCCTGAGAAGTTTTATGCCGATCTTTGGATCCTTAGGTTCCCACATCCGCCCCTTTCAGACCTATAAAGTTACCACGTTGATCACCACCTCTGCGACTTCGTGTTTCTTCCACTATGCGTTCCTATATCATTGATCCGATTGCCATGAAATTTTGTTTGACGAGAGTTGTTTGATAATTCTGGTCAAACAATAGCTAAAAACTTTTTTACGTTTAATAAACGTACTGTATTTCACTGGAAAGTATACTTGGCGGTAAACTTGGCCCAGTGAGTTTCCTATATGTTTAACCCACCACAACAATAGCTTTGGTAAAACTCTGAAAATATCCGTCAAGGTCTGGATCACATACTTATGTAATGAAAAATTCGTCCCAACAAGCAAAATTTTTAAATTTGGGATCAAGAAGAAGTCACTTCGTGCTAGTTTTGGCGAATAATGCGGATATGGAACAATATTCAAATTCAATCTCGTAAACTTTCACCATTGAGACTGCTGATGTGAGCGCTGGTGCATTGACCTGGTCAAACGGAACTTTCTTGGTCGTTTCAAACGTCCCAAACAGAGTAGCATAATTAATTCTAGTTACGTCTGTGCCGTTTTACAAATAATATATGAATATGTAGACAAAACGAATGCTTAAAAGTACCTGAGCCAGAGAGCGGATATATTCTCTGGTCACCTGGGCAACCTTTCGTCTCGATATACAACCGGAGTTCATCATTAGCCTTTGGATGGTTTCGTTTTATTTAAGTTGAAATTTGTTTGTAAAGAAATGGGATAAAATAAACTTCAACTATAAATATTATACTTTGAGAACCAAAAAGGACATTGGCCAGTCGCCCTTTCAGCTGCCAAACCGGTCTTCGGTCTTCACTTTCATCAGCTGTCGTCCATTGTTTTTTTTCGTGGTCTCTTCTGTGTACTGTTGGATCCAGTCCACCAACAGTTACGAAACTTCGCAAAACGTCTTGGGGATTACACCTGAATATTCTGCGTTTAAACGCTTTTCAGAATCAGTTTCTGGTCCAATGTCGAGGTACCCATCGCGCACAAAACATTTTCATGGCCGGTTTTTCCATGGAGGATGAAATGCACTCATTCAGTTGAGAGGCTTACTGAATCAGCTACCTCACACACACTTCTCAACCTTCCAATACGAATTTGTGAAAGTTTTATGTATTCGTGAGTGGGCGACCGGAGCGAGTACCATCTGTGATTCTGTGGCCTCGTATAATACATCAAACCAGAAGTAAATTGACTTCAATTATGGTGCCGAGTCCTCAATAATTTCAACTGATTCGCTTTGATAGAATTAAGTGTTTAGCGACAGCTCGAATTTCGTTTCTTTCAACATCTAAAACTACAGATGGCTGCCAACAATAAACCGATGATTTATATTTATATATCATTATTTATTAATAGTAGCGCAAGAACATAATCTGAATCCCTGAAGAAAAGTGTTGGAAGTCAAATATGGATTAAAAGCACTCACATCCCACAACCGTTTAATTTGAAATGACCCAGGCACCCTATACCCTCAGCCTCTTAAAAAAATTAAACTCCCTTTCATGCAAGGTTTAGCTCCTTGTGCCTCCAAATACACATTACCCCACCAATAACGGAAATATACAAATATCCCGCTTTTCCACCTTCGCATATCCCAAAATCCTACACCTCTCACAGAGTATAACAGGTCCAATCTCTCTCAAGAAGAATGGAACACAAAATTCACAGATCTAAGCCTCAAGTTTTACAGCTTCGACCGCGTTTTTATCGACAGCGCCAAGAAGGAAGATGGAGTCATCAGTGCCATCATCTCCTCTGATAACCCATTCCTCCATCCTCACTGCAGAAACCTACGCCACCAGGCTCGCTATAGACCACTGCTCTTCGTCTCCCAAAATAAACCACTTCATCCTCTCACACTCACTCTCCGCTTTAAAAACCATCGTCAATGAAGACAACTCCCAAGAGGTATCCTCAATCGTCGCTGAAGATCTACACAAGCTCCAAATAACATGAAATAATATCATATTTTCCTGCATTCCGGAACACCAGGGAATAAAAGGGATCATCTCCGTCAACCATCTAGCAAAACCCGCCACTCAACTTCCTCCCTTATCCTCTCCCTAATTACCTCAACACATTCTCGGACGTATGGAAACAAACCCTTCCAACACTAGCCCATCTATTCAGCCACTTCTAAAATCAAGCCCAAGCCATATTTTAGTTGACAACTTCCTCTCCATCCCCCTCCCTGAAAAGGCATCCTGAAGAGATCAAGCAGTCCTTTCTAGAGTAAGATCCGCTCACTCAAAATTAACACCCCTGCCCAACATATATAGAAATAGACCTCCCCCAATCTGCAATCCTGCAATCATCACCTTATCAACTCCTGCAGTAAATTTCTTGAAGACCGGATCCTCAGAGAAGAAAACCCAGACCAGATCAACCACTCACTGGACGACCAAGAAAGAGTCACTATATTCTTGAAAACAATGAATTGTTATGATGCTTTATAACATGCCTAATATTCACTATTTGAAACCCATAATTCAGTTCGGTCGCTAATGACCTCGTAGTTTGTGCTACCATAAATAAACCTTTCATGACGTGCTGAGAAATCAAATACTGTCTAATTAAGTACTGTAACGGTGTAATATAAAATTAATTTCCGGGCACCGCCACGCACCCAGCTGGTAATAAATAAACTAGTTTCCTGGCCAAAAATGTATAAAAAATACAAATTTACATTTCACACAATTCTCTTCAGTTGTATCTACAGAAATGAATAATAATTTATGACGACATAGACAACAGTTGACTTAGAAAATATTATGAAATTTGTATTTTTTTTATTTCTCCATGGCTCTACAGCCCATTGAGGGCCTGGGCCTACCGAGTCGACTACGGACTGCCATCTTGCACGACACATTCCGAATTTGGAGTGACACGTGTTCAGCGTATCGATCCTCCAACAGTCATAAAATTGTATAACATAGTAAAATAATGAAAAATTTCAACTTAATTCAACAATCATTCAACAGACTGCTTCCGGGGTCCAATTGAGGGCAAACAGTGCAATAAATAACATAAAAAGTTGCTTTTTTTCACCCGCACATATCATTATCTGAAATTGAGTTACTCTTGAAATGTGATCTTCAAGCTACATTCTACAACGCTTACAATTGAAATAATTAACTTTTTTAACTAGGACTTAATTTTCCTTGTATAATATACTTCGTTCTGATTATTTCATTTATTTAACCAACCAGATTGTGATTTAGATCTTGCACTATGGTCATGCTGAATACTGAAAACTAAAAAAATATATACCAAAACAATAGCACTGCATTATTTAATAAAAATAATTTCATTAGCTTTTTAAACATATAATTTTAACCTGACGTCAATTTTTTCAAAAATGGGCATTATGAAAGTAAACAGCCTGTACCTAGAGAAAAACTGATTCTTAGTACAAAAAATTCCAGTTCACTAAATCGCATTTTAATTTTTTATAATTAATTTGTCTATTTGGTTGCTTTAGAATTTGAAGGTACAGCGGGTCCTGCAGCGTAAATCCTTCCAGAGCTAGTGCGTTGACTTGACTGATATCCTGAAGGGTTGTTTTACGACCCACAAACGTGCAGCCCGACAGAAGTTTCACGGCCTCCATAACTCTAAAGGAATTCATTACCACAGGGATCGTTAGCACCTACGAGTTATCGGCGAGAGGGTAATGCTTCATCATATCACCCAAAATGTACTCTAATGTACGTTGCAATTAGACTATTACCTAATGCTAATACATATTAAGACCTCATTACAATCTCCAAACTCACGGACAACTCATCTCGCAGGATTACTAACAAATGGAACCATTTATGAATTAAGCCAGATTTGTCGAGGAAAATAAAAATCAACTTCAAAGAAATTATGTTTCATGTGTAATCGTTTACAATTAGATTGAAAGTTTAGTAGAAATTAAACAGTCAACGTTGCTTTATGACATGTGGGGCCTTGTTGTCGTTGAGGTATTCAGTCCTAAGACTGGTCTGATGCAACCCTCAATGCTAACATATCTAGCGCAAGCCTTTTTATATCCTCATAACTAGCACAACGAACATCCTCCTTAATCTCTTTAGCGCATTCTATCTTTGGCCTCCCTCTTCTGTTCTTACCCCACACACATCCCTCTAATATTAATTTTACAAGACTTAATACGTGGTCTTATATATATTACACAAATTAATACATTTTTCCCATGGTCACGCCATAACTTCAGAACGACTTTTCCGACTTCATATTTTTTATAAGATTTATAATTCTTTGTACAAGGTTCTTCTAAAAGTAAAATTAAGAAAAATGTGCGTGAAAATTGGAAAAATTCGGGTAACTTAAATGCTTCACTTCATCTGCGCGTTTGAATCTCTAATGTGACTATCTGTTCATGCTCCAAAACGGATCAACTGATTTCAATAAAAATTTCAGGGATTGAAACAGGAACTTTAAATTTCGTGTATGTTTCATTTAGATATCTTGCAGAGTTCAGAAGATATTAATGAAAATGTTTATAAGTCAATTAAATTTATGTGAGAAAGAAAGTGTAAAAATCAACTGCGAGTTAAAATTCATATTAGCCGTTCCCATGCAATCCATCGCACTTACTGTGTTATTGTAAGGGTAGTATTGTCAGCATGAGCGAGAGCAATATCACTCCATCTATTGTTAGAACATGAGAGAGTGGGACCTGTTCAAAACCAACTACGGCATGTAAGGTTTGCCGTGAAGCGATCAGACTGACAGAACAACCACACGGAACAGAGCAGTGAGGGACGTAGATAGAAACCGATTCGTTGAACCCCAACTGTCTTCCAGCTCAACACACCCCGTTGAACGGCTTAACCTCTCAAGTGGTACACCCGGTAAAGTTCCGGTCCTTGCCCCACGATTCAAAACGTTCTACCCCGGAAGATTTTCGTGGTGAATTTGTTGTCTAGGGAAAATTTAGTCACCACTGAAGCGGTTAAAGATCTCTATCTGTTGACAAACTAGAAAAGTAATAAATGTCCCGTTTGGAGCTTACACTAATTCAGCAGGACAAGTGGTCTATACTGCACTGTTTTCAATTCGACATCCTATATCACGTTTTTATTCCAGATACACTGTACGAAATTCACTATTGTTTCACTTTAGTAATTAATCAGTATGTCAAACAAAAGTGACAGTAATTTAGAGTAGACAACGAATTAATTAAATAAACGGGACAAACAAAACTATGGTATTTGTGGTGATCCAATTCGAAAGAAGATAATGCTACATTACTGGGATCATTTTCAATTTATTGTTGTAAAATCGTTCAATTTTAATGAAGTAGAGCTTCATACAACCAGAACATTAAGAGGAAGCTGTTGATTTCAAAATGGACCAGTTGAAATAGTCTATATTTATTCTAGTCTGCTGAGTCAATATAATTATCGTTCAAAGGGATGGTAAGACACTAAGATTAATGTAAAATTAGTATAGTTCATATCTGTTGGGTACTCACTCAAAGAATTCTCGGGCAGGGCTGGTGGACGAGTTCCCACGAGTTCCGCTGAGCACAGGGACGCAGTTGGGCGTGTTCCAGGGATTGTTACAGCTCGTCCACGGCAGCTCGGAGCGAAACGACGCGAACAGGTAGTACACGGCCCAGCCGATGATGGTGTTGTAGTACATGCCCATGTACACGTCGATCAGGCAGATGGCGTAACCCACTCCTGCGAACAGGAAGATCATTACCACCCTTCAGAGAGTACAAAACCTCTGTTTAAGATGGACACTTAATATAACAGGAAGATCAAAAATAGTTGACATCCACTACGAGGCCAAATTAGATCTCATCAACGAAGAAATATGCAGACTGACCAAAAGATTCTTTAATAGGCTTCATACTGTCAAGAAGCGGTACTCTTACCTAAAGTCTCTAGGTAAAACTACCACAAAACCAGAGCATAAATACAAGTTTCCGTTGAGCCTCATCACGTAAGTTTTCTTGAATCCATGTAGGGGTTTCTCAGTATTTTCCCCTAGTGCTAATTATATAACCAGTTACATATATCCACTAGGCAAGGACAAATAGGTCCGATACAGGGGAATACTACCCATCATTAATGGGAAATAAAGAAAGAGGATTCACCTTCTGAACCTTGTAGAAGCAGAAGTGGCTACCATCAACTCAAATAGTATCTCACCATCAGTCTTCCCTAAATCTGGAGAAGGCATACGACCATGTCGATCATTTCATACTCATTCAAAAGTTGATGAAATTCAATCTACCTCTTCAAAGGTAGCATATCCGGTCACCACTCGAGTAACAGACAAATTTGGAGAAGTATTCCCCAATTGTCGCTCCTGGCGCCAACCTTATTAAACATCTTTATTAATAACCTTCCCAAAACTAATAGCATCACCAATCTTCAATTTACGGACGTTACAACAATTCTTTTCCACAATATATGAATTATTTTCAATATGTCAAGCACGTCCAATTAGAACTGAACAAAATTTATTCACAAGGTGCAGACATCCAGATGACCTCATCCCAAACCTCAGTATTGAGGACACAGTTTTGCCCTGGAATAAGTCATCAAGGAGTTCTCTTGGATAGTAAGCTCCTATTCAATGATCACATTCAAGTAATCAATGAAAAGGCAAGGAAAATGATCGATCTACTGTACCCTCTGCTAAGAGCCATTCAAGTAGATAAAAGATACGACTCCACAACCATAAAACCCTCTACTTACCTGGACCTTCCCATCGTTAATGGGATAAAAAGAAAGAGGATTTCACCTGCTGAACCTTGTAGAGACAGAAGTGGCTATCATCAATTGAAATAGTATCTCTCCAGCAGTCTTCCCTAAATGTGGAGAATATCCTAAATAGATAGACAATGTAATCCCCATTCCTGTAGGTGTAACTCTCTCGTAGGCCAATAAGACCCCATGTACAAACAACGTATTTCGAAGGAATGGGATTCTCTCGCAGGCATTTCCTCCAGAGTGACTGTGGGGCTCACCTAATGATGTCAGGAATGCCACGCACTCCAGTTTTTTTATCGAAGTTCTCAAATGCCGAGACACCTTCACCTATTTTAAAAGGTATATGTACTGGGGTCGAAGACCTTGGGCATATGGCAAGAGTTGTCCCCTGATCCCATTGGACCACTCGGCCAACTGCCTCCTAAAACTGGTGAAGACACGGAGAATGGAATGCTGCGATGCCACAGAAAACTCGTCTCCCGTCATTCGGAAGGGCGTGAGAATAGTACCCAATTCCCGACCTACCTGATGCAGGTTTTCTAGGGTTTTCCCTGCATCTCTTTAGGTGAAACACCGTGTCGGATCGTTAAACCACAGCCCGGGGGCCTTAGTTAACCCTTGGTTACCTTGCTCTACCTTCACTTTTCAATTCCTTTCCCATGCTATTAAAGGGGAGTTGCCAGTTTCAGGGTCACCCTCGTGTAGCCTGTTAATCCAAAAAGAACGCTTTTCGAGTCCGCTAAAATTATTCTTAAAGCAGCAAAAGGCAAATTAAAGTGGATTACTTATTTACATCATATCCTAGTATTTTCATATATTTCTTTCTTCCTTCTTGGCTCTACAGTCGATTGAGGACCTGGGCTTACCGAGTCGACTGCGGACTGTCATCTTGCATGACGCATTCCGAGTTTGGAGTGACACGAGGTCAGCGTATCGACCCTCCAACAGTCTTAACCCGGTCTTCACGGACCATGACGACACAAACATCGAAGCCCATGGCAGGATTCAAACCCGGGACCTCTGGGTTGCAAGGCAGCAACTAGAGGCTAGCCACTGCACCACAGGAGGTCGGCTATTATATGTAAGGTACAAATATTCAAATGCGGATATTAAAAATGCTGAGCATGTTTTGGAATCGGTATTGCGAGTTGGATCTGAAGTTATATCAGCATATTTCTCAATTAAAATTAAAAATATATAATTTTCTATTCGGAGCGGAATATAATTTTTTTCCTAGGAACTGATTTTGGAAAATAAGATATATTTATAATATAATTTAGATAGACCAACATTTCTATGCGACATTATCGTTTTTCGCAAATGGTTCTTAAACGGAATTTAAAATTTTTAATTATCTCACTGTTTCTTAAGCTTCCTGTCTTAATTAAAGTCGTATATCTTGCGTTCTAACGCTAGTGTGAAAACAAAGTATTGCCTAATAACAATGCACGCTGAGTTGTTAAGGACTGAGCTTCGCTCCAATATTAATTTGCCTTAGAAGGAAATTGTTCGGAATTTGATCTTCTTTTTAGTGCAGTATCCGGCTTGAGTAAATCGTCTATTTATTCCAAAAATACACTTAAATTCAAACGAAAAACGGACAAATAGCCGTGTTGTCACTATTAAATTAAAATTTATATTTCTTACTTTTTCTAATTAATTTTAATTTTCATAGTTAATTATTCGATTAAGTTAAAAATGTATCAACCAGACTTATCCCAGTCAGGTCCTTTTATTATTATTTAATCCGCTGAATAAGTCGCGCGAACTGAATCTTTTTCATAAGTATATTAATTAGAAAGACACACAAGTATATATATGTAATATAAGACCTCCTTTAATAGTAAAATACAGTATTAGTCTTATTAATGAAACAGAATCTATAAATTACTCTATATTATATGCTATAGTAATTCCAAACGAAAGCATACTTGGTATTTCCGTAACGGTATTAGATTATTTTTCCTGGAAATTAGGGTTAATGCCCCTAGATCTTGACTATTATCTTTGGCTGAATGTAAAGCGTGTTCTGGTGTCTTACGCACTCAAGCAGTTAAACGGTGCTTTTCTGTTTTAATGTTATAATCTGCCAGCCTCAAAATTTGTTTAAGACAGTCACGATTTCTTTTATAAAAGTTAACAAAACTTTAATATTTTCAAAATACACAATGAAATACTTTAAGAGACATTAAAAATTCATTTTAAATCAAAATATTCGCATCGAAAGTTTAAAAAATATATATTCGTAATTTTAATTTTTGAAAATATAGTTTTCAGTTTGTTTAAATAACGTATTATAATGTGTTATGATGAATTAAAAAAGGTGACTTAAATAATTTAATGAGGTAGTGTTTCGTTTTTGAAGTCCAATCGGCCGAACCGTATAGAAAACACATTTTTATCAGAATTTAGACCCCAAGAAAACAATTTACATTCTCCTCCAGCATTTGCGAATAATTTTTTATATATGTTTTTAATATTTAATTGGGAAATCTGCTGACATAGCTTCTCATCCAACTCGAAATACTCATTTCGAAACATGCTCAATATTTTTAACATTCTCATTGTATCTCAGATGTTTTAAAATGCTAATATATGGTGTAAATAAATAATCCACTTTAATTAGTCTTTTGCTGCAGATTTTAGTGGACTCAAAAAGCGCTGTTCTTACATGGGCTTAGGAGTGAGTTCACCTACAGGAGTGGGGATGACATGGCTTCCCTAGCTATTTAAGATACTCTTTGGAATGCTTGGGGTAATGCTTAACATGTGGTAACGATATACGGTGACGAAGGAGTTGAAGGAGATAGTCCGAAAATGAAGCTTCCAGTCTGTACATGTTACCAGAGCTAAGCTTTGTAAAGTAGTTGTAGAAATAAATGTTCCTAAATTTATAGAAAAAAATATTTATTTATTCCGGTAATATTTCCAGTTGTTGATTGCTAACAATTACGTTAACGCACACTCTTTGGCTTTCCAGACGCAGCTATGAAGCTTCGTTGCTTTGCGTTTTACCTTTCTTAGAACGTTCCAAATGTAAAATCCAAGACAATACCAATTCACCGAAAGGATTTAAATTAGCTAAATGAAAATCTACACACACACACACACTTGAACCACTAGAGCACGTTGCATCAGGGCATACTTCTACAGGTTTACCATAGATAATTCACCTGCAGGCCCTGAATGTGGATTTAACGAGACATCAGAACACGTGTTTTCCAGTTTCACGAGATTTTCATATGGGAGACGACCATTAGAAAGCGATATTGGAACTTTAATAACACCAGATAATTTGGTATCCAATATGCAGCTGCTTTCATCTAATACCTGGAATAAAGTAAGCGCATATGCCTCTACAGTAATTCTACAAGAAGGTGATGACAGAGCTTCTCATAGAAACGTCACTCCCCGTTAAATCCGCAGAACTATTTATACAGTTTTTATTAACTAGATTTATTAAAATAAACTATGTGAATATGAAACAAAAAATTAATTACTATCAGACATTTCAAAGGACAATTTCTTTTCAAAAAAATGATTTTAAGGCATACGGGGATTGAAATTTTCAAATTCCTGTAATCGAATCGCTACTGAGCTGAAATTTTAACCTAGTGTTAACAACACTCATGTATAGCAATGTAAAAAATTTTGTTTCTGCAAACTCGGTTTTTGTTCAGATACCTTGAAAATTATTTTTAAAATTTTGCAGTTTTGAAAATGTTCCTTGCGTTACGTACTTTAATACATTTTAACTTTTTTTACATTAATATGTAGTAATGACCATTGTTATCAATTGTCAGTATTAATTTTTTAATAATAGGCGCACACGGTTACTTAAAAACTGGCAGTTTTCATCACTTTTAAATTTTTTTCCACCCAAGCTACTTGAACAATTCGAAAAGCAATACTTGTATTTAAATGTATTGGCATGTAGATTATGTACAAAAAATGAAGACAATATCGTAATATTTGTGATGCAGAAATCATGAAGCTGAGAAAAACACATTTTTTCTGAAGAAAGTAATAATCTATTAATTTAGAGTCAAATCCTTTCAAATTGCTCCCCGAGCCTTTAAAAATGGCGAAATCGAATTAAAGGTTTTTCTGTAAGAAAAAAATTAAAAATCTATTTTCTCCAGATTTTTGTAGAAATTTGAGTCCACGTGTCCACGTATTAAGTAGTATTAAGTGAATGTAAAACAAATAAGGTGTGTGTTGATAAAGAAAACGTTTTGTTTTATATTCACGTAATTTAATTTAATAATAGTGCTACCTATTATTTTTTTAGGGATTCAGACGCATCAGATTACCAACTGTGTTATGCTTGTGAATCTGAGAATGTTCCAAAAAAGGGGAACAGGAAGACTTGATCAATTTCGCGTGTTGCACGTTTTCTGAATTTCAACTTGATGTTAGTCATAGTAATTGCCAATTAAATAAACCTCTTTTAGCCAAATTAATTAATCCAATTAATATTAAACAATAAATTACGATTTAACAACGAGTAATGATATTTAAACATGATGTGCAGTCAACGTTATCGTTTGTCATGAGTTTTATCGCATGACGACGTAAACAGTCGAGACGCGTGCTGACAGGAGTAGAAGTCAATGAACAGCTTCCGCCCCCCCTAAATGTCACTTTGTACTGTTTAACTACGGCGAAGAAGGGTCTATTTTCATCCCCTTTCCCGCAGTAGTCACGATTGAACGACTCCATTTTAGTCCCCCCAATGTGAGGCGGGCCGCAGCTATATTTGTGTTTAACGAACGACCGATGCGCGCCGCAGCTTCTGCTCCAGGGTTGGTAATACTACTTCATAATAAAATATTTTCGTTAAAACTTTTTATATAAATAAAAAAAACTACAATGTATAAAAAAATTCAGCTTTATAAACAGTCTCGTACTTTTAATTACCCAAAATTGACAGTTTTATTTCTAGGAGTTTCCGTCCATAATTTGTAAAATAATATTAATTACTTGTCGTTAACATTAAAAAAGTTTTAAGTCTTTAATCAGCTTAATTCATTGGGCGAAAGTTGTATAAAGTATAATAAATGTTTGTATTAAGAAGAAACTGTTTCTTAAACCCAATTTATGTAATGCTTAGAAGCCGCAGTTTAGATTTTCAAATTGGCAGTAGTGTATAATTTTTTTTATATCTTATGAAAATTTTTATCATATTGTTCCAGTATATATACGATTAAAATAATGTGTTTACAAGATTATAAGAGTGTATATAATTAATATTTAGACATGGAAGTAGGTTAACCTACTTCATCAGATGGTTAGTTTTTTTTGTGTGGACTGACGTGAGTGGGTGAGGGTTGACAGGTGGTGAACTGGTTATTACAGTATATATGAGGATCTGGTCTGCGTGGGTTGATGGTAAGGTGAGTTAAGATGTGCCTGAGTGTACAGGGGGAAAGATGAAGTCCTTCTGAGCCGACGGAAGCGTTGAGATGGGGGAGGATTGTCATGGAATTTCTTGATCATGGGGTTTGAGTGATTGAGGGCACTTTTAATTAGCGTGGTTATGGATTTGGTAATTACTGTGTTTACTTTGGGTAGATTGATGTTATGGTGGATGTCGAAATTTCTAAGGTACCAGGGAGAGTTTGTATTGTGCGTAGGATTATGTTTTGAATTTTGGCTGAATGAATTTTGGCTGCTGGACAAGGCATAGGACCAGGTGGATTGTATTACTGAGACGTATAGTAGGCGTTTTGTGCTGATGGTAACGGAAGATATAGGGTTCTGAATTTATGGTTGATTTTGGAGAGGAAAAGATTAATATGAGGTTTCCACGAGAGTATGAATCAGCCATGATTCCTAGATAGGTGGTTCCTGTTTTTGTAGGGATTAATGAATTGCTTAGATAGAAGTGGATTTGGGGAGGAGCGTTTTTGGTTAGTGTGAATGGGACGGATATTGATTTGGTGGGGTTGATACTGATTCGCATTGTTTGGACCATTGCTCTAAGTTGTCGAGTGCTGATTGGAATTGTTGGAAATTTTAGATGAGAGAGAAGGTTCCATAGGAGATGGCTATGTAGCCTGCGAAAAAAAGAAGTGATAGTGGTGAGATGTTGTGGAATATCGTGGGAGAAACTGGTGTATAGGAAAACACCCGCTGCGATTGAGTGTGGTTGGGAGCGGTGGTTATTTATATTGACACAGAAGGTTCTGTAATTTAGGAATATTCTGTTGTGGTGTCATTTAGGAAGTCTCTAATTTTTGACAGTAGGGAACGTTTCTGGATTTTGTCGAAAGTTTTTCCCATGTCAATAAAGGCGGCGATGAGGGATTGTGAATAAAGTGAGTGATTGAAACGCAATAAAAACAATTGTTAGGACGAAGTCGTCTTTACTTGAAGATAAAAATTGGAATACAACACCCAAGACACTTAACACGATCTCAAGAAGGGGAAAGAATAGAATAGAAGCCTCTGAAATATGGTGCCATGGCGAATGCACAAAATCAGTTGGGTGAATAGAATCACGAACGAAGAAGTTCTAAGCAGAACAGGGGAACAGCGAACAATATAGAGAACGTTGACCAAGAGAAGGAATAAATTAAAAGGCAACGTTTTAAGACACGATTGTCTTGAAGAATTAGCATTATAGTGAAGTGTGTGGGGGTAAGAACAGAAGAGGGAGGCCAAGGATGGAATACACTAAACAGATTGGTTTGAAATTTGTCATGACAAACAATTTTTTGTTCTCGCATAAGTAATTTAACAATAACGGTAAGTAAAGTATGAACTAATATGAAATCAAAGGACCTGCTTAAAAATTTTTAATGGTGAAAATTAATTTTTATGAAGAACATTAACTATTTCAAACAATGTAAAATACGGTTATTTAGTTTATATTCAAAATAAATAAACAGTACAGCCAATATTTGTATTTATTTATTATAGTAACGACATTTTGTTGATATTTGTGGCCTTCATCAGGAAACTAGACACAAATTTACAAAAACAATTATAATTTTGAATGTAGAATATTTCTTTAAAGAAATATATAGTGTCAATTAAATAAACAAACTATTTAAAATGGAGGACATTTTTCTCTAGCATTTTATCAAATTATTTTATAACGAAAATTGTAATTTTTTTTAATTCTTGTCTAGTACCTGATGTAGTCTACGACTTTGGACGAATCTTCGTAAAATATAATAAATAGATATAAATAATTGGTCAAATTAATCATTGAGAAATTTAATCTTTTTTAAGTTGGAAATTTGATAAAAACTTTAGCTAATTTAAACAATGGAAAACATCGTTATTTAGTTTATATTTAAATAACATAAACAGTACAGTCAATTTGTTAGGAAAAAATATTTATATTGATTTATTATGGTAACAACATTTTTAATATTTGTGGCCTTCATTAGAAAAGTAGACAAAAATTCACAAAAACAATTATAATTTTGAATATAGAATATTTCATTTAATATATATATATATAAAGTGTCATAAATAAAACATTTAAAATTTATCTCTTGCATTTTATCAAATTATTTTATATTGAAAATGATGTCTACAAATTTTAACGAAGCTTCGTAAAATATTAAATATAAATATTGTTTACTGAAAAATCGGCTGTATTTTTATTTATTTATACTTCATTGTGTGTTTTATATTGTAAAAATTTGGATCGAGTTCTACAGCCTGGGTTGAATGGACGTGACAGTCGTAATTCATGCCCCTGCCGGGATTAGAACCCGGAACCGTGCTGTGAGTCGTTCACGTTGATTGCTTCACATGCGGTAAGTCGAAGTTGAATACTATTTACAATAATCTCAGTTTTGTTTTAATTTTTTTGGCGTTAACAGGCTACATGAGGATGATCCTGAAACAGGCAACTCCCCTTTAATACCATAGGAAGGGAATTGGAAAGGGGGGATGCGGAAGGTAAAACAAGTTAGCCAAGGTTTAACTACGGCCCCCGGGCTGTGGTTTAAGGATCTACCCGGTGTTTCACCTAAAGAGATGGAGGGAAAACCCTAGAAAACCTGCATCAGGAAGGTCGGGTATTGGGTAATATTCTCAGGCCATTCGAATGACGGGAGACGAGTTTTCTGTGGGATCGCAGCATTCTTTTCTCCGTGTCAAGAGTCAGGAGGTAGTTGGTCGACTGATCCAATGGGATCAGCGGACAACACTTTCCACATGCCGAAGGTCTTCGACCCCAGTGCATATAACTAGGTGAAGGTGTCTCGGCATGTTAGAAATTTTATATAAAAAACAGAGTGCGAGGTATTCCTGACAATCTGGTGAGCCCCGCAGTCACTCTGGGGTGAAGGGCCTGCAAGAAATCTCCCGCAGCTCAATCCTTTGTTTTAAATTCGGACGATATAATAATATTCTGGTTTTATTTCAACCGTAAGAAAAACGGTCAAATTTAGTTAAGAGACTATTCGTTTGTTACACAAACTGAAGACGCCTACATGCAAATGAAAGAAAACGGCGCCATTGTTTGAAGCAGCATTCTGAATGAAGTTGCCATTCAAGTGTTGTCCAGTTCCATTATCCTTAAAATCAGTTGTTTGTTTTAATTACAGCATCGATTGTAAAGGCTTTAGTCCTCACAAGGCAAGGCAGGGAAAGAATCGGAATCGCTGAAACAAAGAAACGCTATTGGGTGAGAAGAGCCTGTAATTTCCTTGGCACAGAAATGTCTGTCTGCTTAATCTTTATCACGGCGAGGCAGCTGCGTCTTGTCAATACAGTAACACCGTTCCACCAAGGTCAAATAAGCACCATAGCTCAACAAATCACCAGTTATTTTCCTCTCGGAGAAACAAACTAGAGGCTGGCCTGATTAGTCCCTGCCAATCTTCAGCGGGATCAAAGTCCATATAAACATTCAATCCTGCCCAAAGGAGAAGAAACCATAGTTAAATAAAACGACTGTACTCATAAAGATGATGTTGATGCGTTAAACAGTCCTACGATTGGTCTTATACAACCATATATTGCACAAGCCTTTTCATTACCCCGTAACTAGCAAATCCACAACTTCCCCAAACTCCATTCTTGTACTCCTTCTCCTGTTTTACCCCGCACATAAAACTGATGTGTCAGCCTGTAAGAAATTAATATAAATAATTATAAATCGATTGAAATTCCACGAGAAATGCTGCGTGAAAACCAACTGCGAGTTACGAGTCATCGGACCTACTGTGCTGTTATGTTGTTGTTGTGCTTCAGTCCTAAGAGAGACCTGATTCAACCATCCATGCTAATCTATCTTGCCCAAGCCTTATAACTAGCACAACCCACACCCTCCCTAATCTGCTTAGCGAATTCCATCCTTGGCCTCCCTCTTTTCTTACACCACACGCTTATAATTTAAAAAATAAACATAGTTCAGAATGTAATCTACTTAACGTCAGTGAAACCAAGAAAACCTTAAAAGAGGGGATAAAACAAATAAACAACAGCATCAAATTTGATGTCCCAAAGTGTATAGTCCTGTCTCAGATCATTTATCTAAATACTAAAGAGTCTCGTGCAAAGTCAAACTTAATAAGACTTTCTTGTTGTAGCTCCAGCTCAGAGGAAAACTATTTTCATCCCCTACCCATCTCCAATGTTTCCAGATTTCCAGATATTTTTGCCAGTGATGACGTGACCTGCTCTTCCCAGCACAAAAAGTGATTCTCCAGGGGGGTGTCGACTTCCCGGGATTTTTCTCCTCCCTGCTCAACATGTAACGACACAGGAAATTTTTTCTATTTTGCCGATATTTTTCCAGAGACTCTAATGCAGCTGCTATCTACTTTTATCTAGAGGATTTCGCAATATTACCTTTGTTCTTCTTCTAGCAGCTATGAAATATTTGAATTGCCACTAAATTTATAGAGATGGGCGATATTTTATATGATTTACCATATGATATCAAGCATGCGTATCACAACTTAAAACATCCAAGTCAACGGTTTGTTAGACATTCACTATGTTGGTAAACGTATAATTCAGCCTGAAGGAGTTATTTATACTAGTCCGAGATCTGTCTACAGAACAAATTCACATTACTATAGCACGGATTTCAGATCGCAAATAATGTTGGGCCGCCAATATCCCTGTTTGTATCTATAAAGGAAATGAGGAGATTGTATGGACAATTAAGAGGGCTTCGTCTCGGCACAGATTCTGTGTCCCTGAGGGAGCCGGAGATTAATGAAGTCGCAGCCACAGTTTCTCGCCTCTGCAGCTACCTGCCTTCACCTCAGCAGCTCCGTCTTTATCCACTCGACGATAAGTAATGAAATGGAACCATCAAACAGCAACTGTCGCGTAACACCATCGTGTCACACAAAAGCATACACATCAGCTATAGCCGACGTCTTTAAAATATGTCATTCAGTACAATATTCGTCTAATCCAGTGATAAGAAAACTTTTTAAAGAGGATGCCAAAAAAAAGCAAAAAAAGGCCGGCTAATATATATTTTTTTAAAAAAAATAAAATCATACTGAATGACTGAAAGTTTATGAAGGATAAAGTGAAGAATGAAACTGTGGCTGCATTTATAAATGAAAGAAAGAAGAAAAGATGAAAAATGTTTATTTTTCTTATAGCCTGTATTCTTTTTTCTCTTCGTCAGATTAAGAATGTCTCGCGGGCCAGATAGAACATTTTGGAGGGCCGTAGTTTTCCCATCACTGGTTAAACCTACTAAAATATATATACAAGTGGCAATAAATTCATGTATTAATTTTTGTCCTGTATAAAATCTTATACCATTAATCCGACTGTGGTGAAATATTGGTCAGTTGTAGTTCTCCACAAATATCTCACCATTCACAAGATACTTTCAATCTACATGAGCTTGCAACATGTTAGATTATAGCTTTCAAGTAGCCTGTCAAGTGAGACGATTATACACCTGCGAGCGTATAATGTATAAATTTGACTAAAATTTTATTTAATTAATGATACTTTTAAATTGAAAGAGTTCAATATGAAGAATGATCGATAATGAAATGCAGAACATGAATCAGTGGAATATCATACGGTGTTACATTGGTTAGGGATATTTTGAAGGACGTTAAGGCTTCTGCTACTCAAGCAGCGTAACTAGAATAGGACAGAAGAGGCAATAAACGGATCCACGACAAAAAGAAATTTACTTTCGGCTAATATAAGTATGACTACAAGGAAATCATTACTATAAATGTTCGTATGGAGTGTGGCGTTAAAACGAAACGTGGACTATATGAGTTGCAAAAAGGAAAATAATAGAAGCTTTTGAAATGTGGCGCTATAGAAGAATTCCGGAAATCAGATGGATGGATATAGTAACTAACCAGGAAGTTCTAAGCAGAATTAGAGAAGAGAGAACAATTTAGAGGACGTTGACCAAGACAAGGGATAGATTGTAAGACACGCTTTGAGACATGAAGATCTTGTGAAATTAGCATTACATTGAAGTGTGTGCGGTAAGAACATAAGAGGGGAAAACGGTTGATGAAATACATCCCACATCCTCCCTAATCATCTGGCCTCCCTCTTCTGTTCTTACTCCACACACTTACTTCACTCTAAAGCTAATTTTACAAGACCTTCATGTCTCAAAGCCTGTCCTATTGATCTATCCCTTCTGCTGGTCCAACTCCACCATATTGTTCTCCCTTCCCCTACTGTGCTTAGTAATTCCTGAATAGTTACTCTGTAGCGCAGTAGGACATCTCCCTAATTTTAATCACATGTCTTTGATTTTAAATGATATAAATTCGGCAAGAATATTATAACTTAGAGACAGCCAGGTAAGACGTTGTAATTACTCGGGTGGACGTTGAAAAAGTATCCGTCCACAGCTACAAAAGATTAGGTTTAAAAGCTGAAGGAACGTTCATCGTTCAACATTTCCCAATTACACCTTTCATTATTCAATGAAAAAATTCCCTCGCGTTTCACGGAGGACAAATAAAGATTGTCAAATTCATTGTCATGTGGGGTGGCGCTTTCCTTGGAGAAGGGGAAAATTAGAGTTTAGGAGGTAAGAAGACGAAAAATGAACAGAGTTGATCAAGGCGTTGGAAGGGCGAGTAAGCAATAAAGGAAGTGTGCTGCTCGGAATTGGAAGGAAACAGGAAGCCCAGGAAGTAGGAGAGAGTTGAAGGGAAGTGAGCATTGATGACCTTGATTTAGAAGAAAGTGCGAGTAAGGAAGATTAGAACTTCGGACTTGTTTGTAAGCTGAAGGGATGTGTTAGTAGTGTGTGTTGGAGTGAAGAAGGTGTAAATTGTGTTTTTCTCAATCACTGGTCAGTCACAGATCCAGAGTCTTTTTTCGTCGACCGAGAACAAATCAACAACCCAACAAAGGAGGGTGAAGAGTGAGGGAGGAAAATTCTACGACGTGGAATTTCCTTAATTCAAAGAAGCTGAAACAGGTTCTTCACGAAGGTGATATCTTCCTTAGACGTTTCTACCCTACGTAACCCTGAGAAACTCTTTGAAATTTGAACATTCATTCCTTTGAAAAATTTATATAATTTTAAATAGTTCGCAGGAATCTGTAAAGATTTTTTCTTTTTATTTAATAAAGTTATTAGTATTTTAAAAGCTCAAAAACGTTTGTTAAATAGCTTAAATAATAAACCCCTCTCTTATTAACATTTACAACTCTATCCACTCATCTAATTTTCAGCATTATTCACTGTCTCACTTTTATCTAGTCCAGTTGGTACCTACCTGTGTACCCAGGCTTCTTCCACGTGAAGAGACTTGTTTCATGATTATTGAACCAGGTATTTGTCACTAATAACTGATGAATCATGCAAAATTCTACTAACCTGTCTGTCCCTTTCATTCCTTTCACCAAGTCTAGATTCCCCAACTACATATTTTTCTCTTCCCCTTCCTTTTCCTGCGTTCCAATTACCCACTGTTATCAAGTTGTCATTTCCTTTGACATATTTTATTATTTTCTTGATTGTGGTTTTGTATGTAACTTTATGGTAACCAATATTTTACTACATTGTTCATAATAACTTTATTCGTTGCTCGATTGATTATATTTTTTCTAATCACCTTGTAGTTATCCGACTATCTTCCTGCTATCAAACCTCATTAATTTCCCTTTTTAAATTCTCTAACCTTTCGGCACTGTTTACGCTTGTCACATTCCACTTACTACTTATAAACTAATGTTAATAAAACTTCTGTAAGCTGATAAATATAGATACCAAAAAATAGCACTTAACTTTCGAGTAGCATGTTGCTCTTTCTGACAACCAACTGTTGATTTGAAAATATCCTCTTTATCTTTGAAAATACAGATAGAATGGATGCCATCTGTAAGGTTTAGTAGAGCTGTTTCTGTTCTCAAGGAACGAAAACATTGTCTCACGGTTATTAATCTCATTTAATTTCTTAAAGGAATTTTTAAAAATTTAAATGACAGATTTATAATTCATTTGATAATGGGGAAATCCGTTGGTTTTATCAGCCGCACCGTTTAATGGACCCAAAACTATATATTAATTTTGATTTAAAATTTACTCAATTGTGCAGGAGCTTTCGGAATTGTCATAGTAAACTACAAACTTAAAAACAAATTATTTAAAATATTACGAAATTTTTATGGTGTATAAACAAATTTTGTTTTATGATTTCACATACCCTCAGTATGGGCTCCATGTATTTTTACCTGAAAGAATACCAACAGCTCAAAGAGCAAACACAATATAATTAAATTCAGAGACACGAGAAAATAAATTATCCTGGGCGTTGTCATCACAATCTCTACATCCACTCGTTCAACTATCATATTAATCATTTAAGTAGTGGGAAATTCGTCGACATAGCAGTGCATCTTCTTTTCTGTCCTAGTGCCACTTATCCCGTGGTGTGTTTGTTAGCCGTCCGACTCTAGATTCGACCCACACCCGACTCGTCGCCGGAAAATCAATAAAACTCTATTTATCGAAGGAAAATAAATAACTTTACTCGGACATAAGCTACGTCTTGTGGTATCACCACCTGAATCTGTGGTTGTTTCGATAGCCAGACTGCTACGCGCGGCCGCCGATTCTCGCGAGGCTTCTAAACGTGCCTTGCCTTCGTCACATCTCGTATACGACTCATAAATACCGTTCCTTCATGGCTTACGCCATCTTACACAAGCCTGGTCACGTTACCTAAACCAAAAATAGCAAGTGTGCGACTTCCCGCTATGGGTCGGCCATTTACAACGCCAAGTCACGTGTACGCGGCGTGTCCAGAGGTTCGCTCGCTGAGTGTTGCGATTTTTCTCGCAGTCGCTTTGAGAAAACTCAAAATCCACGTGGTCGTAACATGCACAGACTGTATGCTGCTCGAGTTTTCTCACAGGCGCTTCACCCCAGAGTGACTGCGGGGCTTACCTGATTATGCCGGGAATGCCTCCCTGTTTTTTATCAAAGCATGACATTTGCTGTCCGCTGACCCCATTGGATCAGTCGGCCAACTGCCTCCTGAAATTGGTGAAGGGAATGCTGCGACCCCACAGCAAATTCGTTTCCATCATTTAAATGGCCTGAGAATATTACCCAATACCCGACCTTCCTGATGCAGGTTTTCTAGGGTTTTCCCTCCATCTCTTTAGGTGAAACACCGGGTAGGATCCTTAAACTATAGCCCGTAGGCCCTAGTCAACCCTTGGCTACCTTCCGCATCTTCGTTTTCAATTCCCTTCCTATGCTATTAAAGGGGAGTTCCCTGTTTTAGGATCACCCTCCTGAAGCCTGTTAACCCAGAAAAACAAATACAAAAAAAAACAGTGTATCCCCGCGTATCATTTGCGTCAGCAGCGACGCAACAATGGTCAGGCCGCTAATCGAGAAACAATTCGTAGCTTGCATGTTACATTATATATATATATATATATATATATATATGTATATGTAATTTTGGTTCATTAAATGGTGTGACTGATAAAATCCAGGCATTTCACCATTATCATATAAATATATTAGTTTGATTGAGAAATGCTCCTTCACTTGTTTCACTTAAATTTAGGCAGATAAAATTGTTGTTGGTTACGAATTACTCCGTATGTTAATAAGACGGGGAAAACCGTGCATAATATGGCAATCGTAATCACCTGACACGGCGTGGGAACCGCCGAAACTCGAGAAGTTTTTGTGGTTGATCTGGAGTGTCGCCAAGAGACTACGCCTTCTATTCATCAGCCAGACTAAATAATTACCCATTACGTACTTTTCTTCTGAAGCTGAAAGCACAATTTCCCCTTTTTTTACTTTTGTCACTTTCCATCTATTTAAATTCATTGTCTATATCCGCTATATTTTTCATTTTCATTCATATCCTCAACATTCCTTCTAATATTGTCAGTGCGATCTTTCAGTATTACTCATTTATACTCACTTATGACGAACTTCTCCGTATAGTTTTAAATATTTTTTCAAATCTTCTAACTTACTCCTTTTTAATCAATCTTAGTAATCCTGTGTTGGACGGGACGCAGGGGAAGTTAATTAACAACGTATATGATCAAAACAAATAAGTGGATATTATGTTTTGACAATACTCTAGAACCAAGTAGTTCATTACTAAAGAATGGAAAGTTTAGGCGCCAATAAAAATATATTGAAGAAACATACTCGCATGGAGTTCACCACAGCGACCAGACGCTCGTTTAATAACGAAATTAAATATCACGACTGTTGAATCAACATAAAACCTAATTTTGTGTCACATTTTACAGTTTTATTCTCATTAATTGTTAATGTAGGGTTAATATAGTTCAGGTAAATAATGTCTTTTTATAAGATTGTAATTTTAATTTATTTTTATTTTTTCTGCATTTCATTACGCTTTTCGAAGTAAACATCACATATATGACTAATTTATGTATATATATATATATATATATAGTAATAATATAATTATATTAAAAAAATATTGTGTGGCAATAAACCGTAAAAAATATTAAGTGCATAGTCCGAAATTTATATGTGCTGAAGTAATATGTGATTAGCCATAAACAACTTTATAGAAGTCATCATCGACAATTATATTTCCCGGCAGTGAACCAATAATATTCTATTAAACATGCCAGATGTTAATATTAACATGAACAAAAGTGGAGATGACGCGTCAAAAGTCATATCACTGACTTTCTATTGCTTTTCCTCTACAATTTAAGAAAATAGGCTTATGTTGTGCAGTTTATTACAGCAATAAAATATCTCTGCATTTTTACCAACACGAATAACTCCCAAGCATTACGTCTGTGATTCCATATATTCAATGAAACAATCTGCGAATGACTTAGAATAGGATAACATCTTGAAGAGTGGGTGAAACTCGTCGACCAAACAGAAGTTAAACAGAAGTAAAAGTTCCTCTATACTGTTTACTAGAAAGTGCTTGAACATAAAAGTTCTCTCTGCACAATCGCGGTATCTTTACTGCATTGTCTAATCGCAGCCAGTGAAAAAGCTTAGTTTTCACCAAGACTAATAAAAATTCGAAACTATAACCTCATATAAGTGCTCAACAGAAACAAGGAAATCCTCAATACAGGCCATAAATAGAATTGCATTGTATTTAGGTCGATTCAGAGATGGAAACGTTTCAGAAATAAATTTATTAGTTACAATAGCTGACTTTTGGAAAGAAAGAAATAATTCAACAGCTGATACGTCAAAAGTATTTAAAATAAACGTTTTTTTAATAGTTAAACGACGTTTGATTCTTAATTTGGATCCTCATCTGGTGCGATTTAAACTCTAAAAGACAAAATAAATTTAAAAAATAATATAATTATATTATTCTCTCTCTCTTTGTATGTATATATATATAATAAACTAAAGCCAGGATCACCCTCATGTAGCTTGTTAACCCACCCCCTCAAAAAAAGAGCAACGCTCGGACCTAAACTGGTAAGCTCGGGTTCAGCATCGCCAAAGAAACCACGGTACAGATACTGCACTACCGTTAAATGTTATTAGACAGCGTTACTTCTACATCTATATATAATATACTTCTAAAAATTAATATATTTTATGAACTGAAACTCAATATCATCTAAATAAATAATTATTCACTTTTGCTTACAATAAACCTAGCATTTCAATAGATTTTTAACCCTTTTTTATGAACTGAAACTGAATACTTTAAACCAAACCACGAACACGTAGCAGATTAATGATATTAAATACGAAATATTTTAAAATTTTCCAACGTTTCAAGTCACACAAAGCAGATTTCAATCTACAATTGTCTAAGACAAACATAAAAATAAAGTTAAGATTTTTTAAATATAACTTAATGGAGTTTTTGTCCACAAGTGAGGATTTTCGATAAACTCGGTTGTGTAGGTATTTTAAATTTTTTGCTTTTGCACCACAATAACACTGTAAAATTGTTTAAAACGCTATTTTGAGGTTAGAGGTTACCTTTTGGGTTGTGTGCGCATCATGTAAACGGCTTGTAGCGGAGTGCTGACATAACAGTGTTATATATCTTTAATTACAAGTAGGGAAACAGAAAAATTAATTTTCTCGTTCTGGAATCATGGTAACTACAAATGACAAAGAAGAAGAAACTCACATAGTTCCATTACATATTTCTCCCTCTGTTAATGACTATAGAAACGCCCAAGAACTGGAGGAAAACGCGCTCTATACAGCTTAAGTTAAATTAGTGTCGAAATAAGCGTGGCCGGGTACCCAGATAGTATTGTTAATATACACATGATATACGCTTCCCCAGTTGCAACATTCATGAACTACCGTCAAATTATCCTTTTCAAATCTACTTTTTCCCAAACTACACTCCATTAGCTTGTTTTCCCCCTTAATCCTCACATGAACTCTTTTTACATGACCACGTTCGTGCCATTTATTATGGTTTACAAGTCTCCTTCTGACTCCCCTAATACTTGCAGTATAATTCCTTTTCGATATTCCGTTTTAACTTGCTTCATCGCCTGTTCTATGTATAAAATTAAACAGAATGGGTGTCCTTGTCTTAGGCTTCTCTTGATTACGGCTCTTTTCTTGATCATCTAATCTAATTACTGCTGCCTGACTTCCTTAGGGGTTATATATAAGCCTCATTTCTCAATATATTATTCCAGTGCTCTTCAAAATCCTTACTAGTGTGTTGCAGTTCACATTATCAAACGCCTTTTATAAATCTACAAAGGCCATAAACGGTGGCCGATTTTTACTTATCCTGTCTTCTAAAATTATTCGCAAAGTTCATATTGCTTCTCTTGTCCCTGTATTCTTCCTAAAATCAAATTGACCTTCGCATCCTATTTGACGTTGTGATGTGTATGGAAACTTATTAAAAGTCAGTAATTGCCAACGTTCGTTCAAAAACTTTTGTCATTTTGACTAGCCTGATACCGATCAGAAGTAGACGCCCTATGGAGTTTGACAATGACGCTTTAAAATCACTGGTAAAACTATCACAAGCTAAGTATCCAGGAAACACCCATCACGCGTCTTGGTCAACAGTCCAAAGAAGGGAAGGGTAACAGGCAGGGTATTTGGGTTCCACATCTATTCAGAGATTAATAAAGATCAACAGAAAACAATGTTCACATCTCTATTGGGCAGTGATCCTTTTCATATAAAGGATTGTTAATGGGGATGAAAAATTGGTCGTGAACAACAAAAGTGGACCAAATCAGTTACCACTAGACCATCACTCTGTTTAAAGAAGGTCTAATTTTTTGTTTGGTGGGACTGTGGTGGCATAACTTGTTTGAGACCGGGAGAACAATTACCTACAATTAGATAGGTGGCCCAACGAACTATTGGTAAAACGGTCAGTTCTAGTCAACAACAAAAGGGACAATTTTGTAACACGATGTCAGGCCACATGCAGCGAAGTTAACGTCAAAAGAAACTAAGACAGTTAAACTGAAAGGTTTTACCACTTCCCCCATTCATAGCACCATCCGATTTTCATTCATTCAGATCCATAAAATAGTCCCTAATGATGATGTGCGAGCTTAGCTGGAAACTTATTTTTCTTCAAAGAAAAAATTTACGAAAGGGGAAATGAAACTCTTCAAGAAACGTGGAAAAATGTCTTAAATAACGACGGAGATTATGAAATTGATTGACAATTGGGATCCCTATAGAAAAAATCAAGTAGAATCATTAGAGGAAGTTCAGAAAAGTGCTGAAAATTTTGTGCGAGTAGGGCCAGGTCATAGGAATGAAAAAATAGAACAGCTAGGTTGGGAGATATTATCAGAAAGGAGGGAGAAACAAGGCTTTATTTGCTATTCAAAACTTATACGGGGCGAAAATCATGGATTGGAATTAGCACGATAATGCAAAAGCCCAGTTATATAGGTAGATGGGAAAATCAATTCAAAGTGAAATGTAGAAATCAAAAATAGATGTTGGCAAATTCTCATTCTTAAATAGGTACCTGTGGGAGTGTTTGGAGGAAATCCTCAGGAAACTAAATTCAGGACAAATCTAAATAAACATGTGAAGCAGGTATTTTGAATAATATAAATGTATATTCGAATTTAAAAATTAAAGTGAAGTGTTAAGATTATACAATTCTTGTAGTGTTTCTCTTTTTTCTTTCAGGGCTATAGAAATTTTGAAGGACTGTGATTATTTTTCTTTAGATTAGGAGTATTTATGTTTAAGGAATTTAATTTTGTATCTGCCACCGGACAACTGTAGACTATCAATAAATACAAATACAATATACTTAAATGTAAATAAAGTCGGTCTTATTGTCGCGTATGAAATAATTATTTTTAAGTACAGTGAAAATGAATTGAAACCCCCTTTGGACTATGATAATTGAACTTGGCAGGGAAGATGAAGTTGTTACCGTACATATAGAGGAAGGTGTTTAAGTTATAAAGTCGGTGAATATGGTTAGTTTGAGTGATGGGAGGGCGGGGAAGAGGGAGTTAATGAGAGTAACTACTAGGCAGTGGGGATGAATATCCGAGGCAGTAAGAACAAACACATGCGAAATGATGTTAGTAGACAATTAAAACAATGTGTTTCCTACTTTCTTGTTTGTATTAATTTTAATGTTAACATTGGAATAGATATTTAAAATTCTACTTGTTCTGATTGATTATTTTTATAAATTTTAACGTTTAATTTTAATGATCAGCCTGCACCTCATCTTTGCTACAAATTACGCTGGCGTCTGCAAACAGCTCGATGGCAAAGTTAGTAAGTGAAAGGGCTAACACTCGCCTGGGAAACCTGTTGCCCCCCTGCAGCCGTGTTGAGAGAGAAAACTCGACGCCAAGGTGGAACCAGAGCTGCGGGGGATAAGGCTTAAGACGACGCACCTAATTAAGAGAGGCGCTACGAGGCGACAACAACTAATCAGCTAGCGATTGTAGCGGGATAATCCAATCCAGACTCCGCAATTACATCTCACCGCAAGGCGGTGTATTGTTGTCAAACGCTCAGCAGCGAGTTGGCGTCTCCGAACTTGGTCTAAAGAAAAAGAATCACGTCGACACCAATCTCCAAACCAAATTACAACGTTCTCAGAGTACGTTTGCCTCGGCACTTTTCAACCAACCATGAGGAGGAGAAATGTAACACCACAGAAATTGACAATTCTAACTACATAAAAAACATGTTACTGAATAACTGAACCCTCTTTTTAATCTAAATTAAGTCGCCACCTTTCGATGGAAATTGGACGTCTTGCACTCTTCAGATATTTAGGGTTTTTAAAAATACAGTCTTTTTACAGTATATAGTGTTCTTTTTGATAAATACGTTCCTTGTTTCGCGATAAGGGAAATAAATTTTATAGAACCTATTCTGATCAACAAAAAATTTCTCCAGGCCCTGACTATACAAAATTATGCAACAATGTGAACACATCCATTATTATAAGGGGCATTGTAACGTAGACATTGGGCAATTGATTCAAAATATTAGTTAAAAATTTAAGGAAACTGATAAAGAAATTAGGAAATCACGTGGTATAGAAGGCTTTCCAGCAAAAATAATAAAAATATCAGGGGAGGCAATTATTCCATACCTAACGAGGTTATTCCAGATTTTAATAAAAAAATTCCAGTATTGCGTGTGACTGGAGGAAAGCTATAGTTGTCCCAATTCATAAAGGGGGTGAAGTAAAAGTAACGTGAATAATTATAGACCAATAAGTCTTACGTCTGTGGTTTGTAAGCTGTTGTTATCGTAGAGTTCATCCGTAAGGAGCTTCAAAATAACGGTTGGTTACTCATGTGAGAGCCATGTCATTGCCCATGAGTTTAGGAAGGGTGGACGTAGTCATCATAGGCTTTACATCTTGTGCCTCGGGACGTATTATTACAAAAATAGTCCAAAATTGGGATTTATAGTCGAGTGGTTTTGTGGATTAGAGAATTTTTACGAGACTGACAATAAATAATTGAAGTAGGGACTGAATTATAGTCAGTCGCGAATTTTAAATCGGGAGTGCCGCAGGGTTCCGTTATTGGTCCCTTATTATTTCTAGTCTACGTAAGTGACTTAGTATCGGGCACTAATTCTCAAGTGCGTCTTTTTGCTGGCGACTGCTAAAACCTGTGATCCATGAATAATTTCTACAAAAATATTTAGATATAAGAGATTGGGAACATTTTAACAAAATGAAAATAAAGTGTTACAAGAGCAAGGTTTTTGTAGGCGTCACGTTGAAATAGTACTTAATTATAGGGTCAGAGGTATAGAAATAGTACAAAAAAGTAACTATAAGTATTGGGGTATATACTTGAGCAGTAATACGGGTTAGGAATATGAAATAGAACGTGTGACTAGGAAAGCATGGAAGGTTCTACATTTCGTTATGAGGATATTAAAGAGGGGAAACTGAAACACGGGAACTTGCCCAGTATAGATCTCTCCTTCTACTAGAGTACGGCTGTATTTGTTGGGATCAGTTCCCAAAATATCAGGTCGAGGCACAGGAAAAGGTTAAGTTGTGATGTCGTGTTCACGGAAATGAGTAAGTTCAACAATTAGGTTGATATATATTAGAGAAACGACGACAAAATCGAGACCCCGAGTTATATGAAAATAATGAACGTATTACATTTATTGTGAACCTGGGAAATATTTTTTATTATGGAATTTTATCAAGCCAATTATCACCCTTTATAAGACTGAGAACGCGATAGACTATTTAATTAAAAGTTCATAATAATGAAGTCCAGAAAGCAAAAATAGAAATCAAATGAAAACTGTTGTAAATATCATAACCTACACTTTGTGGAATTAAATGATATTATTATATTCTTAATTAGGTCTGGTATTTTTATTTAATTGCATTTAAAGTTTTCATTGTTTTTGTTTTCCCTAATAATTATATTGAAGTAAAGTACTTCCTCATTCCAATAAAATGAAATAGTAGCACAGGAGAGGGAGCGTAGTGTTGTTAAATAAATAAGTAAATATTTAACAAAACAACTGCCCCATAAAAATCAGTCAGCGAGTGGTACATGAAGATCCATAGCGGAATCAGACTAGAAACATAGAGCAAAGATATGGAACGTAATTATTAAACTTTTCTGTGGTACTACCAGCAGGCTTGTGTAACGAAACAATCGTCAAAGAATTCAAATTTCTTGGTGAATGTATCAGACAGAATATCCCCGAGGGAAGATTTTGGACTCTAGGGAAAATAAAATTGACCTGATTTTCCAACTCATATAAAATGTTTTTGAAAAAGCGTCTGCCATGATGGATGCAAAGATGTGACGCTACAACTTGGTAAATAAACCGGAAAGTTTATACGCAGTCCAAAACACTGGATATACTGTAACGATTTTTGGCAGTATCGAGTCAAAAGAAAGGAGACAGCATTTGAGCCAGGGGCAATAAAACCCAGATCCCACGTCACCCCCCGGGGAGTTTCCCATTTTTGGTGAGAGTTGGCGGCATCGGGTGGTGTTTGCAAAAGTGTAACCATAAATTTTATTGGTAAATATCAAACCCTGCCGTCTGGGCGATATGAACCAAAGAAGAGGGGAGTAGATTTTAGAAAGGCGTTCAGAGATATTTTAGAGGAGACTTTTTGGGAGCGGTGAGACGGGAGAGATTGCAAGAAGGATGGTAGAGATTCCGAGAGAGGTTGCTGGACCGTTGCTTTGCAGTTTTGGCAAGGTATATTTAGAGCAGAAGATCGGCATCCTTGAACTGACAGTTCAACGACAGGAGTATAAACGGGAATTTTTCTTGAATCAGGAAGAATAGCAGCGGCGGCGACTGTGATCTGGAGAGAAGACGACCCAATTAGAAGGAAAGAGATGGAATATTCAGTAAGCCACACGGTTATTACCCCTGTGACGCTTTGCTGATTTTCTGTACTGCCAGGTCCGAGTAGAATTATTTTGCTTTAAAGAATTTATAATTTTTTTTCTAAATAGATATGTAGTTTTAAATTGAGACAATGCCAGCATAAACATCGAAAATATCGAAATTATTATTATTATTATTAATGTAAATTGGTTCTGAATGAAGAAAATTGTTTTCGTTTTGTATCATAAAAAGTTTATTAATATATTAATATCCCACTTGATTAATTAATAACACCCATATTTATTTCAATACTAACTGGAAATCAAGGAATTATTGCACAACAAACTAATCCATGTGAGTCATTTACCAAATGAAAGCTGTCTGGCGTAATATGAAAAAGAATTGAATTTTATTGACCTTACACGTCCCCCTTCCCAATTCCCTTCATATGGCAATAAAGGGGACTTGCCTGTTGCAAAGAAGGGCCTAATACAGGTTTCCTTCCATCTCTTTTAGGTGGAACACCGGATAGGATCCTTAAACTATTGCCCGAGGGCATTAGTCAACCCTTGGCTACCATTTCCTACCTTCCACATTCCTCCTTTTCAATTATTTTCCAATGGTATGAAAGGGGACTTACGTGTTTCAGGATCACCCTCATGTAGCCTGTTTCCAAAATATACCAAATTATACTAACAAAATATGTTTCGTTACTTCCGGAAAAAATGAGTCAAAACGAGATTAGAAGAATGAAAAAGGATGTAGAAAAACGCTAAATTACAAAACAATGCTCCGGATAAAATTATTCAAAACATAACAAAGGTCAAAAGTAGAGGTTCAAACCACAAGTCAAAACGAAATGACTGTTCCGAATCTATAATGATGTATAAAAGGAAGAAGAATCACAGCGAATTAAACAATAAATAAAAGACACAGAAAATTAAAAAACTATTGATTTAATATTCCCCAAAAGTCAGATGAAGCGAAAGAAGGCAACAAAATTATAATTTTAAACGTGTCCGTTAACGGCTGTAAAATATTGTAATGAAAATATATGTTAAAATAAATTATTAAATAGTAATAGCTGTATTTAAGGTTTTTTTTTCGGTTGCCATCCTCAATTCAAAAATAGGACCAGTAAGTCCTGTGCTGGATTTGCTCCAAAATAATTTCCGAGTGCAAAAGTTTGTATTGTTCTGTGATGGAGCTGACTCACAAATCAGTTAGGAATCTCTTAATCAGAGTTGAGCAGTCGTTTTTGCTCTCGTACGGTGCACACTTTTCCATCCCGAGACCCAAGCGTGCAGGCGGATTTAATTAACTCCCAACTGGTAATCTTATCGCTGGTACAACTTGGAAAACAACGTTCTGCTTTATTTTCTTTCAGGGAGAGGGAAAAAAGCATATTCATTTACAAGGACTTCTGTGCTCACGCCGGGGATAATTTTTTTCACTGACGTTAGTGACGAGAATATTGACAACCTAGCACGAGAGGATAAAACTAAATTTCTCTATTTACACTCTTGAAACTTTCTGATGATTTAAAGTTGCTCTTTCAAAAAATTGTGCTACTATTCTCTTTTAAATCAATGTGTAGAGAAATTTATTGATTATTCAGGGAACAGTTAAATTAAAATGTGCTCCAATCCTGTAAAATAAAAGTATTAAAACTGTTCCACAATAGCATAACCTGATCTAAAAAATGAAGTGATTCGACTTTCTGAAAATTAAATTGTAACCATCTTAGTCTTATATTTTCCCAGTGGTACAATAATTGAACCAACAAAAAGCCTATGCTTTCCAAGGTAAACGGACCGCAAACAAGTTGGCCGTGATGCGGCAGACATAAGTACTTATGCATCAATTTATTGTATTTGACATTTTACTTTGAAATATTTAATATATAATAATTCTACGCACAGTTACAAGAAAAATTATACCCAAAAATCTATAATTTACTGAATTTCAATGTAATATTTGATCTATGTTTTATGCAGTTTGATGTATTACATTGATGCAATTTTTAATGCAAATATTCTGTATTCTACAAAATTTTAATTTATCTCATGAATGTAAATTTTAGCTTTTACTCTGACATTGTTTATTTCGTTAATTAAAGATTCATTGGAATCCACTAAATTTACATCATTAATCGGCAATAAACAATAATTTAATCAAATTAAATTTACGAAGCTGGCCTTTTTATGATTAAACATATCTTCTTTATATAAACATTTAAATTCTTATAAAGTAACATAAGAATTAAAAACGAAACGTCCACAGGGAATATACAATACGAGGAAACGTGAAGAAAGGCTACAGACAGAGTAATCATCATCTTCTGCTTTGCCTTGAAATCGCCGGTCGTCCACAAATCTCGTACCGGTCTCCTCTTGAATTGTTTTTTGTAAAGTGTGCATCTTATTCATTCATAACCACTCAAGTAATTAAAATAGCCTCTCAATCCTGCTTTCATTATCACACTCTTTCTCTCTGCATCAATCACATACATATAAGGCCCGTTGTCAATTACCAAACACGGATGGCCAACTTCTTAGTAGCCTGATTCTTAGTGCTTTATGACCCCAAAAATTTGCCACCCCTGAACTGGGTCAGTTTTTGTTGGCGAAAGATCATGCTGATCTTGACTGCATACTACAGGATATCGTCAGGTTCGAGCAGTTAGACAGACAACGCAGAGAGGGCATCAACAAGAAATCTACGTCATCGCAGCCTGGACCGAGTCAACACCACTCAACGAAGGGGAACCTGAAGAATGAGCAACATGTCGAGAGTAAGTCTGACGGTGTATTCGAACGCAAATGTTATAACTGTGGATCAAAAGATCATATTGCACGTAATTGTTTGGCTCCAAAAAAAGGAAGTTACTTGTTATAAATGCGGAGTGAAAGGACATATTTCGAAACGATGTAATCGCGGTTTGGTAAAAGTTAAAAACGGTTTACCTGATAGTGTAGAAAAATTAAATATTAGTGTAATTGACGAAAGAACAAATGAAAGTTCATTATTAAAATTCTTGAAGACAGTAAAATTAAATGGAGTCGATGTGACTGCTCTAATAGATATGGGAGCATCCGTGAATACTGTCAAAATTAGATTTGCATTGAGAAATAAGTTTAATATTTTGTACGATACAATGATGTTGGAAGGTTTTGGAAAAAGTTCGATTGAATCGTTTGGTAAAATAACGGAAGAACTTAGTTTTGAAAATTTAACTCCCCGCAAAATTTATCTTGTTCTGATGATGCTTAAAATGTTGATGTTATTTTGGGTAGACCATTTTCTGAATCTTTAGATTTATCGTATACACGTATAGGAAATGAACTGAATTTTAAAGAAGTTGATCCAACTTTATTTCAGTTGGCGAATGAACCAATTCGGATTAGCAAGAGAGGGGAAGTAGCTGTAGGTAAGATAAATTTGATATCAGAGTACACAATCATGAATTCGAGCTGCCACTTTTGAACTTAGACAAACGAAATTTAGTTGTACATGAAGACGAAAAATTGGGTGAGAGCATTTTTTCAATTGAAAAGCTCAAACCCATGAAGACACGGCGCGAAGAAATCACATTAGATGAGGTTAATGTTGGTGAATCAGTAAATTCACAACAAAAGAATGAATTAGTCGCATTACTAAATGAGTATCGAGACTGTGTAGCTAAAACTTCTTGGGAATTGGGCTGCACTGATTTGGTAACAATGGATATCGAGTTGAAAGAAGGAAGTAAGCCGTTTGCAGGAAAACCTTATCACTTAAATTCTAGAGATCGGGCTGATTTAAATGAAATTATTAATGAGGGGAAAAGGACGGGAATAATTCGAGAAACAAAATCAGAATACGCCAGTCCTGCATTCGTAGTGAGAAAAAAAGACGGCACTGCAAGAATGGTTGTAGACTTTAGGCGGTTAAACAAAGACACTAAGAACTTTAACTTTCCGATTCCGAATATTGACGAGATCTTTGAAAGAATTGGCGAAGGTAAAATTTTCGCGACACTCGATTTGGCGCAAGGGTACTTACAGATGCCACTAATCGAAGAAGCCAAATCGAAAACGGCATTCATTACACAGGATCAAACAGGTGAATTTACACGAGCGATGTTCGGCTTGGTTGGAGCTCCGAAATATTTTGCTAAAGCAATGCAGATGGCGTTGAAACCAGCTCATCAAAAGAAAATAGCAGTGACGTATTTTGATGATTCTTGTGTTATAGCGAAAACATGGAATGAACTACTTGGGAATTTGGAAAACGTTCTTCAGTTATTGAGAAGAGCGCGACTAACTTTAAGTTTAAAAAAGTGTTCGTTCGGTATAAAAACGATAGAGTTTTTGGGATTTAAAATCACAGAAGGTGTGATTGAACCCGGATCAGCGAAAATTGACGCAATTGCGAAATTTGAAGCACCTAAAGATGCTCACGGGATCAAACGATTTATCGGTCTATGTAGTTTTTTTAGACGTTTTATTCCTGAATTCGCAAAATTAGCTGCACCCTTAAACGCTTTGACAAAGAATAATTGTGAATTTCAATGGACTGAAAAAGAAAAATGTGCATTTGAAACTATTAAAGAGAAATTAGTTAGCAAACCGATTCTACGGATTTTCAATCCAAGAGCTGAACGTACAGAGATTCATACTGATGTACCATCGAAAGGTATCGCAGGAATGTTACTGCAGTCGGATGATAACGGAAAGTTACACCTGGTTTATGCTGTAAGTCGACGAACATCGGACGTAGAATCCAATTATCATTCGAGCAAACTAGAGTTACTTGCAATTGTTTGGACACTTTGCCGTTTACGACAATTTTTGATAAACATTCCGTTCGTGATTAGAACCGATTGTCAATGCTTAATTAATATTAATGCGTGGAAGACTAATCAACCACAAATAGCGAGATGGATTAGTCATTTGGCTGAATTTGATTTTGAAATCTATCATAATTCGGGAGAGAAGATGAAGCATATTGACGCTTTACGTCAAGACGAGGTATTGTTGTTTCAGAGATCAGATGATGTAATTAATCGAAAGGTGACGTTACTGCAAAGAGTGCGAAGGAACTGTTAAATTCTGAAAAATCGGAGATCGAAAATTTTGTATTACGTGATGGTTTGTTATACAAACACGTTGAAGAAAAAGAAAAAGAACGCGAAGTTTTGGTTGCGCCTAAATCTATGAGAAAATCACTTGCTATCCGATTTCATGACTTGTCGAGTCATTTTGGTGTTGAAAAAACATTGTCAAGAATGCGTGAATTTTATTACTTTCCAAAGATGCGTTCCTACATTAAACGCCATGTTTCAAATTGTTTGGAATGTATTTTATCGAAACGAAAGACAGGCAAACTAGCGGGTGAATTACATCCGATTCCTGCTGGAAACCGACCGTTTCACACTTAATATCGACCACTTAGGTCCCTTTTTGACGACACCCAAAAATAATAAGTATGTATTTGCAATTATTGACAATTTCACTAAATATGTGCGATTAGAAGCAGTTCCTAATGTCAAGGCAACTGTGACGGTTAAAAGACTTGAAAATTTTGTTAATAAATTTGGAGCACCCAATCGGATTATATCCGATCAAGGCACATGTTTTACGTCAGAGGTATTTGATTACTTTTGCAAAAAGTATGGGATTAAACACACGAAAATTTCTAGTCGCCATCCAAAGGCCAATGGCTTAGTCAAAAGACTTAACAAGACCCTGTTACCGGGAATGCGATGTAATTTAGCTTTGAATACTGAAGAAAATTGGGATACGAGCTAGAAACCATTAGAACGTGATAATGTATCGATTCAAAAAGCAATTGGTAGGAGTCCATTTGAGGCGTTATATGGATATGTACCACGATTCGAAGAAGGCGAGATGCGAGTTCTTACTGAAAACTGCGAAATCTATCAGAATCCTGTCAATTCTCATGAGGAAATTCGGGATAACATTTGTAAAGCACAACAAAATTACAAAAAGACCTACGACAAGAAAAGACTGAAAGGTATTAGTTTTAACGTTGGTGATATTGTATTCAAAATAAGTAATCCAGTCTGTACCGGACAATCGACCAAGTTACAGTATAAATACAGTGGACCTATGGTAATAGTTGGTATTTTACCTAGCGATACATATCAAATCAAATGGCTTCGAGATAACAGGAAGCAAAGTTTGGTATCAACTGCACATGTAAGCCAATTAAAGTTATGGCGAAATAGTGAAAGTGACTTCGATGATCGTAGTGAGGATGATTCGGATAAAAATTGACACTATTGTATCAGATCGTGAAGTAAACGAAAGAGAGCATATTGTTTGTAATACCCAGGTTGGAGGAAAGAAACAAAATCATATAACGGAAAAATATGATGTAATTCTATCTAAAAGAATACGCAAGAAACCAAAATATTTGAAAGATTATAATTAGTAAATTGTATTGAGTTAAGAAATGTCTAATTTTTTAGAGATTAACATTGTAACTAATATTTGTAAAATTGTTTTTCATTGTAACTACTAGATAATTTGAGAGATAAACATTGTAATTTGTAAAAATTGTTTTCCATTATTAACATTAAGTTAGTTTGAGGACAAACTAAGGTCAGAATGACCGATTGTGAAAACATAAATACTTTTGTAATTTGAAGTTTGTAGGACTTTTGTAAAATGTTAGGTTGGGAGAAATGTCATTGTAGGAGCAGTAGAGATAAGAATGAGAGAGCGAGTGGGTCGCAGGAATTGTTAGATCTGAAGGTTGTGCTGTATGAAATAAAGTCGTTATAATGTTTCACCACAGTTTTTTTTTTGCATTTGGCCCTCACATATATCATGATTACATTTATTGTAAAATAAATACATCACTCTGTGTCTGTTTCAATGTTTTCTGAATTTTTGACGAGACATTCTTGCCAAATAATTATTGTGAGTATACGCAAATACATAAAATTTTCACACTTTTCTTTACTTTCCTTCTAACGTGGCCCGCAGTACTTTCTTTCTACTTTTTGGAATTTTGATAAGTTGGTTCTTCTTCGTACGTTTCTGGGACCGGTCTATACTTTTTCCAAAAGATTTTTAATTAACTTGATAAACTATTCTTTAATGATTGTCTTTGAAGTTGAGGAATTACCATTTCCACAGCTGATTGTCACTAGGTTTCTTCTTGTAGAATACTCCGATCCATAATTATAATTCTACAATTTATTTCAGCCACGTTCAATAAATGATAAAAATGTACCATGGTCACTTCGTGACGAATTATAAGTAGCATGTAATTTATCTGCAACATCTACGACGAATTTTATTTCATCTACATTTTGAGGATTGTTCAAGTTGAATATTTTTATTTATTTTTCACAATTGTATACAAACATAAAAATGGAAGGTCGTTATAAAAGGCCACAAATTTAATATCCACGTGTGAAAATAAAAAAAAGTAGGTATCAAAGGATTTATTTGGCATTGAAACTGAATAATCGGCAAAGATTTTTACGCTAAGCAAGTATATTATAACACTGTATTAGTGTGGATAGGACGAAGAAAATACTAACGGGAGTGGATCTGATTAAAACATCATTTTCCAAGAAACTACGGTAGGTTTTGGAATGTGGCCTTGGCAGAGAATTGTAAACCCATGTCTCTGAGGTACGAACAAAGTCCATCCCTTTATATGACCTGGCTACAGAGATAAAAAAAATTAGCGTAGGTCTCCTGGGCCTACCGCGACTAACCGAAGGTTAATACGCCATTGCTCGAGCCAACTTTCTAGTAGGTTCAGGTGTGACTGGAACCTTTCAGATGCTTGATCCGCGACAGTATCCGCTGACATTATTGCAGCGTCATCTGCAAATGTCTGTTTTATATAGGACGCACGGGAACGGACCCAGAACGCTTCCCTGCGGTACACCGGAGCAGATTGATAAGTTGAATATTTTCTCGCGAATAGGACTGGGAAGTGCCTTTGTGTAGGATATGGTTTTAATGAGGAGGAAAATTTAGGGAGGTAGCTGTCCTTTATTTTTTATGGCAACCTGCAGTGCCATAGATTGTCAAAGCCGACTCACACAGTTTTCTACCATCCATTGTTTAGTTGATATGATTGGCTGAAGATCGATAAACGACATTTCACGTTGAGTGTCAAATAAATAATTCGTGTTATTTAAATAATATTTCGTCTATTATGTAACAAGTAAAAATTAATTTTTATGAAAGGGTTTTATAGTATCATCTGATTTTGGTTTTTTTAAAAATATGACACTTGATGGTACAAAAGGTAACAGTTGTCAAAGCTATATCGAGGAAAGTTTAAGTGCCTTTTCCTTGATATTGACAATGGCTCACCATCCCCTGGTTGGCCGGCCTCTATGCCAGAGGTTTCAGGTCGAAGCTCGGTCGATTCATGCGGGATTTGCGGTGCACAATGCGAACCGAATAGGGGGAGAGGGCACAGCCTTTATTCAGGACCTCGTTGTTAACTATATCGTCAGAGGCAGCCTGACAAAGCTCCAGGTTATGCCTGCCACAACAAATGCAAATTCCGGACCGTGTTTAATGATGTAGGTGAAGATTAACGTGGACTCTGATAATAATCAAAAACGACCTACGCCAAATACAGAATTTATTTTGCAAGCATTTCTAACTACTGAATAATGATGAACAATTACACGATAATTGCAGTCAGCGTGTCATTATATGCAACCACCTTTTAATACATCCAGGCGAGTTGACTATCATTTTGTATTTTAATCATCATCTAGCTAGTCTTATTGTAAAATTCTAAATCGAGATTAACAATTAGCAAGAACTCATTTTTTTTTTGGTTAACAGGCTACATGAGGGTGATCCTGAAACAGGCAACTCCCGTTTAATAGCATAGGAAGGGAATTGAAAAGGGGGGATGCGGAAGGTAGAGCAAGGTACTTTTAGCGGAATATATAAACAAACAAGTTAAATTTGTAACTGACGTTTAATTTTAAATAAATATTTTATCAAAATAAAATAATTTTAAATCAAATTATTCATGTTTTCATTTAGTTCCGTTTACTTAAACTTATTTCATTTAATTCTTTGCTCACAGCTGCAGACAACAGCAGCATCCAAACCAATAAATCAAATTGATGTGTCTGTCTGTCCGTCCGCATGTTTGTCTCGAATATTCTCCGAAACGAAAATTTGAGGGTTAAAAAAGTTAGGTTTAATTGAAAATTCGTGCACATTCAATTTCTATAATTGCAGACGATATTAATATAATATGAATTTAATAAAAATATTAATTCTACGGTAAGATTTCTTGGAATTGCCGTGGCGTGCATCATGTATGCAACAAGAAAAACAATTGTAACGTGCAAAAATTATTTTATCAAATTATAGGCAATTCAAGCTCAAATTCGTTTCTTAGAACGTTTCGTCCTGCTACTTAGGACTCATTCAGTTTTTCAAAATATTAAAATTTGAAGTATTAACTCAAAATTAATTTAGAAAAAACGGAGGTTAGAATATATAAATTTTTGGTCTTGGACTGGATCGAAGGGCAGTTACAACCGAAGTAGATTAAGTGAAACAAAATAGTGTCCTTGAGGTGACCTTGCGTCACATTAGCACATTTACTTGTGTTCACAGACTATTCTAATAACATTCAATACATAATATATTATATAGTAAATACAGTCTCATTATCTGATGAGTTATATAAATCTTTTTTTTAATTTATAGGAACATTTGTACATTTATAAGGAATGGAAAACAACTATTTAAAGTAGAATTTTCATATAAAGGATGCAAACAATAATGGAAATTGTTTTATAATGCAACAAAAATGTGAGAATACAACACTAAAGGAAACTGTTCCAACGCTACATTTGATATAAATCCGAATCTTATTTATTCTAATGCTTTTCATTTATGATTCTCCATGGTTCCGAAAACGAAAAATATAAAATAAAATATTGAAATGTTGGTGCTTCTTGATACAGTGGGACTGAGCTATGGCTTGTAAATCCTTTTGAATGTTTATTAATTACCTATAAAGTATGCTAGTAAATTCAAAACATTATCAAGAGATAAGGAGAGTATTGAAATGGTTCAAGTAATCCCCCATAAATAAAACTAGGGGAGGGGGGGTTGTATTTATGTTCAGCAGGCAAATATAAACGCGGCTGTGCAATTTATACCAAATGTTGTGCACGCGTTCCTTGCGAGACTAAAACGAACACTGCTGGGTCTGGAAAGGTTAAAATATGAAAAAACGGGCCATTTTTTTCGGCAAAGAAATATTTTTCTGAGTCAGTGAGATAGTGTCTCTATTCATAATATTTGTGCACAATTTCAACCCGATTCAGGATGGGAGGGGAGTATTCATTGCCATAGAAACCGAGTAGAATTACTTAAAAACAACAAGAAAACAGTCGAAAAGGGAGTTGCTGAGATCAATTCTGACATTCAACGTGCAACTTAAGGTGAACTTCAGCCTCTGATTCTGGGGACGGGGTTGATGTGTAATAGAGTTGACATCTCATCATCGTTCAATAGTAAAAAATCCAAAAAGACATTGTCATGCATATTATTCTAGGCAGATTTCTTCATAAGGTATTAGCCCTATACATCCGGCGACTCTGGACTTACTGATAAGCGTCTCCAGTGCCATGTTTCACGTTTAAGGAATGTTGCCAGCTATAGTATGAGAACTGAGAGATAAGCAAGGCAGCCATCTTTAAATGACTGCCTCTACCGTAGGTGACTAGTTGAAAGCTGATGAGGGTGAGGGAAACCACTCCTTCGTCCACCTTCACCTTCCGCTAAATCAGCTTGTTAGTCCAGGACAGCCATTTCTCGCATGAACACCTTTCTCAAGGGCTCCAAGCAATGATTCATTTCCTTCCTATTCTTTGTACTATCTTGACTGCCTTAGGCACTATAAACTAGTCTTCTTTGCTTTATATAGTTTCAAAACATCGACCAATGGGCACCAATACTTGACTGCCATCAAGGTGACAACGATCCTACGCTACCGACTTTCCCATTCACCTTTTCTCATCTCTTTCTTTTCCTGATCATCACAGATCGATCACTTGGAGTTCCCCTCTGGAATTGCGAGTTTTCATTCCATCGACCCTCTTTGTCAATATAAGATTATCCTAGACCCTGAGAAAATTACTTCAACGTTTTATTTGTTAATGTGATTTTTCTTTCGGCCTCTTTTGCTTTAGATTGGAGTAAGTTCCTATGGTTTATTGAGGGTAACCTTCACCTTCATATCCGATTTCTCCCTGCCAATCTGACTCACCATTATTAAATTTCAATTTAGCACTTGTCATGCTTCGGTTTGCAACTTGCAAGTACCAACGATATAATACGTTGTAAAGATATTTAACTAGTTTCCTACGTTCGGATACTTTCGTATCATAGTTTGAAACTGTGTGATATCTTGAAACATTACTTAATGAACGCTATTCGTAATTAATTTTTATTGTTATTATTGTGTGTTTGTGACGGGAAAACAGAGGCGCTGAACTCCCCTGAAGTAGTCGCTAGACGAATTCTAATCACGCCGTTTTTCTGTAGCACGTCTCAATCGCGTCGCAAGAGTTTCGCCGTGTGCTATTGGCTGAGAGACGCGGTGCCGAAGATATATTTGGCCAATAAGGGAAGCCCTCTCACCTCTAGCGAGATCCGCTCTTTTTAACGACTTCGTGAGCTTTAGCTTCCTTCTCTTCGCAGTGGTTGTAAGTTATCTCTGGCTGCGCACCCCTCAAGGCCATCGAATCGTTCATCACGAGCTTCTCAGGAGTCACAGAGATTAAACGGCAGGAGAACACAGGACTCCACTGCACGGAACAATTATTAAACTCGTTGAGTTACTTTCGATACGTCTAGCCATTATACACCACGTGTCGTAAAAATATCGTTTACCCAAAAAAACACATCAATAAGTTTACTAAATATTCATTTGAATTATAGCCAATAAAGGTGAATAGTTAGAAAAATATACCTACATTCAGTATCGATGCTAATGTGAGGAAGAAACAAATAGTTTACCAACATTATTTATATATAAAGGTATAAACTATGTTCAATCCTTTATTGTTATATTTTTGGTACCTAAAGAGGTTTCGAAAAAACCAATACGTATTTGAAAACAATTTAAGCAATATTATTTTACTAGCTAGAGACCCAGCGTCTAGTATTTATTCATATTATTCCGGTACATCATTTAATTTTTGGTTAACATATGACTAAACCGGCATCGGAAACATCACAATATACTTTCAGTATCTCGACAGTCCAAAATACTCCAAGGTACCAAAACAAGTGTAAAAATATTTTAGTACTCTGACAGAATAAAATTTCTTCCCCACTTAAGGGATGAATTTGTACTTAAATCGCATTTTGAAGGTCATAATGTAACACGGCGACACCCTTTACGCCTGTTTCATATGACTCATTTCTCCCCACCCCTTACATACTGCAAGTGGTTGAAATTATACACAAATATTTTCGGGGAAAACCCTATAAAAGTAAATGACCCCAAAAATTCGTTTTCGACTCAAATATGAGCCTTTAATACGTATAAAAACTCCCCCTAGGAGATTCGTTCGGAAGCTATTCGACAAACATTCATAGGTAATAGTTACCTTTGACCGTCTGTTTTGTCGCCTGCCACCTTAACCCGACGGTATGGGTTCTTCCGGAGCCATGGTAGATCTCGCTTGAGAAATTCCAATTTTGTTTGCCTCCAAATGCTACCTTCGCTCTCCTTCAGTCTCATTTCCTCGAAGGTTATGAACTCGACTTTCCTTACACATACGCCAACCGAAATTTTGACGCCCCACTGGTGGATTTTTCCTTTCACTAACAATAAATTACATGACGCTAAACACATTTAAACACACGAAACACACCAAGTTTTGCTATTGTGAAAGAAACGGTAATTGTATACGAATGAACGTCAATCAGTCAATACTGTATGGACACGTCCGCCCAGTCCAGCGGTTGAGCTTAAGATCGCATCACGGCAAACCATTTAAGTTGTAGTTGGTTTTTAACAGTTTACCAGAATAGATAAAATGAGAAATAGTACTTTTAACTCGCAGTTGGTTTTTACGCCGCCTTTCGCTCCGAAATTCAATCTATTTTTATATTTTTACATTTATATCTTCTGAAATCTACAAAATATCAAAATGAAACATACACGAAACTGTAAGTTAAAATTCCTGTTTCAATACCTGAAATCCGTTGAGCCGTTTCAGAGAATAAAAAGATCAAGAATATAGGCAACCTAGATTCCCTTTGGAGATTCAAACGTACTGATATAAGGCAGAAATTGCTTTCTCATTGTGAGATTTTGAAACTTTTCAGTACAATTTTTTAAAAACTCTTATACATAATTTGTTCCGACACAACCAAAATATTATCCAATTTGGTGCAGTTTTTCGGTATTTTTGCGCGTACATACACTACGGCGATTAATTCTTTATATGAAGATTAAGATATATTTTACTTGTCTCTTTATTTTATAATCTGAAAGATTTCTTTAGAAAAGCGAATGAAAAAACTGTAATTATAATTTTCTATAGTAATATAGGGCAAACTAAATGTGCCCTTGGAACCAGTTTGAAAGACCAGAACAATAATCATAAAACTTTGAACCATAATGTTGTGACAAAGTAATTAAGCAAATGTCACGAATTTGATTAGTTACACGTAGAAATTTTACATTTTTAGCAATATTTAGATAAACGTAATATATCTGAAATTTTATGTATTAAAATAACTATTAAACTAATTTCTTGTGATGATACTAGAAAATTGACTAATATGTATAGTCCTTTATTTCTTAACTTAAAATTTTCAAAACGTTTTGATATGAATTTAGAAATTTATTATACGAGACACAAAATTCTTCACATATAAATTGAATACTCTTTTCGACTGAGTAAATATGACGTATTGCTAAATTTGTACGTTTTAACCATGTTTTTATATATAAATTAAATAAATTGTACCATCGAAATCGTATTTAATTTATTGTGATATTATGTTTGTAGTAAGCCTGAGGAAGTCTCAAAATGGAAATGAAACGTCGCGTTTGTGAATAATGCTACATTAAATGCTTATATTTTGGGCGTCTTTTTTATTTAAAATTATTGAGTCACAAAAAAACAAATATTTTCCTATCGTAGTAGAAGCATACGAAGTAACCATGGAAAGCGCTTCCAACCATTTGCGAGAATCGTACGACAAACAGTGGCAAAGACTACAATATTTTCGGATTGACATTGCAGTAGTTAGTTTTATTCCTTAAAAAATTATATAAAATAAATGTAGCCAAGCAAAATCAGCTGTGCTTCAGAATTCAAGTGGCAAGTCAGCGGATAAGCCGTTAAAAGGCATGACTGTAAACCAAAACTTTCCGCGAAAATGGGAATTCCTGATGATGTACGGCTTAGTAAAATAGCAAACCGTCAGTCTATTATCGACGAAACGTTTAGGAGATGCGGGAATTGAAACTATAGAGAAACGGATAAGTGCTCTGGTTGCGATGTACCATTACGTATCTACCCACCATGCTTCAGAAAATTCAATGGAAAAAATATATGTAACATATTAGATTACAGTCCCAGTTAAAAAAATATATGAGCAGGATTGTAGCTTGCAAGTTGCGACCTGTTGAGCAAGTTTCGCGCCACGACACAGACAGACATTGTTGTGTGGCTGACGAAAGCGGAAGCGTACATGCAGTCGAGGCCAGAATGTCCTCTTAGACGTGTCAGTCAACGGCTATCGAATCAGCCCCAGATTTAGATGGCTGCACGCCAGGAAGTATTTGAAGTCTTCGTTAAGCTCTTAATTAATTTACTTTAACGAATTTTGAGAGTTGTTAGCGGAGAATGAATGAGTAGATTACCAACTTCATGCTCTGATTAAATTTATACTAATTAATTGATCGTTACATGTAATTAAAAAATAATCATTCTGAAATCAGAAAATAATTTTTATCGTTCTAATATTTTTTTATAAGAATGTTTGGTTTCATTTACAATTATATCTGCAACAGACGAGAATGAATCGTTGTTTACTCGCCTTTTTATATGACATCAAGACAGTTAAGGAGTATTATTAAAATTGTTTAATAGGTACGGTTACCTGAAAAGGCATTTGATCCGAGTAAACTAATATTAAAGTAGGCGCATAATAAAATTCAACTCCTGAATTCCAAGAAAGAAGCTCGGGAATTAACGAGACGTTGAGTCTCTTCTCGAGAGAAAATGGCTGTCTCTTCTTAAATCGCTGACATCTCAGAGATGCTCGTTAACGGAGTGCCACTGTTAAAAACGTAGTCTACATTTACTTAATCACTTCTTCCGCGTTTCCTAACAACCTGAAGGAAATATTCAGATTACTGTTAACGTTAATCATAGAAAGAGTGTGCACTTATATCAATTAGTGATCTAATTGAATTATTCATTACTGTATTTTACGTTAAATAAAAATTCAATTTATCGTTGATTGGAAATCTGAAAAATCATATAAAAATTGCGAAACAAGATAAAAATTGGCGGTGAAAATGTTCCGCTCTTCCGATGACTTCATTTTCTAACGCCTACCGAAACCAATCAGTGATAAATTTCAGAAATGGGAAAAATATTTGTAGAAACTAATTAATAACCGTACACTGCCGAGGTTTAAACTGAATAAAAGGGACCATTATCTGAATATTGGGAATTCAATCTGTGATGGTAGAAGTATGAAGCCGCATAAAGCACGAGTAAATTATTTCGCGTGTGAATAAGCCGATCTGAAAACTTTTTTAAAAATATTAATTACACCTCACTTCTGGCGAGTTTCATTTATCTGCCAATTTCAGGAAAAAAATTGTCACATTAATGCTGCAAATTTATTACATAGAAATGCAATTTATCTAAGAACTTTAATTGAGAAACTTATTGGGACAATGTCAATGAGTTTCGAATATTTAATATACTGTAGTATTTTAAAGCTGAAACGTTCTGTCGTCCACATTACTAATACAGTATACAAAAAAGGTACATGCACATGTTTTTGTATATTATATATACAAACTTTAAGAAGTTGTGACGTGGATTTTCAAATTTTATAAATATATTAAAAAATAGAGGGTTGAACGTCAATAAATCTCAACTTTGAAATTTAAACATTTTTATTTTTAATAGAAGTAAAATATTTGACAATATTACATTACTTAAATTTAATGTTTCTTATTTACTTAGCTTAGCTGTAACCGAAGAAATAATATTGCATGAGACTTCACTTTTACTTAGGGCTGTATGACGTGTTTATAAGCATACAATTACGAGATATTGTCTTTTGGTTCCTTACTTTACTTTCATTCTCCCCTAGTTTCCTTGTTGGCCAACATTCCTGGATTTAACGCAAAGGCAGCTTTTGGGACAGCATAGAAGCGGCAGGACTATATTATCGTTTCCTTGTTATGCTCCCTGCCAGATCGCATCTCCTCTCAGACTAAAAGCCAGCCAGTACGACTTTTCGTTTCCTCGTGATGAACTCTCACCACCAACACCGTTTTCTGAATAATCATTTCCGTGGTCCTTCCCGCCTCTAACTCACCTCTCCCAAAACGTGATTGGTCTCCCCGATTTTTCTATCTTCCCCAGGTCCTCCAATGGGGTTTGGGTCCCTACTAATCCTTTCCAAAAATTACAAATTTCTTCAAGGACTTTATTATATTTGGAATCACATACTAATCCATGAAGAAAATTAGGAATTTTATTTTTTTGAAATACATGAAGGTACGTGTAATATTTTTAAACATTATATCATATAACCGTAAATTTAAACAAAGTTCCGCATTGATGTACATATATAATTTAAAAAATTGTAATGTTTCATGTATTGTAATTTTTTGTAGATGAATATGGCAATTACCCGAAGTTTCCTGAGAATAAAGTTTGGAAATCAAAATTGAAATATATTTTATTTTATGAAGTGACTGATATAAATAAGGGAAAATAATTATCATAATAAATTCAAAATTTGTGAGGGGCCACTCTAGCAATCTTTTGGGTCAACCACCTTTCTAACCTAGGGGGGGGGCTGTGGTTTTTTCTTCAAGCCGGAAATACTTTTCAGACAAAGACTACGTCTATCAGGCTTCAAGTTATTTAGGTGTGTTTGTCTTACCGGGTTTCTCACTGTGCCATATACGGAATTTTGTGCAAAAATGCTTAATATTGTAAAATTAATTTATGTGAATAATGAAAAATATATGACGAAATTTTATACGCGTCACAGTGTGTATAAATATTAACAAAACATGGCACGCAAATTATTAAAAACCACTAACCCAAACGAGGAACAAATTATGGTAAAAAATATATGTGTCAGCTAGAGCACATATATGACATCATAAAGACAATACAGGAAACGTCCACCATGTTTAATTCCACCCAATATAACGCGAGTTTTTATTTATATTTTGCTACTCTCACATTTGATCAAATATATCCCGAGAAACTAACGTAAGGAATGATAATAAGAAACAGCACGAACTATATTTTCAATTCGTAAGTTTATATAATACAACTTTATTAACTACCGGACTTATTTTATGGAACCACGGTCAATTACAATGATTTTGAACTCTAATTTTATTCTATTATTTCCTGAAATATGAACTCCAGGAAATGTCTAAAGGTAGAAAAATAACAATATGGAAAGCATTTTGAAAACAGTATTGTCAATTTCGAGGAATAACACAAAATTTAAATAAGAATTTTAAGTACTATTGTGTAGCGCAGTTTATTCGATTTTTGGTATTTTTGAATGATCTAAAGCTTCAAAAAGATCGTTATTACTGGGGGAAAGGCAGGTAAGAAGTGACTCGTTTCCCGGGACCATGCTGCTGGACGGGGGACGTGCCTGCCTGAGGATTTACAATATTAAGCTTTTTTTTCTGAAGAACCATTCACCATTCAAAACTTCCGAAGGACACTTACCTGTGTCATGAAAAATTTCCCGCGCTGGACTCGCAAGGATTGACGGAACAAACATCACGTGAGATAGCGTTTTCCTTTGGAGAAGGGATACACGAGTTTAGATGGGAGGCGAGAAACCAAAAAATAGGCAGAATGGTTCTGGACGTTGAGAAGGCGAGGAGGCATAGGAGGAGGGTTGTTCAAGGCGTTTAGAAGGCGACGAGGCAGGTGTGAATTATTCTTCTTTAGTGCGAAGGTATTGAGAACAACGAAGCCCAAGGGGAGAAAGGTGTAAAAACTAGGTTTCCCTCAATCACTGGCAGTAAAATCTTCATTCTACTTTCCGCCCGCAGAGGGAAAATCAAAATTTCAACCCTAAGGAAGGAAGAGGTTCCGGTCGCCTAATAATCTGCATCAAGACACGTATGAAGATAAAACAGGTTCGTCAAGTGAACGAAATCTCTGCTGCACATGGTTACCCCATTAAGTAATTAACCCTGATATTTAAAAATCGTTCCCTTTAATTAATTTATTTGTTTGTTATTAAAAACGCGCAGGACCCCTTTAAAGTAATTTTTTATATAAATAAAATTATATTATATCTAAAAGAAAGTAATTCATTAAATAAAAAGCCCTATATCATTTACAATCTTTTTCAATATTGTGTATTTATTAATAATATTTAATTTTAAAATTATTTCAATCAATATAGTGTAGTAGATTTAAATGAATATACGTATACAACTACGAAAATTGACGACATTACTCGTAAGTAATTGTATTTTCTATTAAAAAAGCGGTGTTTGGTATGTTTTTATATTTGTTTTATACAGTGAATAATAATTAGTAATTTTAATTTTTGCGTTTTAACGTAACGTATGGCCAATTTTATGAACATAGGAGACTTTATTGGATATCTTTTGACTGCCGTGCAAAAATTGAGGAAATAATTAAATAACGATATAGCTGCTAGGAGAATATCTCATTTACTTAATGTTCTTGCGTCACATGAATTAATGACCGGGAGACTTTTTACCCAAATCTGAGCACCGAGGATATTTTCACTCTCTCGATGCACCGGGATGTTTCAGATTCTTTTAGGAGAACGTTTTTATTAAATGTTACAAGGAGATTTCGGATGTTGACATAAGTATTCCGTCGGGATATATAGACTTGACAATGCAAATATCCGACGCGCTCATTACCGGTTAAATAAGTTTCAATTACATTAGCGCCGAATTAAGTACTGTAACGGGATAATACAAATACGTACGCGGGCAACACCGAACACCCAACATGTTTTCATCTTACGAGACTATTTTTTTTAAAATTTCTCTCAATTTTAAAATATGCATTAATTCGTTTGAACTCTTAAAAATTTTAAAATCCAATCCTTGAACATTCGAAATAAGGGTACGTAAGATTTATGAACAATCAAAATGAAAATAAATTGTCTTATGGCAAAAATACAACTAAAATCATTCATATAAATGAGTACAGTAGCAAATACGTCAAGAATAACATTTTAGAACATAAAAAATCGGATAGATTCAAAACATAACAACCCACAAAAAATAATTCTATTTCAGTTCTTAACATTCTTCACAGTAAAACTCGCATTATTAGATGTTTTTCGTTCAGAAAAATTTTGCCAATAAATGGTAGTTATATATATATAAATGTTTTATTTACTTTTAATTTATGATATTCATTTAGTTCAGCCCACTCAATTTGAAAACTTTGATCATGTCTGAAAGTTGTAATTAAGACATTCACATAAGCACGTTTAAAATATTCCTGAAGTATGTAAAAGTTGTCAGTTGTAATATACACACGTAATTATTTTCTACTGAATTAAATATTCTCCTTTCACCGACCGACTCGAGGCTGACAATTTATTCACGAACGTGGGTGCATTTGAGGTCGAAAGTTATTTAGGTGTCAATCAACTCCAAACTTTATAAAATTGTTTTCCTGTTCTCCCTCATTACACATTTTTAGATCAGAATTTACTCCAAACTTTGAAATAATATCAAACATTCATCAATTTCAGACTTATTAATAGAGTTTCTTATTAATATCAACCCGAAAGGCGCAACGTATTGAAAAGATTGTAGGATTTACAAAATCCCTTGATATAGTGTAATTCGCGCTACATAGTCAAATCAAGTATATTTACCAATAAGGTTTGTAATTTATGTATATTTCCTAAGAGTGTGAGCATTATCGGCCTTCGTAGTAAAAATTGTAAGAAAAGAAAGGCTACCGTCTATATTTAGTTCTGCAAGACACTGAACAGGTCAATGCCTGTGGCTTTGTGAGAATGACTGCCCTAGAGTTGCGGTCCAAGTGTGTGAGTGACCGTCCAAAGTCCATGGGATAACTGACAAGGTTTTTGATATGTTTTGGAAGCCCTACGAAACTGAAGGAAGATTTTGGAAGGAGGCGAGGTGTAGTAAGAGTGAGAAAAGGGGGGTGGGGGGGAGAGACAACACAGTTTTGAGAGGAGTCAGCAAACGAGTGGGTTGGAGACCCTAACAGGAGTTTTGAGAGCGATGACATAAGTTTTGGAGAGTAATCTCAGGTGAACCGCACGTGGGAGCAGCGAAGTGAAGCCGTCACCACAGGCGTGCCGAATCTTTGAACTGTATCATCCTGCATCAGCATGGGCACAAATCAGGCGATGCCACAGAACATAGAACAGAGTAGAAGCGGCAGGCGAAGGGAGACCTCTCCCCACTCCAATACCCCCAAATAGGTCTCACAACGTTGTGGTTTCTTAGTAGCTAAACACTTTGGCATGGTTGGAAATCGCTGTTTTTAATTAGACAAACGTGTATCGTTTCCAATTCACGTTCTTCTTTATTGTTTCCCTTCGATCATTACAGTTTTTAACTGATCAGCTTTCGTTCACTTAGTTCGTGCGCATAAGTGAAGCAATTGAAACATGGCGTGATGCTGCGCCGCATTCCAATGCAGCACAAAGGAATCTGACAAAACAGTTATTCCTCGCATAGCTCTTCACTCATCAATGTAAAGGCCTATATAATTTTTTGAAGCTGATTAATAAATTATTCGACATACACAATTTATATTTATTGTGATAAGGCGGATTTTGTAACGTTGTGGCGTTATGAGGCCAACAACAATGGCTAGTCGGCCGAAAGATGGTGTTTCCCCGCGGGGGAGGCCCGCCTTGCCTGTATAAAAAATGACGATGGTGAACCCCCGCGGGAAAAATGAGGGCGGGGAACCCCGAAATGTTGAGAAATAGGGGAATTCCCGTCGGAAGGTTTAAAAGGGAAGCCGATGGGTGGCTCGTGATCAGACCCGAGCAGACAGGCGAGTGGAGCAGAGTGCAGAAGGCAGGCGAGTGATCAGACCCGAGAAGGCAGGCGAATGATCAGACCCCAGAAGGGAGGCGAGTGCATCAGACCCCAGAAGGGAGGCGAGTGCATCAGACCCCAGAAGGGAGGCGAGTGCATCAGACCCCAGAAGGGAGGCGAGTGCATCAGACCCGAGAAGGCAGGCGAATGCATCAGACCCCAGAAGGCAGGCGAGTGCATCAGACCCCAGAAGGGAGGCGAGTGCATCAGACCCGAGAAGGGAGGCGAGTGCATCAGACCCGAGAAGGGAGGCGAGTGCATCAGACCCGAGAAGGGAGGCGAGTGGAGCAGAGCGCAGAAGGGAGGCGAGTGGAGCAGAGCGCAGAAGGGAGGCGAGTGGAGCAGAGCGCAGAAGGGAGGCGAGTGGAGCAGAGCGCAGAAGGGAGGCGAGTGGAGCAGAGCGCAGAAGGGAGGCGAGTGGAGCAGAGCGCAGAAGGCAGGCGATTGAACCAGAGAGCAGATAGCCAGAGACGCACAAACATTCGAGAGGTGGCTGTTTGTTGGGCCAGTAATTGTGGGTAAGCGATATAAAAATTGTGAAACTTGCTCATTGCTCTGGATAAATAACATTCAATGATTTTTCTTTCTATTTTCAGCTAATGCATACTCCATCTCTTGAGAGACCCAAAATCCCCCGAGATTAAGCCCGTGTCTTCACTTAAATTAATAAACAAAAATATTAAAATTGATCATATTTGTACTTTAAATTAATAAAAGTATTTATACACAAATAGTATATTACATTATATTAGTAAGTAAATTTCCTTCTCTGCGAAAGCATTCCTTGTCTTTGCTAACCTACTCTATTTATGACTCTGCCCAAGTAGCAGAATTCCTTACCTTCCTTAAAAAATCCCTTCGCAATTCAACACCTTTTGTTATCCACTGTTTCCCATACTACACTCCTTTACCTTGGTTTTCCCTTAATTAATCCTCAGCTTGTACTCATCCTCCAGGATCACGTCGATGCCGTTTATTATGTTTTCCAAGCCTTTTTGAGACTCCCCTACTACTACAATATCATATGCAAGCATTAGGGTTTTTATTTCTCCTCCTTGTAGTTTGATTCCCTTTTCATATTCAGTTTTAATTTTCTTCATCGTCTGTTCTATAAACAAGTTGAACAGCATACATCCTTGTCTTACTCATTTCTTGCCCTTCTATTATAATTTCTTCTGTCATCAGTAGAAGTTGTGGATAACGCTTCTTCGTCGATATGGTGTTCCTGTCGTCTTCAAAGTATCTAAATCTACAAATGCCATTAACGTAGGCCTGTTTTTTTCTTATTCTGTCTTCTAAACTTAGTTCATAAAACCAAAGTGATCTCCTGATACGCATTTTATTTCACGTTCGATTCCCCTGTATACTATTTTGCATTTATGAGAGAGTGTAAGATATCTTCGTATGTATATCAGGTAAAAGAATGCGGTATAATATAAATTAATAATCAAATAGGAACTGTCTATATTCAGTATACAATTACATTACAATTACTTTTTAAGGTGATGTATTTTCTTGAATTCCACTAGTCATAGAAAAAAAAACTAAAAATGATTGTGAAATGTGAAGCCTGTTTGAAACTATTGAGAAAAACTTCATTACTAATGAGAAATGCCTACTTACAATAAAGGACCGAGTAGGATTAATATTACCAGATGTGTGTGTTATTAATATTTGTAAAGTTTATATATATAAATGCGAGTAGGAAGTACACCATACGGAGTCTGTAGCATCCAAGCTTCCATCTCCTTTCATCTTTCCAATCTTCATCTCGAATACATCTGTCCTCCAGTGCTTGCATCATTCCATGTAACTTTAGGTCTTCCTTTTTTCTTTCGTTTTGGGGGTTGCTAGTGAAATATTCTTAATGGCCACCGTTCCTCTAGCATTCGTCTCATACGTCCATACCAATTCAACCTCCTACCTTATATTGTACCTAAGATATTTAGTGAAGTAACCCCCATTACTTTCCAAATGTATTCATTTCTTATCCGTCCTGTTCTTGTCATACCTCAGCTGCTGAAAAAAATATTTACTTGCAAAGAGAAACGAACTCACAGCAGACTCTGCGGCTTATATGAGATCCTTTGTGATAAAACAATGCATAAAACATGACCAGTCACTTATCTATAGAGTAAACTCATACGTCACTTATCAAGGAAATTGGACAGCTTTACTTGAAAATTCGAATGCACAATTATGTGAGAACTCTTAATGACGAATGACACAGAGAACGAATGGGAGCAAGAAATAATAACATCGTTATATTTAACGGACAATAATTTAATTCCGGTTCGGAATTGTTACTTAATTTGTATTAGCCACGTAAATGTATTACGACATAAAGTAAATATACCAGTTATTACAAAAAGAAGTGATGTATTATTTATTTTTGCCCATAAAGGTAGAAAAATTTTCGCTTGTAGCACAACAGTGAGGGGGGTGGGGGGGGGGGTCATGCTGTCATTTGCTTACTTAAGCTAGGTTTACACGGGCAGTGATGTTCGTCGAAGTTGGGTTGGCTGTGCACTGCCTACCGTTCACATCTTAGGCAGATAACTGCCCACTTCTTCACTGACAATTCTGTGCAAGTGCTGCCCTCACTACAGAACGGGCAGAGAACTCTGATGCATGTTTATACTTCTCTGCTATTTTTTGGCAACTACGACCGGTTGGATTGTTGATGTTGCATAGAGTCGATATATTGTTTATATCAAGTTGAATATTTTTGCCCTTTGTGTTTTCGCGTACGCATAATGTCCATAAACAGGAACTAATCACTTTGTATTAGTGATAGAATAGACGTGACGAGGAAGAGTTCCTGAAAGTCTCACGAAAAAGTCAAACTCAGTATTACGCTACTGACTATAGATACATAAAAATGAAAACAGTTATTAGTAATATTGCTTTATATTATTACTACAGAAATCAAGCAATAATAAAAACATCGCCTGTACTTTGAAGCTGGTTTTCAGTGTTTAATTGGGTCGGTTTCTAATACCTGTTGTTTTATTCCCCTTAAAGTTGTCAATTACTGAACAAAACGAAATGAATTATCTTTCATTAGTGTGATAGTAGTATATTTGTAGCTATACATCATTCTTTTGCGTATTTTTTTTCTAGTTAAAGTTTGTGCCGTTGGAGGCTGGACAATAATTACTTTTGGAAAGCTAACCTAAAAATTTATAGGCGATTAGGTGCAACAAACGAACTCTTTCCTAAATGCTTCTGAACCAAAATTCTAGCCGCTGTTCACAACAAAGATTCACCTACTCCAATCGCACACTATAACAAACTGCACGCGTATTGAAAATGAAAAATACAAACTGTTTTCCATTGCGCAATCGATACTCAGCCCTGCCTCACCGTTCACAATCGATAATTGACATCCGTAACTGCCACTAACTGGCCTCCTATGTGGGCAGCGTCTAGGTCGGTGGAGGGGGAACGTCAGTCATGACTGACATACTGTTGACACGCTCCAAGAAAAGTGAGGCAGTGATCTCGTGTCAGCGATGTATAGGCAGTTGTCAGTGCAGCACTGACGTATGTTGACACGTCACTGACATCACTGCCCCTCGTTTTCTGGCAGTCATCACTGCCCGTGTAAACCTAGCCTTAGTCTTCTGCGGGGGCTGACGCTTATACTCGATTCTATGTTCTGTGCACGATGCCAAATCGAGATCTTTGACTACTAAGTCATCCCCTTCACCAATACGGAGTGTGTTGATCCTTTAGGTACATTTGCTGGAAACTATATTTTTAGAATTTCCGTCGAACTTATATTTTATTGAAATTCAAAATTTGTTGTCGATTTAGCTTATATGTGGGTATAAATGTGAGTGCGATGATAGACACAACCAAGGACGGAGGAGTGGTATGTGTGACCAATGACCGTAGGTTTAACTATATTTTCTCTTATAATTCTCTAAATATTTTTTTTATTACTAATTAAATCATCCATAATTAATTAAAGCCAAAACCCATGAGAGTTGTTATCCCATGCATGTAATATATTCACGAAAATAGGGCATAGCAGAATGGAACGTCAAATAGAATGCGAGTTAGGAGAATATCAACATGGTATTAGGAAGAATGTGGAAACGAGATATGAAACATTGCCTCTGCGTCTAATTTTAGAAGACAGGATAAGAAAACCCCAGACTACGTTCACGGCATTTGAAGATCTAGAACAAGAATTTTATAATGTGAACTGGAAAACACGATTAAGGATCTTGAAGAGCACCCGAATAAAATATCGGAAAAGGAATCTTGTACATAACCTCTACAGAAGACAGGCAGCAGCAATTAGAATAGAAGATCAAGAAAAGAAAGCATAATACAAGAAAGGAGTAAGCAAGGATGCAATCTGTCGCCCATGCTGTTTAACTTATATTTTGGACAAGCGATGAAGAATGCCAAAACGGAATATGGAAAAGGAATCGTACTGCAAGAAGAAATAAAAACCTTACGCTTTGCCGACGGTTTTGTAGTATTAGGGGAGTCAGAAGAAGACCATAACAAATGTAATGGACGTGGTCCTGGAGTAAGAGTTCACTATGTGTATAAATAGAGGGAAATCAAAGCTAATGTATTGTAGTATTGGAAACAGTGGAATAACAAAGGGTGTTAGTTTGGGTAGAGATAGTTTGACGGAAATTAAGGAATTCTGTTACTTGGTGAGCGTAATAACTAGGGATGGTAGAAGTATAGTAGATATAAAGAGTAGGATAGCACAGGCAAGGAAGGCTTTCCCTAAAAATATGAATATAATTACGGATAATATAAGTGTGAATATTAGGAAAGCGTTGCTAAAAATGTTCGTTATATGGGTGCGAAACGTGTACGATAGGAGTTGGGAAAGGAAAAGAATAAAAGCCTTCGAAATGTCGTTCTATAGGCTGAAAATTGGATGGGTGGATAGAATCACAAACGAGGAAGTTCTAAAAAGAAAAGGGGAAAAGTGAACAATATCGAGGACGTGAACTAAGAGAAGGGATAGATTAATAGGCCACGTTTTAAGACGCGACGATCTTGTGAAATTAGCATTGTGGGGTAAGAACACAAGAAGGAGGCTAAGGATGGAATGCGCTTAGCAGATTAGGGATGATGTGGGTTGCGCTAGTTATAAGTCTTGGGCAAGATAGATTAGAATGGAGGGTTGCATCAGATCCGTCTTAGAACTGAAGAACGACAACAACAAAATGGCACAGTAGGTCCGATGAATGATATAGGAACGCGTAATAGGACTCGTAACTCGCAGTTGATTTCGGGCGGCCGTTCAGTGTATTTAAAATTATTTATACCCATGCCCGACCTACCTGATGCAGGTTTTCTAGGTTTTCCCTGCATATCTTTAGGTGAATTACTGGGTAGGATCCTTAAACTATATCCCGCGGGCCCTAGTCAACCCTTGGCTACCTTGCTCTACCTTCCGCATCCCCCTTTTCAATTCCCTTCCTATGCTATTAAAGGGGAGTTGCCTGTTTCAGGATCACCCTCATGTAGCCTGTTAACCAAATAATAAAATTATTAATTTCTTACAGAGTTGTCTGTTTCAGGATCACCCTCATGTAGCCTGTTAACCAAAAAAAAAGACAATTCAGGAGTTCGTCGGGGCGCTGCGGGAGTTTTCTCGCAGGTGCTTCAGCCCAGAGCGACTGCGGGGCTTACTTGATAACGTCGGGAATGCCTCGCACTCTCTCTGGGTACTTTTTATCAAAGTTCTCATATGCCGAGACACCTTCACCTATTTTAGGAGGTATATGTACCGGGGTCAAAGCCCTTGGGCATATGGCAAGAGCTGTCCGCTGATCCCATTGGATCAGTCGGCCAACTGCGTCCTGAAACTGGTGGAGACACGGAGAAGGGAATGCTGCGTCCCCAAAACAAACTCGTCTCCCGTCATTCGGAAGGGCGTTAGAATAGTACCCAATGCCCGACCTACCTGATGCAGGTTTTGTAGGGTTTTCCCTGCATCTTTTTAGGTGAAACACCGGGTAGGATCCTTAAACAATAGCCCGGGGGCCCTAGTTAACCCTTGGCTACCTTGCTCTACCTTTCACATCCCCCCTTTTCAATTCCCTTCCTATGATATTAAAGGGGAGTTGCCTGTTTCAGGATCATGTAGCCTGTTGACTAAAAAATAAAAAATAAAACTGACAATTCAGTTTTATGAATTGATACTGATTATTAGGGGCCAAATCATTCATTTCATTTGAAAATTTAGAAGCTAAGTACCTTGATAGTTATCCAACTTCATTGGAATTAATGTTGAAATTTCTACTGTGAGATGTGACAATGGATTTGATCCCGTATTATTAAGCTATCTGCTTCAGTTTTATATGATTTGAGTTTAGTGAGTCGTAATGCGCAAAACTTCATTGTGGGATAAGTAACAAAAGAGGTGCCCCGTCACTAGTGCATCGATTGTGATGTTGAAACAACGGTTCCCGTTGTTACCATCCACTTTTACGGACACACTGTAGTTGCATCCGCAGAGTGAATTCCCGCACGCGTCACACATCTGAAAGTAAAAGCTTGGAACAGGTGCAGCTGAAGTGCGTGTTGAGTTCGCATCCCAACTGTGCCAACAATGCGTCTGTCACGGGCATCCGGCCGCCATTTACGACCCCGGAGCCCCCAGGTACGCCCGAACCCCCTACACCCCCGCTGTCCCAGTAATCCCAAGCTTTTTAGCGAAGCGGCTAGCGCAAACAAATCTGCAACCGGCATTAGGGGTAAACATTTATTTAGTCCTGCATAATTGCCCGCGTGCACAGGGCCGAAAGTATTAAATGCCAATTGGTCCAACAAATGTATCCCATTAGTGACGGAGCGGAACAGCTTACTACTTGATCAAATTGGAGAAGCTTTTGTTATTTCATGGTCACGAGGCAAATACGGATTGTTCATAACGAAATACAAAAATTAATTTTAAATATTGAGAATGTTACATTTTACAGAGACACGACAACTCACTATAAATCGTTGTGACGATAAATACCCAAAAAATAATTGCCATTATTACATTCCCCGTTCCATTACATCAGCCGCCAAATATATAAAGGACCGTAATAATATAATTCACAACTACTTAAATTAATTTCGCGACTTATGTAAAGAGTAAAAAAGCAAAATATAGACATTAATAAAATTTTTCCATCCTTCTTCTGAAAGTTTAAGAATTGAACGACTATTGCTCTTTTATCAATTAGTTACGAAAGCTTTGTATTTTATAATTTTACTTATTTTATAACGAAAAATACGGACAAAATAAAACGTAATTAATAATTAACAATAAATAAAAAGACTGTCAAAAGTTCAACATTAAAAATATCTCTATTTTATAACAAAAGCGACGCTCATCTCAATTTTGAGACTTCTTCAGTTACTACAAACATAATATTACGGACAAAATAAAAGCAACATGTAATTAGTAATTAAAAATAAATAAAAAGACGGCCGAAAAGTCAGCATTAAAAATATGTCTATTTTCTTCACTACTATAAACACAATATTACAATGAATTAAATATATTGCTAAATTTGTACGTTTCATACGTAAATTAAAAAATTTTAACATAGAACTTATATTTAATTTATTGTAATATTATATTTGTAGTAAGCCTGAAGAAGTTTCAAAATGGAGACGAAACGGCGCTTATGTAAATAACTTTTTGGCCGTCTATTTATTTTTTGTTAAATTTAAAAATCATAAAAGATTTTTTGTAATTAATAATTACAACTGACACTAGTACAAAAGTAATTTTTTTTCATAAGATACTACCAATTAAAAGGTAATGAACACATACTACGAGGAATAATTAAATGGACATTTCGATGAAGTTAAATTTAACTAACACTGAACTTCACTGTGGTTTTAGTTAAAGAAAAACAGGCCCAAAATTGTGATAAAAATTCCACTTTACAGTCTGACTAATGTATAATGGATAGGATAAAATAAAACTTAAAAAAGGGAGGGGATATTAATATATTTACTTGTTCCTTAAAATTAAGTTCATTATCAGGTAGCTGGGCGAGTTTGCAGTTTCTGCTTCGTTAATTGTGGACCTATCCAAATTAAGTAGGTTATTATAGAATTTGATTATTAAAATAGCGCATTGTGTGTTTTAATACAGTTCACAGTCAAATCATTTGCAGAAAGCCTGAAATAAACGTATTATTTGCAACCTATTATAGTTTATATATAGGCTTTTATTAGTAGAGATAATATAACATTTTACAAACAATTGAAAACCTGATTTTTTTGTATTAAAGTTTTATCATCATAAAGATCAGTCAAGTAAACATATTGAAAATGAATTGAACTTTTGCATCAATTAAAAACTTTCAAATTCAATTTAAAATACACGTCATACTTGAGAGTAAACTACGAAGTAATGTAATGTTTTACGGGTGACTTGGACCTTACTTTACTACAAACTAATAGAGCAGGTGAATATATGATAAGAATTTTTAAAATTTAATAATATATTTAACAAAAGAAAAAAGCAAGTGAAATAAAAATTTATCTTCGTGCCGTTTCAAAAATATGCAATTTGGAAAATGAATTTTACTTTATAAGTAGTATTTTAACGTCTGATTTTGTAAATATAAATCTGATGTGATCGGAAATTTAAATTATTACAATTTCCAAAGAGTAAATAAAAAGACGGCTAAAAAGTCAGAAAATAACTTTCTCAATTTATTTTTGCGACTTTTAAATTTACAATAAATAAAAACGCATGGCAAAAAGGTGGCATAAAACTTAATCAGTATTTATTCACAAGCGACGTTTCGTCTCCATTTTGAGACTTCCTCAGGCGTAAAATATATAAAGACATCTGTTTACTCCTTGACTCCCTCAGCTGAAGAATTTAGTGCCGCGCATGGACCATCTCCAGCGACGGTTACTACAGAAATGATGTAACATGGAGTGCTTTTGACAGAGAAGAAAATTAAACCTTAAACTACTGCAACAAAAGAGTACCGTAGATTTTTCAAATGATTCGCGTCATTTTTATTGCATGACGGTTGCACCTCATATACATTTCTATCAGAATTCTCGAGATTTAACTATTTTCTTCGTCTAAACTTTCCACATTTTGCAAATAAAAATTGAGATTATTAATATGTAGGAGTTTGGACATAACTGTGTGCTTTTGAATGCCTAATTTGATATTGTTTTAATGTTCTTTGAGAGTTTTTAAAGCTCTTTTAGTTTGTCCAATATACAATGCGTTTCAATTTAAACAATTATTTTTTAATAACATTGTCTGTCCAGAAAGTTAATTTTGTCTTTAATATTTTGAACTAAATTTAAATTATTTATTGATTTAAAAATAACATCTACAGCGTAATTATGAAACAGTCAATAATTAGTGGGGATAATACAACCATTTACCTATATAAAATAAAATAATTAAATTAATTTTTCTATTATTAATCTTTTTAAGAGATAAATTTTTGTCGAAATACCTGATTTTATTTAATCTAACTTGTTTGTTAATGAAATTGATTGGGTATGAATTTAGTAACAGAATATAGGTAACTTTATTTAGAGTTTCCCTGTGGTATTTGTGATGTGACAACTTGACAGCCTTATCTACCACATTATAAACCACTGCTTTCTTTTGAGAAATTAGGTGATTGGACATATAATTTATTGCAATATTGTGTATGTAGTACGCCTGAGGTAGTCTCAATAAGAAGACGAAACGTCCCTGTAAATAAAGTGACAAATTTATATTTTGACTTTTTGGCCGTCTTTTTACTTATTGTAAAATTTTAAATTCAGAAAACTATGTAGTAATTTGCAAAGAGAAAAAAAAAGTTTTGGTACTTCTTTGTACCTTTATTATGTTATTAACATGTGTTTGTCAGTGTTTCTAGAAGGTACAAATAAGTACGATAACGTTTTTTTTCCTCTTTAGAAATTGTTAAAAATAAAAATTGAATTGGTCGGATATTTTACTTATTATTAAACTTTAAGTTCAAAAACTGCAACATATTCATTCTGTCTCACGGGGTTGCCAGGGGGGAAAGGCAGGGGTGGCATCTTAATTTAGCCTCCCGTCCCAAAAACCTTTCCATTCTCACTGTACTTTTAAAAATTCATTGCTACATCAATGAAGCTTATATTTTATATTTATTACTTTCAACCGCTAGAAGAAAAGCTTTGTCTCATTCTTCTGCGATGCGCTGTCCATGAGTTAGTAGGGATCCACCAATTAATTTTTTAAAACGTAAGAAGCACATATTATTTTAACATTACGGATAGATTTGGAAGGGTTTTATCTGTCGTTTGCTATAGTTTCAGACCATTTGAAGCCATATTCTGAAATATAACAGTTGTCTAATTCGAACTATATGAAAGAAAGACAAAAATCTTACTTTTTTCAGTTTTTTTCACCATAATGCATGTATAAAATGTATTCAATTTTTTCCAATTAAATATGATAAAATGGTGTTAAATTCTTCGTAAAATGAGACATTTTACAATAACGTAGGTCAATCCTAATGGGCACAGTGAAACTTCAAACTGTGCTCTGCTATTTTGACGACGACAGTAGTAAGTAGATCTGGACGGAATCCTTTGAAGTCAATGAAGTTGATGCTTCTGGAATTGGAGGACTGCTGCCGCTGGCTGAACGCCTCGCCTCTGCGACCACCAGGTGTTTCCGTCCGCTCAACACTTAAACTTACTGTCGTTAACTTCATTTAATCAATTCCGATTTCAGGATCCTTCTACAACTGACCTTTTTAACAAAAACTTGATAAATCCATAACGACTCTTAACAACAAATAACTCCTCAATCTCTACAACAGCTTCTTGATAATCGCTTGACCGCTTAGCAACTAGTCCCGAAATGTTATGGAAAACTCAACAACCATACTTCTCGACAACTCGTCCACCAGTCACTCTTCAACTACTAATCTACCCCCTCGAAAACTCCTCTCCACGAATTCACCCAATAGGATTTCGTCTTACATTTTCTATCTGCCAATACGGGGTTCACACGTCTCGCCCAAAGTCGCGAAAATTCTCGCAACTGGCCATTCCACTTTCCGTGAGAAAATACCAGTCCGAAGCTTTTTCTATCCGACATTTTTAAGACGCTGCTGACTATCGGCTTCTTAATCCCTCAAAGGACCACTCCAAAAGAAGTTTTGATGATGTGAGGCCAAGCCAGGTCTTGCGGTCGTTACTTTAAGGCCAACGAAACCTCTCGAGTTCCACGGCTCGTAAAATTTAGTTTATCAACGTTTAATAAAATAATATAACTCCCATAATAATTTACTAGATGAGTGTGCACTACACTTCATTCAAAATAACAGAAGAGAGGGAGCGAAGTTGAGGTAGCCACGAAGAACTTCACCCTTCCATAGAAAATATTTAGGCAGTGTATTCATCACTTAATTATCATTTAGGACTATGTAAAAGAACATCAAGCCTACCTTTGAGAGCGGGGCAAATGCGTTTCCAGATGGTGAGGCAGCCGCAACGGTGGAATTGTCCCAAAGCCAGCTCCATGTAGAAAAGAGGCAACCCTCCGAAAATAAGCATGATGCAGTAAGGAATCAGGAAGGCGCCTGAAAATTAAGTGTATCATGTGTTAAGACTACTGCATAAATTATTACAGCTGTTAATGTACATAAAAGAAAAGATTTTTTCCGCTACATATTAAATGCTTATCTATATAAATAAAGGGAAATATACTGAGAGTTATCAGGTTAGCTAATACCAGTGATGGGCAAACTACGATCCGCTGGCCAGATGCGGCCCCTTGAAATATTCTATCCGGCCCGCGAGAAATTACTCCCAACCTGACGAATAAAAAAAATAATACAAACTATAAGGAAAATAAATATTTTTCTCATTTTTCCTCTCCTTCGTTTTGCATCAGTGATGACATACAAATTTATTGACTTATCCTAGATATTGGAAAGTTATGTTGAGAGTGTGAGGCACTGGCCGCTGGCAATTTTGCATCGAAGAGTAAAATTGGCAACGGAGCCTCCTCGCAGTAGTTGCTAGATATTGAAAATTGTGTCTTCATTCAGACCTGCTTTAGCGTTTTTGATTAGCAAGTTTTACCCTGCATATTGTGAAAAAATTTAGCCCTGTGATTTTGGGTGATCAGACATTCTTCTGTTGGTGATGAGGTAGCAGCCTGACTGCACGGGCGGGCCACGTGATAACCGTAAGACTGTCATGTGACTATCAATTTGAGGTAAACCTAGAGTGTAGAGAACTTTTGCATATTTAGCTAGTCCGGAAATGGTTTTAAAATTATATTTAATCAATTATTGTAATTTTATAATAGATATTTATTAGCGTAAAACCTTTAATATTTCAAAAATACAAAAACGTACGCAACACCATTATGTCTCAACAACAACAAAACTGTAGCATTCTACAATGAATTTAACATTTCAAGACACTATCTCTAAATTATATTGGCCCGTCTTAATTTATTTTTTTCCTTTCTTTTGGCCTCCATCTTTAAAAAGTTTGCCCATCACTCGCCTATACTATTCATCTGTTTGCCATGAATTGTTGATCTACTGAAGGTTTCAGTGCACAACTATTCTGCCTGTTCCGACCTCAATCTACATTTCATCTTTTTCTAGGAAGACCCACATCCAAATAGAATGGTATTGAAGGGCAAGCTTTGTCATTCTATTGTCATCCATTCTGATAACGTGGCTATTCCAATTTGCTCTATTTTGCTAAATTCTATCATTTAGTGTGAACATATCTAGCTGCTTCCTTATTTCTTCATTTCTTATTTTATCGCTTCGGAAGTATCCTTTCGCAGATCTAAGAAATCTTACTCCTATAATTTTTTTTATTCACCAATGTTTCACGTCCATATAACAAAGTTGGTACAGCCATCGTCTTATAAAATCTAAGTTGGGTATCCTCTCTTACTTTTCCTTTTAAAGTTCGCCGAATTCTCCCACACACAAATTAAAATCGATGAAGCTTTTTCTTCATCTCGTCAACGTCATTATCAGATAATTCACAACCAAGGTAGACAAACTTTGAAACTTGTTCTACTGGTTAATCATCAATTACTATCTTGGCTCTTATAGGATACTTCCCTTGCCGTGCCATTACTTCGGTTTTCTTTCTTGATGTCTGCAGATTGTAATTTTTGGAAACAATATTTAATTTATATATCGATTTCTGGAGTTCGTCTCTTCAATTTTTAGTAAAATATATTGATCATCGGCAAAAAGCATAGTATTTACGTATATGTCGTCATATAACTTTATTCCTGGGGGGACAGATGCCTTCTTAAAGAAAGTCGGGGAAATATTACATCCTTGTCGTACTCCTTGATTTATGATGACTTCTTCAGTCAACTTATGTCCCAAATCAACCAAAATTTCAGTTCTACTGTATATATTTTTTAAAACTTGGGCAAGATATTTTGTGTATCCATTTATTTCCATTATATTTATTAATTGCTTCCTGTTTATTGTATCGAATGTCTTTTCGTAATCCACGAAGGCAATATAAGTGCTTAGATTAAATTATATATATTTATTCCTGCTATTGTACCGCGGGTATTTTTGACTCTAGAGATACTGGGAGTATGTTTGAGGTTCATGACGTTTTCGATGTACCGGGATAATATAAATAAATACCCGGGAAACGCCGGGTACCCAGCTAGTTTAAAATATTTTTTCTGACGTGTAATAAATCATTGATTGGAAAATTTTGATTATATCTACATGTATGAAATGGAATTAGATTATTCGTGGTACAGGAAATTGTAATCGAAACAGTCATCTGTTACCGATGTATGAAGTCGATGTTTTGGTGATGAATGAAATCGCGGGAAACATGTAAGCCTCGCAGACGTGAAGAGTGTGGTCTTGAAATCGATATGGGAAATTGAGGTGAAAGCGTCTGTGACAACCGGATGACGTCACAAGGTCCCAGCTACGCAACAGGTGGGCACAATTGATCCGAACGACGCCGTCGTCTCTGACGTCACCTTTTCACCATCCCAAATTAACTGCAATCAGAATACCTGCAGATTTCCTCATTAGAGAGGCTCAGTGGAGCGTGCAGTCAATCACAGCTCACCATAAATGTCAACAGCGGCTGACACCCCCGCGTCAAAATGTTAAAAGTACGCACTCGCTCACGTTGATGGATATAACGCGATACGTTTTCCAAAAATCTGGATGACGTATTTGAAAAAAAAATTAATGATGCTCTTTGGTAGACTGAATTGGCTTTAGTTTCCACTGAGATTGTAACCATATCTTTAAAAACAGTAATATCAATCGAGTAAATTTGTTTAGGTGTAAAAACTGAGTGGAAATGTTTCAACAGACGTTTGGAAGGTAAAATTAATGCTGCGCAGAAAATCATAATTACTCTTACAATTTACGTCCTCGACTGGTCAAGCGATGGATATTCTAACACACATTTCCTATAAAAAAGTTATGCAACTCTACGCAACAAATGTTTTTTTGTTTATTTAAATTGCTAATTTACAATTTTTTATGAAAGTATGTATAAAAGTATGTTAAAATCTGAATAGGGTAATCGTCGTTCAATGACGAATCCTTAAAAGTTCAATGGTATATATATATATATGACTAGTTTCTGTCTTGCTGAATTAAATCAGTGTCCTTCCATTCGCTCAAGGTAGTCTGTTGGTAGTCTCGATTTCCTCGGTGATGAATGGGATCTTGTAAAATTGGAAACAAACCATGGTGCGTTGATACTGTGCGCAGTATTTTTGATTAACATTTGAATTATTTTTTGATTTGATGGTTTGGTGCATCCCCACAATTCTATGTCGTAAGTCCATATTGTCTAAAGATAATTTTGATTTTATTCCCATTAGCCAAGACATTTCCCTTAATTTTAAATTTATTTAATGTCGTTTTTTTGGAAATGTTCTTTCCCGGTCATTTTTTGGTCTAGATGTAAACCCAAATACTTAGCTTCATCTTTATTGGAATTTGAATGTTATTGAAGAAGACCGGAGGACACGCTCTACGTCTTGTGGCGAATGTGACTCGTTTATCTTTATTTTCCATTTCTTGGTCCAGGTAAATAATAGGTTCATCGCTTCATTACCTATTCTCTATATAAGTAAAACAGCATAGGCGACAGACTGCGTCCTTTCTTGATTACGGCTTTTTTTCTTGATCATCTATTCTTATTACTGCAGCCTGGCCTTACGTATAATCCTCGTTTCCCGTTATTTTATTCCAGTGCTCTTCAAACTCCATAATAGTGTGTTCAAGTTCACATTATCAAACGCTTTATCTAAATCTAAAAATGCTATGATCGTAGGCCGGGGTTTTAATTCAGTCTTCTAAATTTTACCGCAAAGTCAATATTGCTTTTCTTGTCCCTACATGTTTCCTAAAACCAAATTGATGTTCTCCTTGCTCGCATCCTATTTGACGTTGTGATGTGTACGGAGACGTATTACAAGTCAGTAAGTGCCAACGTTGTTGCAGAAAATTTTATAACGGGGTGTTTGTCTCGTCTGATAGTGATCTGAAGTAAACGCTCTATGATGTTTGCTAATGGCGCTGGTGAATGCTTACTATTTTATTTAATATTTTGCATGCTGTTCGCTTCTATCAGCCCCAGCCTTCCTCGGTATACTTAAATATTCTGGTATTGTTCCTTTTTCGTAGAATTCGGAAACTTTCCCGATGTTGCTTCTTCGGCCGATGATCGACTTCGCTGGAATGTTATCAATTCCTGGTGCTTCACAAATGCTCAGGTCTGCCAGCGCCCTTTAAACTCTGACCTTAAAAATTTGTCCCCAAACTCTTCATCATCCACCTCCTCCTCTTCTTCTTCTTCTATTCAGTAATACAATCTAGATTTCCACCATGATACAGCTCTCCTAGATATTCCTTTCATCTCTCTGCTTTCTTCTTTGTCCAGAACTGGCACCATCCGGTTTCCTGATGTTCTTGTTCATATTTTGAAGATCAATCCTATTAAATTTGTATCAGACAGTCCAGGCGCTTGCTATTTGCCTCTCACACTTCTGATGACTGCAGTAACGTTTTTTTAAATTTATTTACAGTCGCATCAAGTAGTCATTACCGACTTTTTCGTATACTGTCTTCTAAAATTAATCGCAAAGTCAATATTTCTTCTCTTGTCCCTACATTCTTCCTGAAACGAAATTAATCTTCTCCTAACTCACTTTCTATTTGTTGTTCCATTCTCCTTTAGAGTATTTTAGTTAATGCATGAGATACTAAACTAATTGCCCTGTGCTGTTCGCATCTATCAGCCCCAGTCACCTTTGGTATGGGTATAATTATGTCGTTACTAAAATATTCTGGGATTCTTCCTGTTTCACAAAATATCCTGAAAATCTGATATTACTTCTTCGCCCGATGATCTCATCAGCTCTGCTGGAATGTTATCAATTCCTGGCGCTTTACAATTGCTCAGTTGTCAGCCATGGCCGTGTCCGTGTCAAAGTCTGACCTTAAAATTTCGTCCCCCAACTCTTCATCATCCACCTCCTCCTCTTCTTCTTCTTCTACTTCTGTTACTGACTGATCTTCCTTCCATCTTTCTGCTTTCTGCTTTTTCTTATTTATCCATAGTTGGTTTCCCATCCGCTCTCCTGATGTTCTTGCTAATATTGTTCTGTCGTCTAATGTTTCTTTGATTTTCCTATTAGCTGCGTCTATTTTCCCTTTCATCGCGAATTCTTCAACAGCTTTGCATTTCTCTTGTAGCCAAACATCTTTGGCTGATTGACTTCAAGCGTCTGTATTGCTCTTTGTCGTTTACATCTCTCGTCTTTTTATTTTTACGCCTTTCATCAATCATTTTTATTATTTCTTGTGTTATCCACGCTTTCCTATTGGTCTGTGGTATTCTTCCTATTTTTCCTTCTGTTGCTATAGTAATTTCTTCCTTCAAGAGTGCCCATTTCTCTTCTATATTGTTCCTATCCCCTATCTCTATTAATCTGCTCTTTAGGCCTTCTTTGAAACTCTGAAGCACCTCCTGTCGTTTCTGTTATTTTAATTCCCGTCTTTTTGTTCGAATTTGTTCCTCGAGTTTCTACATTTTCAGCCTGCATCTTATATTCACAATAATACTATATCTATAAGTTTTTGAACAAAATTATTATACAATTGTAAAAAAATGGTCGATGAGTTAAAATATAAATATTTCTACTAAGAGAACTAGTAAATTTTCATATATTTAATGTTTGAAAAAATAAACAATGAAATATGGCATTTTGATAATAAACTATTAATATTTATCAAATATTTATATATATATTTTTTCTTGAATAAAAAATGTATATAAAAATTGTTTGTTTTGATGAAGAAATTAATAAAAATAGCGCGAAAGCTCCAACTTTTTTTAGTAAATTATTATTTAGGTTTATATTTTATATTACGACTGTTACTAAAATTTTGGAGACAAAATTAAAAACATATAAAAATCTTGTTTCAGTCATATTAAATTTTAAATTATTGAAGATTAATTAATTATATTTTAATCTTAGGACCTAAATCAGTTTAAGACTTCTGTTGTTGCATTTTTTTATTTCCCATCTTCTTATTCTAATTCCTTTCTTGAGTTTCTCCTTTTTCAGCCTACATTTCATTACCAGGTCAATATAGTCAGTTTATATTTGTTCCTGGGTACGTCTTGCAGTTTAGCAGCTTATTTTTATACCTCTGTCTAACCATTATATTATCTAATTGGAACCTGTCTATGTTCCCAGTTTTTCCCCATTTGTATGGTCTTCTTTCATGAATACTATAGTGTTGTTTAATTTTTCTCCGGTTTATATAGCCTGGAATCAGCACTTCACGGGGAACTGTATTGAATAAATTCGGTTGGTCTTGTAATTTTATTAAATTAAGCTGCTTATAAATTTGTGTTTTGGTGGACAAAGTGGGTTTTCCTAAGAAAAATATATAACGACATCATAATGCATTGTAGAAATGTCTAGCGTCATTTTGATAATTAAATGAGACATATTCTGGTTACAGTTCGTTTTTCTCGTACGAACACGAAGCGAAAGGATGTAAAAACCACTGTGTCTTCAAGCTTTCGAAATAAAACCATATTTCCATCCAAGAGGATCAAGGTGCAGGTTGCATTTTTGTGCAGGTTCGCGAGGAAGTTGACTTGGTTAAATATGTAGTGTATCTGGCAGCGTTCCCAGCAATGGAAGGCCGTGGGCGATGCCTTCTGTTCCTCCCCTTCTAGAGTCAACAGCTCCTGCAATTAGAATCTGCCTCAAGTCCATCACACACTGTTCGCAAATTAAACAATGCAACCCTCAAACGTTGTCCCATTCTTTTCCTCATAGTGGCAGAAACTAAAAGCGATTGTGAGGGAAGCACGGAGTGAAACTTAACTAAGCACAAGGATGTTTCATGAATTTCACAACTCAATACAGTCTGAGGTCATCAATTTATATTAGGCTAATATATTTAAGTTAATATGTATCAGCAATGATTTTATGTGATTTTTACGTAATTGTGATGAAAACCTCCAGTTGATGCAGACAGAGACTTCAATATGATCCAAGTGAATAAAATCGCTGAACTCTTTAAATTACTGACCAATGTAACCTGGTAATACGAATAATAACCGTTTTTGATTAGTATCCATAATCAATTATTAAAAACATTATTTCTATCACGTGAAGTAGTATTGTATGTATTTCCTGAGAGTTGCGAGTAATTGAAGCGAGCATCCAGTTCCATTGATGCCATCGAAAAGAAGGAATTGGATGGGTCAATTGGACTTGAGCTCCAGCAAAGAAACAATGGAGAAACGAATCCTTGGGAACACAGAAGTGAAAGAAAAAGCACCACTCGTCTTTTAAACTTCTGACACGCTCGTATTCAGACAATAGCTCGAAGCACCTTGAAATTATTAACAAAATCAAACAGTCTTGTATATGAGATGATGAAATTGAGATGTTTTTGTTGTGGTGTTGGTATTCAGTCCAAGCTAAGGGCTGATTACTACAATAACACCGCACTTAATTTCTGAACATGCCTCGTAGGATTAATTTGGTTCAAGTGGTGCTTTGACCTTGACATTGCTCGTCTGGTTTGGCCACTTGTTTGCGTCTGAACGGGAAGATTTAAATCAATAATGTGATTCAACAAGGATCTAAATTGTATGCTTCTACTGGATAGTGTTGTACCTTCATCGAATCCGACCAGTCGGTAAAATAATATAATCAAAGGTTGGTAAGACCTCAATCATCATAACGACTAAAACGCTGAGAACAGCTTTCCGCCCTGACAGAAAATTCTGGTGTTTTAGGACAAAGCAGCTGTCAGCAGTTTTGAAAAACGCCAAAGTGAAAAACACAACATCAAAAGAAGACAAGAAAACCAAATCTGCAGAAACAAAAAGGAGGAATGACTGAATAAGAAAAATAATTAAATAGAAGACAATGTTAAGAAAAAAAATGTTTCAAAGATATGAGAACTCCATGACATATGATCTCTAAAGATGAAGCTGACATCATGACTAAACACCAAACGCAGGTTCTTGAAAAATGGGGAGACCATTAAAAAACATTTTATAGTAAGCGCTCAGTATGTGAATGAATGCACATGGAGAATACTCGGGAATGAACTGTGGTAGTTGAGAGTGAATTATTACAACCATCATACAATGAATTCAGCTATATGATAAAAAGTTTGATCAGCAGGGCCTGACAATATTCCACCAGAAGTATACAAATACGGAGGACGCGTCCTGAACAAAAAACTACTTAAACTATTAAAAATAAAATAATTTCATGCCGTTTTTTTCTCCAGACAGTTTATATTTTTTATTTAAACGACGTTTCGGCGCATATTCGCACCTTCTTCAGGTTTACAATCCAATTATTGTGCAAACTGTTGACTATATAAGTTCTTAGTGCTGCCTCTGACCTCACTTTGGTAGAAATAAATTGACGGTTACAACACTTATATAGCTTTTAATAATTTTATTTTAACAATAATTTGATTATAAACCTGAAGAAGGTGCAAATATGCGCCGAAACGTCGTTTAAATATGAAAAAACTGTCTGAAGGAAAAAAACGGTCGTAAATTATATTTTTGATTTTAATAGGAGACGTTAATCGATTTAATACGTAAACTATTCTTGGAAATCAGGGATAAAAAATTACTTCCACAGTCATGTCAAGAAGGTATCGTTTGTCCCATCTTTAAGAAAGGGGATAAACTCAACTGCAGCAGTTACAGACCAATCACACTGCTTAGCTTAGCTTACAAAATATTTACTATTGTACTGATTAACCGGCTGACAATATATAGAAAATAAATTGGGAGATTTTCAAATGGGCTTTTGTCCAAACAGGTCTACAATTTATACTATATTCATTGTCAGACAAATTTTAGAAAAATGCCAGCAATAAAATTTAAATTACCTAACATATTAATAGATTATTCACAAGGCTTTGATTAAGTCAATAGAAATAAGATAATAGAATGCTTGCAGCTTTGTGGTGTTCCAACAAAACTGGTTACAAAACAACACAGCTAAAGTAAAAATTAATAATAAACTTAGTGACAAGTTCAAAACAGAATTTGGAGTCAAGCGAGGTGATCCATTCTCAGTTAAACCCTTTAGCCTCGTTATCATGAAGGTAATATCTCTACAAGACTCAAATGATGCATTTCATATGCAGACATCTTAATAACAGCAAAAACGAAAATCTAAACTCCAAAATGAATCTGTCCACTAAAAAACAGCGAATCATGGCTCCTCAAAGAATGAGGTATTCAAAAACTGCCAGTTTTTGAAAGTAAAATTTTAAGGAAAATCTATGGAGCAATAAAAGGTATAGATGGGGCATGGAGGATAGGGATGAATGACGAATTAAATCATCTCATAATAAATTATAGCAAAGCCCAACGTTTGCGTTGGTTCGGTCATGTATAAAGGACGCCAGAGGAACGATTTGTAAAGCAAATACACAAGGGGACACCAACTGGATCAACAAGTAGAGGACATCTCAAAAACAGATGGAAACACGACATAAGGAAAGACTTATAAACCCTGGTAAAGCCTGAGTCACATTTGAGCGGGACGGGCCGCAGCGGAATATAATTGGTGCGGGTATTGCAGCGGGTGCGGGGCGTTTAATATCTGGATGATTCACAGACTTAAAAAAAGTAGATCAATTTTGTTGTTTTATAACGCAATCAGAAACTGTGAGAAAATGTCAGAATGCATCATCGTCAGCAGAAAGTGAATTTCACCAAGGTGCAGCAGTTGTATTATTGACACTTCAAAATAAAGACACAATTTCATGCATTTATGAAGGCCAGTAATGAGCAACGTACATCATCAAAATAAAAAAGTACATATATTTTGACAATCCCCCATAAACAAGGAGTCCTTTACAAAAGAATGCAAAATTTAGGAGCCAATAAAAATATACTGAAGTAAAATACTGGCTTGAAATTCACCATAATGACACGAAGATCTTTTAATAATGAAATTAGATACCATGACTGTTAATTCAACATTAAAAATTATTGATTAATACACATTTTACAGTTTTGTATTAATTAACTAGTTAAGGGAAATAATCAAGCATTCCTCGCTGTATTTAAGAAATTCTTATGCCTACTTTGAGTTAAATCTCGAAGCCTGAATTTATACTGTAGTTTGATAGTATAAAAAACATTAAATTTAGAACTTCAGATTTTTATATGCATGCCATACCGAGATATAATAACTCAATATTTAAAAAAAAACTTAAAAAAAACAATGTAATTTGGAAATGGTACGTCACTCCCCACTGATCATAAAGCAACAGTTGTAAAAGCATAAAAACATTAATGTTGGCAAGCTGTTTATTCGTGAAGAAATAAGCCTACTAAATTTGAATTTTCTTCATTGGCATGGACAACTTCGTATTACAAACTGTACATGAAAAAATATTAATAGGCACGTAAAAAGAGGTTTAATTTGTAATCCCGAATGTACTGAACACGACACAGTTGATTTGGAAACACAGTTCTGAATAATTTATAAAATCTTAATACCTACGAATGCGAAAAACGGCGAACGCCCTAAAACAAAAGTGGACAAAATTAGTTTTGAACTGCAAAAGCACGGGGAATACAACAAAAAACTATTGATTTTTTATTAAATCAATTTTCTTTTTCCTGGACCACTTGGCATGGATTGACAGAGACTCGAATGCGACTTTCAGATTTGTTTTATTTATTTTTTTAATGAGACGTTTTAGTATTCATTTATTCCTTAATCGGGTCGTAACTCTTGAAATAATTTACATATTATTTAATAAATACTAAAATTTTAAACTAAGTTAGTGGGAATTCTCAATTTAAGCCCAGTAAAGCATATAGTTAATTTTTTAGAAGAAAGACATGAATGGAAAAATGTCGACCAGGGAACTGAACCCAGGACCTTGCGATATCCAGCCGCATGTTAAACTTTTGTAATAACTTATGCTCAAATTAATAAATCAGCATTGTCAGATTGTAATTTTAAAATCTACATGTTTATTATGTCAATGATGCTAGTTTATTACTTGATTAAGATTATAACATTGATAATGTTCCAGTAGCAAGTCCTTGTCGCATCCAATTATCGCCCAACGTGTTGCTTTTCCCCCCACAACATTGTACGGCTACTGCGGGACGGGAAACGCGCCCGCCCCGCAACCGCCGAAGTTCGACTGGTTGCATACGTGTGTTGTCTGACCCGCAATCGCAGTAGCCGCTCAAGTGTGACGCTAGTGTATAGGGTGTAAAGCTTACCGCCGCCGTTCTGGTAGCAGATGTAAGGGAACCTCCAGACGTTGCCGAGGTCGACGGCGAAGCCCACGACCGCGAGGAGGAACTCGACCTTCTTGGCCCATGTTTCCCGCGGGCGGTCGGGCGTCAGCGAGACCACGACGCCTGAGCTCTTGGCCTGGTCCGCCGGCGGCTCGTCGCCCGCCATGCCTCGCTCCTGGAACAACAAATTATCTAAAATAATAGAAATATCCTGCAACATTCAAAAATAAACAAAAAACCTTTTACAAATCGATTCTTACTATATTCTTTAATTATTAATCACGCTGAATAGAATCATAGAAAAAAAGAATTACAAAATACACTGTTGAAATCCCATATTTAACTATAAAATTCATTTCCAGAGGCTATCAATCATTTAACTATATAAAATTATCCGTGGGTGTCTGTTTCTCTATGTTCAGCGTACAAATCTAAACGGGGTATAATGAGTGCATATGGAAATCGCCACTGGGTGACGAATTCCCCATTTGGAGACAGAAGTCCAGGTAAACACCAAGGCGCCAGAGAAGCGAGACATCGGCCTTCAGAAACGTGCAAAAAACCAGTTTGGAGATTTAAAACTCTGATACCCAAGTTCTTTGACCTAGGGAATTTTGGAAAGCCAGAAATTAGCGAGGGAAACCACGGGCCAAGCAGAGTTTTATTGGAGGCTGTGGGTCAGGTGATCCACCATACATGTCATGGTGGGGTGAATGAATAAAATGACCTGCAGTCGAGCATGGATATTTAAAGAAGGTAGTAGTCTAGAGGGTGCGTAGTGTTTGATCCTCGGTACGTCAGTCATGAATAAGCTTGGAGGATGTGTGGTGATTGATTCACTACACGGCTAGTGGTGGTATAAAAGTTGATCGGATGGGAATGGAAGATTCGAATGTAACCATCGTCCACCTCCTCTTCTTTTTCTATTACTGACTGATCTAGATTTCCACCATGATACAACTCTTCTAGATATTCCTTCCATCTATATGCTTTTTATTAATTCAGAATTGGCTTCCCATATGCTTCCTGACGTTCGTGTTAACATTTTTCCTCTCTCCGAAAGTTTCTTTAATTTTCCTATAAGCTGCCTCTATTTTCCCTTTCACCCCTTCAGCCGCTCTGAATTATCTTGTAGCCAGCCTTTTTGGCGGACTTTCACTTCCTATCTATCTCATTTGTCAAGCTCCTGTAAAGCTCTTTACCATTTTTTTCATCTCTCGCGTTTTTACATTCGTGCACAGAATTAATAGACCAAATAAATTAAATTATAGATTCTGTATTGAACACCAGTCACGAGATCTGAGACTTGACAAATCAAAATTATTTTTAAAAATACTCCATGATGTAAACCCGACGCTTTTTATTCTCTTTTCTTCTCTTCTCTTGTCTTGCAAAGACCGTTAAGCGAGTGGAACGAAAATGATCTAGAATTTCCGCCGAGAAATTAATATCTTACTATGTATATAAGATTGTTTGTAATTATTCATTACTGTAAACAGTTATTTTTGTTTACATCTATTAACAAATTCGTGAATTTGTATGGATTAAACATAGAAATAATATAAAATTTATGGAAAAATATTTTTGAAGCGTCTTTATCAGTAGTCTTATCTCTTTTGCTCTTTGAACGTATTCGAAGTTTGCTAATTTATAATTCCAATCGAATTAAATTTTTCTGGAGGTTGAGTTTCATCATGATTACTGTCATTGTTAGTTTTTCATTAAAAAAAGGCTTAACTCCGACTAAGGTAAATAATAGAATACAAATCCAATTCACGCAAAATTAGTTTGACCGGAACAATTTCTTTCCACTTTTATTTGCAACGAACCTCTAACCACATGTAATTAAAAATGTACAGTCTACTTAATTAAAAGCCTAGCTACGTGGCTGAGTCGATGTTTACAGCTCCCTGAAAACACCTATCCCACTGTTTCCGGCAACGCATCAACCAGTCGCTACGTAATTAGTACTATTTTAATCGTTGTCGTTTCACTGTGGCTTCAAACAAGTTGGGAAACCGCAATTTAGCCTGGAACGCCACTCATTACACCGGACAGTGAAGCCAGGCTTTATCAGGGTTGCGAACCACTAAACAGGAGGAATGAATGTAGTGTCTGATAAGCGATACATTTTTCTCAGTCATGATTTGGAGCTGCCTATTTATTTTTCTCAACAACAAACATTATGATAAATTATTTAATTAGCCTGTTTGTGAGAATTTTTAAATTGAAATGTTAAATATTACGACGTTTCGTCTCTTACTTGGGGATTTTTCAGGTAGTAAAAATTTACAAATTTATTTTTTTCATATTATAAAACTTTTTAAAATAAAAGACATGGTTTTTATACTTGACAAAATTTATCTGTACATGAAATCTCACTCCTCGACTCCTTTGGAGTGCTGAAAGGTGTGAAATTTCGTTACATATTCAAACCAACAATGGACTGCAACAGTACAGAATCGCAAATACAGTTCAAGTTTTTGGTATGACTTTTTACCTTGATGCAATGAATGTTTTTTCCTAATGTGGAGTATTTCGCTCATTATTCTCGAGAAATAATGGTGAACTTCATCTAGAATTTCGACATGATAGAAATAAATTGGGTGGTTATTCATAATCCAGTGCTTAGATAAAACTGAATGATTTTGCGAACAGCTTTTAATATTCTTCAAGCGCTCCGAAAAGTGCATTTTAAACGATCTCTTTGCCTTCCCTGCATGAGTTGATTGAAAATCGTAACAAATAATTTTACATCATTATGTTTATCTAAATGTTCAATTTTACTTTTTAACAAAATTCAAACTATTATCGCTTTTGATATCTTAATAGCATTTTTTTAAATTCCAATATTAATTTGTGTTGTAAGCAAGATATGTACGGTATTATGAGATTAGAAATTTTAATATTAGTGTCCTTATTGCATTCTGAATGTCTTCTTTTATCCTCCTTATTGTGGTATTCAGTCCTAAGACTGGTCTGATGCAACCCTCGATACTAACCACGTTTCGCACCCACATAACTAACATGTTTAGCAACCATTTCAAAATATTCACCCTTATATCACTCGTATGTAAATTTATCTTCCTTGCCCCTGCTATCCTACTCTTTATGTCTACTATACTCCTACCATCCCTAGTCATTACGCTTCTTAAGTAGAAGAATTCATTAACTTCCTTCATAATATCCCTTCCAAATCTAATACCCTTTATTATTCTACCGTTACCCATACTACACTTGGTTTTTCTTTTATTAATCTTAATATTAATCTCTTTCTCCAGGACCCCGTTCATGCCATTAATTATGGTTTCCAAGTCTTCTGACTCCCCTAATAGTACAATATCGTCGGCAAAGCGTAGGGTTTTTAGTCAGAATTTTTTTGATCGATTGTTTGGTTCTCGAGATATTTCAATGTCTTCAGATGAACTGAACACCCTATATATTCGGTTTTGACATCAAACTCTTTCTATTATTATTTTTGGGGACGCGCTTCTACCAACCCCTTCCCGATATTCCCATGCCTTACTAAATGAGGTTGAAAAAATAATTGGAGGAACAACGATCAAAGTTATTCTAATGGAAAAAAATATATAGTCAGTTTCTCTATAGTTTTTTAAAAAATTACCGCCTCCTTCCCCGACTCTCGGGGCACGCATACACCCTTTTCTATCTCAGAAATGAGAAATATTTATAAATAATTAACTTTTGCATCCAGCAACGATTTTCTAATATTCTATTTTTTCGTGTATCCTCCTTTACCCGTGCTATTCTACTCTTTATGTATATTATACCCTAATTATTACGCTTCCCAAGTGGCAGAATTCCTTAACACTGTCCAAAATATCCCTTCCCAATCTTACATGCTTTGTTATTCCACTGTTTCCCATACTGTACTCAATACCTTGGTTTTCCCTCTATTAATTCTCATATTGAGTTCTTTCTCCAGGAGCCCGTTCATTACATTTATTACGGTTTCGAAGTCTTCTCCTAACTTCCCTAATACTACAAAGTCACCGGCAAAGCGTAGGGTTTTTTCTCCTTGCAGTATGATTCTTTTTTAACTTTCTTCATCGCCTGTTCTACATATTAGTTAAACAGCATGGGTGACAGGCTGCATCCTTAGCATACTCCTTTTTGATTTCTGCTCTCTTTTCGTGATCATCTACTCTAATTTTACTTAATTTTATCTACTCAGATTTTGACACACTTGTTAATAAATTCTGTGGAATATCCATTAAGTAAGAGAATTTTTTTAACTTTGAATATAATATCGGTTTGGTACCTTCAAGAGATAATTCGATTGCTTTATCCAATAGACCATTCCTTTATTTTGGACAAGGGAAGGTGGTCGGACGTGTAATACAGAACTCTGCCAGAATAAATACTTATTTTGAGCCAATTGGTTATTAATTTGTTGTTGTCAACTGGTACCAAAACATCTAGGAAGCTAACGGATTTATTTTCTTCAATTTCAAAGTTGAATTTCAATTTGGGGAGGTATGCATTGAAAATATATAGTAATTAAATTTAATTTTGGGTATGATACAGAAATTACATACATACAGCAACATTCTGGTTTTGAAGTCTAAAGTGGAGATGCATTAAGCGTTTCTCATTACAGTTTTCTGCAAAAGAGGAGATAATGGTCCGCGGTAGGAGATCAATTTATTTTATGGTAAGTTTCTCGATTAAAAACAAAGTAAGCATTATGCAAAACCAAATTTACAATTCTGTTCAAGGTATGTTGTCTAATCCAGCAAATTTTTCATCCCACCTTTTTTTGAAACGACAAACGACAGCTTGTTCTACTTTATACTACTCCTACTCAATCACATCAGATAATGTGGGTTCTTGACTATCATTTTATCATTATCACTCAGCCATGACATATGTTTGTCACGTTACTTCAGGGTGTAATAAACCTTTTCAAATTTTATATTAACTTTTATCACACTCAATTATATGAGCCGCAGCACAGATTTTATAATAATAAAAGGTCATGCTGTAACGTTTTACTATCTAATGTTAAGAGACTTAATGAGATAAAATACAAACATGGCGGCAAAAAGAAATTAACAGAGAAAAAAATCATGAAGCATCAAATACCTCACGGTATTCACATTAAAGTGGAAATAAATTATTTTTTTGGAACCTTTGACCTGTCATATTTCAAATAAAAGCTAAAGAGAACTTTTCATTAGGTCATTTGTACAGAAAGTCTCTGAGAAAGACTTCTGTATTCTCAGATGCTACCGGCTTAATTTTAATTAATTCTTTTTAAAGAGAAGGGGAAAAAACGCGTTAAAGTTCCCTCGGCTGTGAGGATCATTGTTATCAGATGAAGACATCCAGAAGTGGCGCGTTTCTCAGAGATGCCTGATTTATTTGCTTTCCTCACTTCGGAGAAAATTTTTCTTTGCTCCAGGTATTTTCGTAGTATGGGGGTTGACTATTAAAAGATGGATTACGCCATTTTTTTCTGAAAACAAATCTGTAAAAGAATGGAGTAGCTCAATCTGTTTGCTGTTATTGGAAAATAATATTAATTTGCATTCCATACAGTAATTAATCAATCAAACTATAAAATAAATTGATAATTTAGTTGAAATTATAATTCATTTTCAAGACTACTTTTTAAGTTATTACTTTGTCAGACTCTAGTAACCCTTAGTGTACTGAATTGCTTAATTATGATAAATTTACGAAAATTATTTACTATTATTATAAATATAATTTAAAGAAATTTTTTTGTTGAAAATTTTGGTTTCGTTAATTTTGAAAATATTAAGGTTGGACTTTTATAACCCGTCAGGACTAAGCAAGCGTCGTATTTTAGTATTTTTTTAATTTACTACCCATGTTTTATTCAATATATTTTTTCATTAACTAATTATGTTTTGTTTGATATATGTTAACAGTATGTTACATACAAATTAAATATAATTACTAATACCTTTTATTCACGATATTGCGCAAAATAGTTCTGTTCTTATTCATGCAAAGGAAAACTTTGCAACGTGAGCTGTATGAGTGAGGTCCTGATTCTATCTCCTCCTTTCTGCAAACCACGCATCGCCCTCTTTAGTCTGAAAACACCAGCCAATTTTTTCCCGCGTTTGAAATTCTGACCTCTTTTAGCACCGAATAATTTTCTTTTCTTCCCTTTTTCCCCAGGTGCAACTGACGAGTCGTTCATACTTTTTGATTGATGTGGACACCTTTTTTTTGTTATCAGCCAAAATGATATTAACCTCCTGAATTCCTTGAGCCAAATTTTCTCTCCGTTGATATTTTTGTGTATAACGTAGCTGTTTACAAATGCAATGGTCCAAAATTCCTCGAAACAGGCGGTGCGCCCCCTTAGTCAAAATGTAGTGCGTGATCTTTCCGCTAGGTCAACTCCCCCCATATTTTTATTATTGTCAGAAATTGATACAGAACAAGGGACTTCTGCACCTTGTATCCTTCTCTTTACAATGGATGATTCCGTTACATGAAAATACGGAAAAGGAAAACACGGTACCGAAAATTCTGCTATCATAATCAATCCTGTTTTGGTTCTTCAGATTCATATTTTTGCAAGACCTTTTATGTTGGGGCGGATCGTTCCACAATCCATTTTTCAGTCTGTGCTCAATCTCTCCATTATCAAGTTCAACTCGTTATCCTAATCCATAGTCTTAAAATAAATTTGCAACTCCCTCTTTCCCTTCACATAGAACTAATTTATGAATATATCGGCAACATACCACAAATAGTAACCCATTTTAATTGTTTTAGGGTTGTAATGTTTTTGAGAGTTACGCCCCTCGAATAAAATCATATTTTCATCTACACTTATTTCTTTTTTTGTGTTACAAACATTTCCTGACGGGACTTAGAAAACACGTGAAAAATATTAAGATTCACTTTGATATTTATCAAAAATATAAGTTACATTGTGTTCTGTTATGCTGGTATTCATTCCTAAGTCTGTTCTGATGCAACCCTCTATGCTAACCTATCTTGCTCAAGCCTTTTAATATCATTATAATTCTGCCTCCCTCCTCTGTTCTTACCCCACAAACTTCCCTCTAATGATAATTTTATGAGACACTCGTGTCTTAAAACGTGGTCAACGTCCTCCATATTGTTCGCTTTTCCCCTATTCTGTTTAGAACTTCCTCGTTAGTGATTCTATCGACTCATCTGATTTTCAGCATTCACCACATTTCAAAGGCTTCTACTCTTTTCCTATCGTCCACGTTTCGCACCCACGGTTTGATCACGTGTTGCCAACGATATTACTGCTGAATAAAATACTGCTGTTGTGGTATTCAGCCCTGCTAACCCATCTTGCAGAATCCTTTTCATTTTCTCATAACTACTACATGTCGTATCGTCCCTAATCCGTTTAGCGTATTACATCCTTGGCCTCCCACGTCTGTTTTTACCCCGCACACTTCCCTCTAATGCTAAATTTAAAAGACCCTCGTATCTTAATACTTGGCCAATTAATCTATCAATTTTCTCTGGTCAACGTCCTCCATATTGTTCGCTTTACCCTATTCTGTTTATAACTTCCTCGTTAGTTATTATATCGACCTATCTAATTCTCCTACAGCACCACATTTCAAAGGCTTCTATTCTTTTCCTTTCCCGAACTCCTATCGCTCACGTTTCGCATCCATATAAACGCCACGCTCCGTACGAAAATTTTTAGCAACGATTACCTAATATTCACGCATATATTCTCTTAAGTAAATTCCTCTTCCTTGCTTGTGCTATCCTACTATTTATGTCTACTATACTTCTACCATCCCCAGTTATTACACTTCCAAAATTGCAGAATTCCTTAACTTCCGTCAAAATATCCGTTCCCGATGTAAGAGCCTTTGTTATTCCACTGTTTCCCAAACTACATTCCATTAACTTCGTTTTCTTTCTATTAATCCTCATATTGAACTCTTTCTCCAGGACTACGTTCATGACATTGATTATGGTTTCCACGTCTTCTTCTGATTACCCCCATACTAAAATATCTTCAGCAAATCGTTAGGTTTTTATTTCTTCTTCTTGCAGTAAGATTCATTTTCTACATTCAGTTTTAACATTCTTCATCGCCTGTTCTATATATAAGTTAAAAAGCATTGGTGACAGACTGCATCCTTGTCTTACTCCTTTCTTGGTCTTCTATTCTAATTACTGCTGCCTGTCTTCTGTAGATGTTATATATAAGCCTCCTTTCTCCTTATTTTATTCCAGTTGTCTTCAAAATCATTAATAGTGTGTTTTAGTTCACATTATCAAACCGTTTTATTAAATCTATAAATGCTATGAACGTTGTCCGGTTTCTTCGTATACTGTCTTCTAAAATTAATCGTTAAGTCAATATAGCTTCTCTTGGCCCTATATTCTTCCTAAAACCAAACCGATCTTCTCCTAACTTGCATTCTATTTGACGTTACATTCTCCTGTATTCTATTTCGGTTAAATTTTGCATGCATGTCAACTATATTATAATTCATATCATCCTTCGACCCCAATGTGATGAGATATACAGAGAAAACTTTCACTATTTTTCCTGAATAATTGACGAGTAACCACGTATTTTTTAATGAAAACGTGCCAAGATCTCACCAGCGCTACCGAAAAACGTTAAATAACCTTAAATTGAAATTGAAGGCTTACATTCGTTGCTGACGGGACTGGGAAGTTCTGTAAGTCCTAAAAAAGCATTGAAAGAGGTGTACTTCTTTTTCTATAGTAAATAAAAGATGTGGGACCTTAAAGTTCCGACCTCCTTGGTTCGAATCCCTACATACTCCTGAATGTTTGTGACGTCATGCTCACGCAAACTGGGATTAAGACTGCCGGACAATCGATACGCTGGACACGAATCACTCCAAATTCGGAATGTGTCATGTAAGACGACAATCCGTAGTCGAACCGGTAGGCCGAGGCCCTCAGTAAGGCTGCAGAGCCAACAAGGAAGAATACCATATTAAGAGAGTCCTGAGTTTGGACAACTTCTTGGTGAAATTAATAACTTTCTATTGGTGAATTTCAGACTGAATCAGTAACTAATATATTTATAAGATGAACATGTAAAAAATAATAGTTAAAAATAATTTATTTTATTGTCTTTGGAGACATGCTGTGCAATTCAGTTATCTTAAATTTTTGCTATACCCAAGTTAAAATCTCTTGCATGAAAATTTTTTTTTTCTGAAACTACACTAACGCCAGTGTCATATATAACATTTAAAACCATTACCTCGTGAGCATACAATTAATGTTCAAAATAAAAGTGGATACATTTTAATAATGACTGAAAAAACAAGTTTATAATAATATAGAATCATGAATAAGAAGTTCTCGGGATTTCACCCGGGTTATGTCATTTATAAGATACGACGTTTCGAAGGCTAACTCCGCCATCGTCTTCAGTCCACCAGGAAAGCATACATTGTCTAATATAGTCATCAATTTCGTTTAAAGCATTTGTGTTATTTTTAACATTAACGGCTGAAGTGTTAGATATGAGTTCAAGCATCTCAATCATTAATCTATTATAATTATTAATTTCTGGTTAGGGACAAAAGAACTTAGGTTATGTCCCTTCATGTCCTGTAATAAGGGTTGAGCTGCGAAACCGCATAACAAAAACCATGGGATCAGTAACTCAAGTATGGACCGAATAGACATGTGCTGCTCATCTGAATGGAACCTTTAAGTTTCTATAGTAACTAGTTAACGATTTTTTTTATTACAAAATTAACATTAATTATATTTGTTCTTTATTTTAAAAAAATATGACACGTAAAAACGGGATTTTTTCTCGGTGGAACAAACAGTGTTCTATAATTCTTTATGTACTGAATATTTCCGTTAATACAATTGTAATGATTTATATTTATAAAATAGCTTTTTTATATCCTTCTGAAAAATCAACAGGTACAGAATTTCTGATGAAGTTGAATTCATTGAATGTATTAAATGTAAGCAATCATTTATGTATCTATTTTACTTTTAACATCTAAGCTTCAAGGTAAACCAACCCGCAGTTTGCTTTGAACAGGTCCCGCTTTTAGAAGTTTCTGAGCCCCTTAGACACTGAGAAGGGAATGCTGCGACCCCACAGTAAACTAGTTTCCCGGAAAGGCGTGAGAATAGTACCCAATGCACGACCTACCTGATGCAGGTTTTCTAGGGTTTTCCCTGCATCTGTTTAGGTGAAACGCCGCGTAGGATCCTTAAACTAAAGCACGCGGACCCTAGCCAATCCTTGGCTACTTTGCTCTACCTTCTGCATTCCCGCTTTTCAATTCCCTTCCTGTGCTATTAAAGGTGAGTTGCCCGTTTCACGATCACCCTCATGTAGCCTCTTAACAAAAAAAAATCGATCTAATTTCCGGAAAAACAGAAACTTCAATTAAATTTATATGGTTATAATTTATTTTATTTACATTTAAAATTTGAGAAATTACTGAATATTAAAATTTTCTTCGCGTGAAAAATAGAACGTAAACATCGAAATGACGATCCAAAGAAGTTTATTATTTCTCAGAGACTAAGCTATCTCCAACGATAGACTGATTACGGCTTGGAATGTTTATAGTTTAAAATATATAATTTTATAGGTCAAGAGTATATTGAACCCGCATCAAATTTCGGATATCTCGATGAGCGTATTGGCTACGAAACCTATCCCGAAGGAATTTATTCACTTTTATATACAGAAACTTCTGTAGTCGATTAGATCTACTGTGCCAGTAACATTGGTGGGATTCTATTCAACAACTTTCCGGAGATTCGAGGTGATCCGATGAATAGAATATGAATAACAAAAACATGTAAAAAGATAATGTACATTTGCCTCAGTTATTTAAATTTTTAGAGAAAAGCGGAATTTTAAAGAAGTTTCTCAATTGCAAACAACTTATTATTTATGGAAAACTTCTGTTTATGTCAAACCATTTCCAAAAAAACTCCTCAAACTTATCATTTATCACAAAAAATGAATATTTTTTTCTTAGATATTCTCCGCAAGTTATCTTCATAAGTACCAATAAATACCGTTGAAATGAAAAGTCAATTCAGTGCTTTGATTTCTATTTTTTCAAAATTTCCATGATTTATCCCCAAAATTTGACAAGCTTAATTATATCTTATCAGATTTAGTTTTATTGTCTCTACACGTTTGTGGGAACCTATTCTTTAGTATTTTGGATTTAAAAATCATCCCATTTCAACGGTTTCCTGAGAATATATTATAATAATATTGTCAGTGGCAACAAGGTTTTGTTTTTGCAGTTTAGTAACTTTTATCTCGAATGTATATGCATTTGTTACTTATAATGGAAATAATAGTTACAAAAAAGGCCTGTAAATAACCCATCTCGATTTCACTTAGTAAATGACAATCTTCTATACAACAAAGGCAAAATTGTGCTTTGTTGATTTTTCACTTTTATTAAAATCTCTAAGGGAGCAGTAATTTTGCTAATGGCCGATTTTATTCCCTTTAAGGACGAGAGAATGACACATTCAATATAAAGTTGGCGACAGTTATCCGTAAAAAATACAGTTTCGCTTCCAGCGATATATATTAGTACCGTGAAAATAATTATTGAATTGCTCAGTCGTATTGTCATCACATAACTCAATTGTATAAGAGTAAAATCGAAAGTTATCAACACATAATTTTGCATAGATATCCTTTAATTTATACTTTGAATGATGAATACATATTTATTTTATTTATTTATATATGGACAAATCTATTCTGCTTTAGAAGTTGGTACTTAAGGCTTCTAGATCTTCTTTACAATTTAAATTCACTTATAAACTATGTAATAATGGATTGATACTCTAAATATATTAAATTTACTGAATTTCAAAGTGCCTATTAGAACGTCTAGGCAATGAAATATGGTAGCGTAAAAGTCTACTCGGAAAATTCTATGCAATAAAAATAACGTCACTGGTAACCCCATTTTTCAATCCTCCCATAAGTTTCACAAGACTTAGTAGTGAATTCCAATCCTCCAGTTTTCATAAAAAATTAAAATAAATTACATATAAAACAAAAGCAAATACCCTACATAAAACCTACAAAAGCAAAAAAAATCACACCACTAATTCATTCCAACAACCTTTTCACTATTAAAGAAAAATGAAATAAAGCACACAAAAAGTTTCTATTTAGATAAATCATATTTTCGACGTTCTCAGGTAACGTTACTGCAAAATATTTACAATAATTATTAAAATTAGTAATAATAAATTTACAATTTTGAAATTTTGATGAAAAATCTATGCTAAATTTATATGAATCCTAACTTGTCTACCAATTTTTGCTATGAAATCATAAATATCATAATGATAATGTAAAAATTATATAAATATTTTAATTAACAATTATCAACAGTTAAATTATACTAATAAATTAATGCATAGCAGTTAGTAACCAAAAATGTTATACAAAAAATTGGAGAAAAATAATTAAAATAAATCTATAATATTAGAGTTTACAGTAAAATAATTGAAAAATTAAAAAATGTTTTACTTTTAAGGTAATTTTTAAAATTCATAATAAAATTAAAAGAGAAGAAAAAAGTATTAAAAATTTAATGTAACAGTGTTAAATGTGGAAAATTCTTTATGAGGAAAACTAAACGCGCTCTTGAAAATAGATTTAAAGAGTACGAAAATATTTCAGAAAGTCTTTAACAACAATGTTGTCTAATATGCATAAATTATGGGAACGTCAATGTGTTTCGGATGATGTAGAAATTTTTAAATTTCAGTCAAATTTCATCAGACGTAATATATCTGTAATGTTATTTATTCAAATAACTTAACACAGTTTATCCTCATTATGATTCCCTAAAATTGAACAACATTTATCCTACTTAATTTTTTATACTTTTGATATTTTCATCAATTTTTTTACATTTTTATGTAATCTTATAAACATTTATACATTTGAATGGTTTATCAAAACAATTTGATTTAAATTGTTTTATAAATAAATTATTTCCTTGGCTCGGTAACTTTAAAACTCAGAGAATTTAATAAATTTGGAAAATAAAGTAAAATGTTATTTATTTACAGATTAATTTTAGCTGTGAAGCAAATAAATCTGTCATATTCAACTAAAGTATTTGTTATAGCAAAAAACTATACACCATTTTTATAAACATCTACAAGTTTACACAAGTTAAGCTTATCAAGAATATAAGATAAAAAATCTCAAGTGTCACAGGTTTTGCATAAAAATATGGGTCTTTAACGGGTTTTAATTATTTAAAACGTTTTGATGAATCTTGACAATGAAACTCATTACTTATAAAAGTATTCAAACAGTCAAAACTAAAATCTTTTGAATTGAGGCGAAATCCCTATTACGTACTACGTGACGGTTATAGTCAAGTTCACCCCAATTTACATGTTGATGGGTGAAGTGCACTACTTCTAGCTTATTTACATGACAGCTAAACTCATCCTCAATTAACATGTTGTATGAAGCCAGGAAATACAGTTTCAATAACAAAAAGCTATAAGTTACAGAATATTTCCCGTTTTACTTCTACAATTGTTTCTTCGGAATGTTTTTTCCATAAATACTCAGAATTATTGAATGTCAATTTTAATAGAATTTTGGATTTTTAAAGGACATTTAAATTCAGCAAGAACATTTTAACTGGCGACAGGCAGGTAAGACGTGGTTTTGACCGGCGCCAGGCTGGCGAACCGGGGACATGCCTCTCTGCAAATACATATTACTACCCGTGTTTTCCCTTGGAGAAGAGATAGACGCGTAGTGCTGGGAGGTGAGGAGCCAAAAAATATTAAGAGAATAGTTTTAGACGTTCAGAAGAATGGTTATAGACGTTGAGAAGGCGCGATGGAGAGGAGGAGAATTGATCAAGACTTTGAAGGGAGGAGGAAGCTGGAGAGTGCAACAAGAGTTGAAAGTGATGTGTGAATTGTTGCTCTTTAGTGAGAAGGTATTTAAAAACACCGAAAGCTAGAGGGAGGAAGGAGGAATACCTGGGCTTTCCTCAATCACCGGCAGTACGAGGTTCATCCCACTTTCCGCCGGCTGAGGGAAAATCTTAGAATTCAACCCGAAGGAAGAAAGAAGTCGGGTTGCCTAATAACCTGCATCAAGACTAATGAAAATAAAACAGGTTCGTCGAGTGAACAAAATCTCTGCTGCACTTGCTTACTCCAGTGTGTAATTAAACCTGACGTTAAAAAACGTCCCCTTGAATGAATGAATTGTAATATCGCGCAGGACCCCCTTTCAAGTGATTGTTTTTTTATAAATAAAATTATCATATTATATCCTGTAGCAAGTAATTTCATTAAATAATTTAAATAATACCCCCTATATAATTTAAAGAATGTAAATTTATCCGTGCGAAGGAATTTATACGAAACTACAAACACATATTTTGTAAAGCGTGAATTGATTTATTTCGTTACGTCTTTACCAAATATTTGATCTCCTGTCGACAACCTAGGAAGAAGTTCATTATATTTTTATTATCAGTTGAACTTAATGTCAGAGATATGGACGATGTAATCGCTTCGAGAATCATATACCGGATGTAACAAAAGTGAACACATTTAAAGGAGAGATACAAAGGACGTAAACACAAATAATGTTTCCTTATTGTTGAGAAATTTAGAAAAAAGAACATGAGAAATTTAGAAAAAAGAACATGAGAAATTTAGAAAAAAGAACATGAGAAATTTAGAAAAAAGAACATGAGAAATTTAGAAAAAAGAACATGAGAAATTTAGAAAAAAGAACATGAGAAATTTAGAAAAAAGAACATGAGAAATTTAGAAAAAAGAACATGAGAAATTTAGAAAAAAGAACATGAGAAATTTAGAAAAAAGAACATGAGAAATTTAGAAAAAAGAACATGAGAAATAAGTTCCAAAAAGCGCTCTTCCCGACTCACCGCTTCCATCAGACAAACACGTACATGGCTAGAATTATTCAGCTGAGACCTTAAGTTAGAAAAGTGTTCCTTGGAACTTGTGTGACACACGGGTTGGCATCAGTCTAGATGTGATGGTTACAATTATTTATCAACCCATCGCTTTAAAATGTGGCCGCGTAAGGAAACAAAATCAAGCTCCAAAAATCGGTTTGTCCTTAGACCAATTTTGGAATTATTTGGCATCCCTATAGAAAAAATCAATCATTTGAAAAGGGCTGCTAATTTGTGCGGCTAGAGCCGGGTCATAACAACGAAAATGTACAACAAGTAGGTTAAGAATTTTTGGAGGGTGAAAAAGCAACGCTGCATTTGAGATTCAAAACTTATACGGGGCAAATACCATGGATGGGAATTAGCTACAAAATGCAAAAGCCCAGTTGTATAGGTAGATGGGATCATCAATTCAAAGTAAAAATCAGAAAACAGATGTTGGCAAATTCTCATTCCTAAATAGGACCATTAACGACTGGAACAATTTACCTGTGAGGTAAATCATCATTTCCCACTAAAACAACATAAGAGCTACAAATAAAATTATAAGAGTAATTTAGACACAGAGTTAATTGAGTGTTTTAAAATTAAAGGATGTTCCGGCCTATCTTTGAAGTTCTTATGAGACCGACTTGCAAGGATATTATTGCTATGAACACACATATTTCACGTAAGTTTAACTATTCAATTAGATTTTGATTTTTAATATTAATACAAAAATGTTAACGCGTCAACAGATTGCAACGAAATTTAGTTTACAAATTCTTTAAAACCTGACGTAAAACACTAGTAGAATGAGTAAATAGTTATATCTAAAAAATATAGGTATGTGTCAACAAATAAAAGTTTATGACTTCGCGTACATTTAAGACCCAATAAAGTAAAATACACCATATTCAAAAAAGAAGTATGGCGTCACTTTTTACAGTTGCCTAATAACACATTTTATAAATGAGTTTATATACTGAAAAATATGAACACACACAAGAATTATGACTAAGAATACGAATAATTTTCGTCCTATATTTCAGGTATAAGGTTGGTCAAGCTTCGCCTTGTTCCTTACCAGAAAAGTATTCAAATTACCAGGATAATTGTATCTAACAGAGGTTGGAAACAATCTTAATTACAATTATTTCGTGAATCAGTAAAAATATTTTTATAATGGCCCGTTTCACTCTTTTTCCCTGGTAGGAGTTTCTTTATTGTTTCCTTAATGGTTGAACGAAATTATTCTGCAAGTTTTGAATGTGTTGCTTTTAAAACTTTTAGTTTTTTTCTGGTCTTTTGTTCGTTTCACGTATTGTACGGATCTACTACGGAAGTCAGATTCCTCGTCATTCCAATTCAAGAAGTGACATTTCCGTCGGCTTTAAGAGAAACAAAATTACTTCCGCCTACCTTAAGAGAGTCAAAATTACTGCTGCCGAACTTAAGAGAATCAAAATGGCTCCGGCCTTTCTTATGCTGTGTTTGTGCTTCTCAGTTTGTTTTTGTGATTTTTCCCCGTTAGTTTATAGAATTTATTGTTTACTCTAGTTATGTATTTTTGTGTTATTTCATTTATATCTTATAATTATTTGTTACTTGTCATCACAACGTTTTTTATTTTCTTAAACACGAAATAATTGAAATAACAAATCTAGAACTAAGTATCTACAACAGCTTAAAATAATATACGTTTGTCTATTATAAAGTATACGAAATATTAACGTCTGATAAATACGTAAGATATTTAATAAAAATAATTTAATAATTTTTTATCAATTCCATTAGTAATAATATCTCTCGTGTGTGTGGTTTTTTGACTATATATTCAAGTGAGGATTTCAAAGTGTTAACATTACGAATAATTAATAATTTACAACCCAATATTATTATAACAAAGTTTTAGTAAACAAGAATAAAATTACCAAAGCTTTTTAAAAGAAAAATTTGACTTAATAAGTTACTTCTAAAATACCTAAAGTAATGTCCTGGTAATAAATCAGTTAAATGGTTCAATGCACATTAAGTAAACGATTTTCGTGACGTCACAGTGACAAAATTTATTTTCAGATATCTCCGCAATTAAATGCAGGAATTGAGTAATACTTTTTTATTTGTATTATAATTAACAAGAGTATCTATAAATGAGAATATATTTATTTGGTTGACGGTGTGACTTGACGTCAGAGATTCACGGAGTTAAATTGCATATGTTTACACACATTGAAAAAGAGTATCTAGAAGCGTCATTAGATAGGGATAGGAAATAGTTATTACATAAGTGTTCATAAACAGATGCGCTCTGTCACGGTTACATCGAATTAAATACTTGTACATGGCTAATATAAATTAGATCCCGGGAAACGTGGAAATAGTTAGCCCCAGTTATTACGAGAAAATCAGTAAATAATAAACTGGCTGTCTTTATACCAGAATGTTACTGTACTCGCAACAAATTGTAACATTGTTGAAATGGAATATGTAAAATTTGGGAAACTCACATGTATTTACTATCGTGACGCGTCACGTGACAATGTCGCGACTTTATCCATGAATGAGAAATATTTATGTTTACACACTCGGTATTAAGGTCGACTCGAGATGCGGAAATATTTACATATTATAAAATCCAACATGGCTGCTGTTTGAAACAGTCGTAAATCCAAGCGCAGTCATAAAACTCCAACCTTCACCGCAAAGAATCACTCTTAAACGTGCGCAGTTACGTGGAAATTTGTCTATTCGAATGTCAAAATAATTTATGGCTGAAAATGTTCCCATGTAATTATTTTTTTGTTGTCACGTCGTTTGTCAATAGATGCCGTCACAGACTATACTTCAATCCAGGCTCATAAAAGGAAGTAAAGACTAAAATATTTCCTCCATAGTCCGTTATGCAGTACAACAGATTAGTGTGTTTAGAATGTGGCTGTGTTTCCTGGGAAAGATTAGTTTCTTTTTGTTTGATTTACTATGTATGTTTGTTTATTTGTTGCTGGATAGTTTTATCATTGTTCATGCATATCCAAAATAAGTTGTTGTTGTAGTATCCAGTCCTAATAAGTCTGATGCAACCCTCTTGCGCAAGGCTTTCCACTTCCTTATAACTAGCACAACACAAATCATACCTAATCTGCTTAGCGTATTCCACCCTTCTTCCCTCGTCTGTTCTTACCCCACACACTTTCCTTAAATGCTAATGCCAAATAAGTAATATATAAGTAATTTATTTGAGTAGAAGTGAATAAATCTGTATGGATTATCATTGATTTCAAGCAGGTTTGTCAAACTAAATTAAAACTCGCGGCATTTCATGCAACTGGTAACATCACGATCACAAATTTTCTTAGAATTTTAAATTGTAGTGAAGATTTGGGAATATGGACAGAATAAGCAAATTAATTTAATGGTATTAATTTTTAATATTGATATGTTACTATTAATTTATTTAAACATTAAAGTTATTTATATTTTATGAATCAGTTAATCTTGAACTGTAGGCCGTTTTATTTAATTTCAGGGATGAAAATACTTGCTCACACAAGTGTTTACTCTCAAAATAGCATAAAATGTGAGCAGCAATTTTTTTTTAATTTCTGGGCATTTTTCACCAAATGAAATATTATTGTAACAAATTCCTACTTCTCGATATTTGTCTTTTAAAATCGAATCATTCTGAAAATCAATTAACTCTCAAAGTGGGAGTATTTTCAACTTCAAAGGAAAAATATAAAATAATAGTTAAGAAAGACAAGAATGGAAAGAAGGTCAACCGGATCAGGGACTCAAGCCAAGAACCTTCCGATATCCAGGCGGGTGCTCTACCATCCGAGTCGTCGTCCAATGACACGTCCAACATCTCTCCAATCTACCAATTCACCAATCACACTCTTGACACCCTATGATTCACTGAGCTTCAGTTGAAGTATTTCCACTTTCTTAGACTAGAATTCAATGCACCTGTGATCCATTAGGGTGCGAAGATCATCCACGTTTCGCACCTATATAACGCCTAATATTCACACTGACGTTACCTGTAAGCTTTCCTTGCCTGTGTAATCCTACTCTTTATGTCTACTAAACTTCTGCCATCCCTATTTATTACCCTTCTTAACCTTCCGTAAAAATTTCCCTTCCCAATCTAACAGCCTTTCTTACTCCACTTCTTCCCATACTACACTCCATTACCTTGCTTTTCCCTCTACAAATCCTCATATTGAACTATTTCTTCATGACCACGTTCATTTATTATATCTTCCAAGACTTCTTCCGACGCCCCTAATAGTACAATATCATCGGCAAAGCATAGGGTATTTATATCTCCTCCTTGCCGTATGATTCATTTTCCATATTCCATTTAAACATTCTTTATCGTTAAACAACGTGGGTGACAGACTGCATCCTTGTCTTACTCCTTTCTTCATTTCCGCTTTCCTTTCTTGATCTTATATTCTAATTTCTGCTGCCTGTCTTCTATGGAGATTATGTACAAGCCTCCTTTCTGGATATTTTATTCCAGTGCTCTTCAAAATCATTAATAGTGTGTTCCAGTTCCCATTATCAAACGCCTTTCCTAAAATATACAAACGCCATTAACTTAAGACGATTTTTTCGTATCCCGATTTCTAAAATTAGTCGCAAAGTCAGTATAGCTACTCTTGTCCCTACATTCTTCTTAAAACCAAATTTGTCGTTCGTAACTAACATTTTATTTGACGTTCCATCCTCCTATATACTATTTCATTTAATATTTTGCTTATAGGAGAGGTGCCTGTGGAGTTTTTTCTCCCAGGCATTTCCCCTGAGAGTGACATCGGGCCTCACCTGATTATGTCGGGAATGCCTCGTAGTCGTTTTGGTTTTTTTTATCAAAGGTCTCACCTATTTTAGGAGGTATATGTTCTGGGGTCGAAGACCTTGGGCATAAGGCAAGAGTCATCCGTTGATCTCTTTGGATCAGTCAGCCAACTGCCTGGCGGATACGAAGGGAATGCTGCGACCCCACAGCAATAGTACCCAAAGCCCGACCTACCTGATGCAGTTTTCTATGGTTTTCTCCGCATCTCTTTAGGTTAAAAAACCGGGTAGAATCCTTAAGCCATAGCCCGGGGGCCCTAGCCAACTCTTGGCTACCTTCCGCATCCCCTCTTTTCTAGTTCCCTTCCTATGCTATTAAAGGGGAGTTGCCTGTTTTAGGATCACCCTCATGTAGCCTGTTAACCATAAAAAATATATATTTTGCTTGCATGAGATACTAAATTAATTGTCCTGTGTGGTTCGCATCTGTCAGCCCCAATTTTCTTCGGTATGGGTATAATTATATTTTTACTTCCTAGAAAATTGGGATTTTCCCTTTCTCAGCATATGGACAGGTTTTTATAATTGTTTCTGGATGATGCAGTACAGTAGTAATCAGCGTTAAAGTGACGTCATCAGTGAGTCGTAATTAGAGGATTACGACACTTTGTATCGAGGCGCTAAAGCCTTACATTACTTTATTACGGTTGGTATATATGCGGAAGCTTCTAACTGAAGTTTCGTGAGACATCGTCCTGTCAGAGTCTATTCACTGCGATAATCGATCTCGAAACTTGAAAAACAGATTTGTAAGGAAGCGGCAGTTTTCTGGGAACCTCTCGGGAATTTGCGACTCCGTAGTTTCTAAGCTCACCGTGACACAAGGAGCATTAATTCCAGTTTGCGTTATCCGCAACTCGATTCAGAACTTCCTGTACGCAAATCTTGCATGCTTTTCCAAGGGACACGGGGACTTAAATTTAGCTAAAATATGAAATAAATCTATTTTCTAATTTTTTCATATTAATATGCCTATTAGCTTTACGGATCACAAAGCAAAACTTCTAATTCGACTCCAATCACTTTTCAAGTTTCAAGATCAATTTAAATGGATTTGATTCTAAATCATTTTTATTTCAGAAAAATTTATTATTAAGGGACACGGGGACTGAAATTTCGGCCAAAATCTGCAAAGAAATTTATTTTCTAATTTTTTATATTAATATGACTGAAAGACTTACGGGTCATGAAGCAAAAATTTTTATTCTATTCCGTCATTTTTAAAGGCTCAGGAGGAATTTAACAGGATTTGATTATAAATATATAAATTATTACTTTTTTCAGAAAAATGTTTCTCAGCTTCCTGATTTCTGCAACCTATAACATTCTATGCGTCAGAAAAATTAAGATATGGTCTTCATTCTTTTTTGTAGATAATATAAAAGCTAATACATTCAAATTCAGGTATTAGTTTTCCAATTGTTCAAGTAGTTTAAGTGAAACAAATTTTGAAATATCAACAGTGCCAAATTACTACCCACAGTTTTATTCAATTTCAAAAATAATACTGACAATTTATGATAATGGTTGGACCTACTTAATGTAAAAAATGTTAAAATTCAAATGCGTAACACAAGGAAAATTTTCAAAACTGCTAAATTTTGAAAATTTTCAAAATTTCTAAAAAAAATTTACAGAAACAATATTTTTTACATTGCTACATAAGGTTTTTTGTTAAAATTTCAGTAGATTTTAATTAGAGGAATTTCAAATTCCAGTCCCTCTGTCCCTTAAGAGTCAAAGTTCCGTTCGAAAATAATTTTGTATGAACCTACATTATTGTATAAACTGTTTTAATTTAAAATAATAAATTTAAATTCCAAACCTGGTAAAAGTAAGATTATGTATTGTAGCTCATTATAAGCGTGAAATGATGCTACATGTCAATTTAATTAGCATAGTATTTTAATTATAATAAGCTTTTAAATCTTCTGTCTACATGAAAAGTTTATCTGCAACGAACCCCAGTCCTTTAACAGAAATGCTAAAACACACTGCCGTTTAAATATTGTGTGTTCAGCGCTGAACACCCCAAAGAAGGTTCTTTTAGATGTTTTCAAGATTTAAGTTCCCTCCTCCTTCACTTTCAGACCGAAAAAGGTTCCACGACTGCGACTTCATGTTCGACCCTTTTAATTTTCTTCACAATGCAATCGTTGTCATAAAAGTTTGGTGCATTATAGTAATCTGTCCGGAGACGATTTTTAGGCCAAAAATTTCATATCCTAAACACATCTAGAACCCGGATTATGGCCTCACGTATATAATCACATTAAATTCCAGTTTAGTGTTAAATATTGCTTAAGTTAAACTGAATTTTGATTTAAGTAACTATACTTTCTATTTAGTTAATCATGATGATAATGCAAAATGTCTTATGACTCGGAATGCAAATGATTTCAGGAATACGACTCTGGCGCCTGATACGGATTTTTCTGTAACTAAAAATCGAGTTGCTTATCCGATGCAACATTCGTTGAAACAATTCAAAAGTATCATTACTTAAATAAATCGTTACTACACAGATTTAAAAAATGTTTAATAAGTAAAATTGATTTTATAAATACCAAAAATACTTTATATATATATATAGACTGTCTAATTTAATTTTAGGCTTTCGTATAAACGCGTGGAACGATTTCGACCAAATTTTATACACGTGTTCTTTTAGACTCGCAAAGAAGCAGGAACTGTAGGTGTAATACACTCGGGCGTGGGTTAAGGATAAGGAAATTTAAAAGTAACTGAAAACGTAGATAGATGCATGTGAATAAAAAAATTCGCGGTTTGTCATTTTGACAAAGTTTTTCTTGCTACTGTACATTTTTCAGACTAATTTTAAATCACTGTTCTTTTTCGAGTTACCAGCGATTTAATGACTTGATTGGTTGTAATGAAATTCAGCTCTCATAAAGTAAAATGAAAAAATTTTTAAATTTTCATGGATGGTTTAATCACTTACTGTCAAAAAGATTATTGTTGAGTTAAATACTTTATAGCGCTACTGTATAGGAATTTCTGGCGAAAGCCGGGTTCCCAGAAGGTACCTAATAAATTAATAAATTCTGTGTTCTATCTGCTTCCACCCCACAGTGGTTAATTAAGTTATGGTTGTTGCATTGTCACATTGATAAGAATTTTTGTAATTATTTCTCATAAATTAATGTAGAATTCCACGTCTGGCAGTATTAAAGACACACGCTATATATATATATATATAAGAGAGAGAGAGAGAGAGAGAGAGAGATAAATTCAGATATAGTAATTAAAACAATAAATGCGTTATTGTTTCTGGAGAGAAACTATAAATGAGAGTATGAACTAGAGTATACGACATAAATTATAGCAGCTTTAAAAGAGCATCATCTACGTTTACTTTATTTATTGACAATACAATGATAAATAAATATTGTAACAGTTGCGTATAAAAACTACTGAATATTCTTTTTAATTTTCCGGTCCAATTTTTATTTTATGTTTGTATTTCTCGTATATAAATCATGTCATTTGCAGCCTAAAACGTTTGAATGATATGTGACTTTTAAAAGACTCAAGTTAATCACATAGTTTGACATTTTTATTTCAAATTATTCAGTTATTATACATTCTGAGTATTGTAACTACGCACATGCTAGTGACGGGCGATCTGATTCACAGAATTTGCTGTCTCTGCGAATTGAGTGATCCGATCCGATGATCCGCTGTTTGAATCACACACACGAATCAGATAGCGCGGCCTTGATCCCAGGGCAAGAGACTTGCTGTATGAATCACTCAGGAATCAGATCACGGACGTATGTCCCAGCGCAAGGGGCTAGCAGGGGTATGTGTTGTTTAAATCACTCAGAGAAAATAAAAATCCTGTTCAATACATCCCATAGAAATTTTAAAATTGAGAAGATTCAATGCTGATGATACAGTCTACGAGATTGCTGCATATTCCTTCTATAAACTCATACTCATTACACAAATTTTTATCGAGTTACGAGCTGTATGAGTGTAATTCACGTCATCGCGACTCCCATTTAATAGCATAAGAAGGGATTTGGGAGGAAGAGCAAGGCAGCCAACAACAGAAAATAACGTCACTGATTAAATAATACTGTGCAAAGATTGCCTAATAAATATCGGTATTGTCAATAACACCAAATAGAAACTTTTTAATTATTTCTTTGTGTCATTTTATTATTTTTATTTATTAATGAACAACAAAACTAGACTAGTTTTTTTGTAAATTATTCACGAGTAAATCATATAGAAATAAGGTGAGATTCGACTGTATGGATGTTTATTAAATGGTGATACATGATCGAGTGGTTCCGTTGAACGGTTTTACCCACCTCTAGCCTATACTTAGTGTCTTAATTATAGATTAATTCGACACTGAACAAATTAAGTAAGCAAACGTGACAGGTGCATTCCTTAAATGACAATTTATACACGCATTCACTCGGTGCTATTAGATCTAACCTAAATAAAATACTTTATCTTCAGCGCTCATTTATACGACTTTAATAATAGAGGGTGGGATTGATAATTTTTTTAAATGTGATTATCTATTGGCGGTTTAATCACGTGTTGACAAAGATTTTACTGTTGATTAAAATCTGCTGCTGTTGTGGTATTCAGCCCTAAGACTGGTTTAATATAACCCTCTATAATATCCTGCGCAAGCCTTTTCATTCCTAATAATTCGCGGAAAACCACATCCTCCCCATATGTTTAGCGCATTCCTTGGCCTCCCTTGTCTATTCTTACCCCATACAGACCCTCTATAGCTAATTTTACAAGACTTAAAACGTGGCCTCTTAATCTATCCCTTCTATTAGTCAACGTCCTCTATATTGTTCGCTTTTCCCCTATTCTGTTTCGAACTTCCTCGTTAGTTATTCTATCGACCCATTTCATTCTTCTACAGGCCTCTATTCTTTTCCTTTCCTCAACCCCTATCGTCCACGTTTCGCATCCATATAACGGCACACTCCATACGAAATTTTTTAGCAACGATTACCTAATATTCACACCTATATTCCTGTAAGTAAATTCCTCTTCCTTGCCTGTGCTATCCTACTCTCTAGCCATTACGCAGAATTCCGTAACTTCCGTCTAAATATCCCTTCCTAATGTAACAGCCTTTGTTATTCCATTGTTTCCCAAACTACATTCCATTAACTTGGTTTTCCCTCAATTAATCCTCATATTGAACTCTTTTTCCAGGACTACGTTCTTGACATTCATTATGGTTTCCAAGTCGTCTCTGATTCTCACAATACTACAATATCTCCTTCAAAGCATTCAGTTTTTCTCTCTTCTCCTTGCAGTAGATTCATTTTCAATATTCCGTTCTAACATTTTTCATCACCTGTTGTATATAAGTTAAACAGCATTAGCGACAGACTGCATCCTTGGCTTACTCTTTTCTGGATTACGGCTCTTTTCTTGGTCTTCTATTCTAATTACTGCTGCCTGTCTTCTGTAGAGGTTATGTATAAGCCCCCTTTCTCGATATTTTATTCCAGTACCCTTCAAAATCATTAGCAGTGTGTTCCAGTAACCATTATCAAACACTTTTTTCTAAATCTACAAACGCCAAAAACGTAGGCCGGGTTTTTTCTTATCCTGTCTTCTCAATTAATCACAAAGTCAATATTGCTTCTCTTGCCCCTGCATTCTTCCCAAAACCAAATTGATCGTCCCTTAACTCGCATTCTATTTGACGTTCCATCGTCCTATATACTATTTTAAATAATATTTTACAAACATGGGATACTAAACTGTCCTGTTCTGTTCGCGTCTATCATCCACAGTCGTCTTCGGTATGTGTATGATTGTTTTTACTAAAATATTCTGGGATTATTCGTGTTTCGTAGCTTTCTTAAACTATCCTGAACGGCCGTGATATTCTTTTTCGGCCGATGATCTTATCAGCTCTGCTGTAATGTTACCAATAATACTACAGGAGGCTAATATATGATTTACCGAGGAACGCCGGGCACGCAGGGGGCAGAAAATGAAAGAAAACTTTCTGTACCTCATTTTCATTAATATTATTATATTCAAATATTTTTTCATATAAAAAATATCATGAACGCATCAAGTTTCAATTTGTGAAATCCAGAAGATGCTGTGAACGTAAAAAAAACTCCCGACCCCTTTTTGTAAAAAGGATAAGTTTACATTTCTGAGGATTGTCACTGGCACACGGCGGTGACCGCATTGTTTCTCATAACGAAAACGCGGTGACTTTGTCACAAAACGACGTGGCAACATTAATCACGACGCCCAGGGTGGTGGGGGGAGGGGGGGAGGGTTGAATTCGACTGAAGCGACGCCAGCTATTTGACCGACGCGCATTCTGCCGGAAACAAGCTGCCCATGGCTATTAATCAAACATTGCAGGTACCAAATTCCGATGCCGAATATTTTCTCCGTGGAAACATCATTAATATAAGGTGGATGTAAATTTTATAACGTGATTAATGGCCCCCGCTGCGGAACGGACGAGCAGATGCGGGGGAGGATTAGTAGACTACCAGAGTCGACCTTGAGGCCTGACAGCTTACAAGTGGAAGAAAGGCAACTTATCAATCCTCAGACACTGGCGAACATAATAACGGTTCACGGAAACATCCTTGCGACCATTCACTATCGCTAATTTAGCTTTCCTTACCTCAATACATCCAAAGAAACTGGTGACTCATTTTAAATACCTACTGAAATTAGTAATTGATAACAAAAGTAAATATATTATGTTAAATTGAGTAATAATCAAGAGTTAAATAACATTTACGTTTCTCTCTCATTTTTTTAATAAAAAATGAAAAATTGTTAAATTTGGAATGAACAACGTGACAAATACAAAAGGTTTCAATATATAAATATTTAATATAAATTATTATAAAGACAAGAATGGAAAAATGTCGACCTACCAGGGACTCGAATTCTTGACCATCCGCTTCCCGGGTTGTCAATCTACCACTGAACTAATCCCAGTTTAAGGACCGATTAATCATACCTCCATTCCAGTAAACCTAGGCCAGGCTCACCTACAATTTCCTAATCACATTCATTACAGTCTAAGTTCTCATATTGAACTCTCACTCCTGGACCACCTTCATGGGCTTTATTATGGTTCTCAACTCTTGCTCTGATATCCCTCCAACCTTTAAATTTTGTCTTCCAACTCTTCATCGTCAACCTCGTCTTTTTTTCCACCGTGATTCAGCTTTTCCAGATATTCCTTCAATCTTTCTGCCTCTTTTTATTTATCCAAAATTTGTTTACCATCCGCCTTCCTGATGATCTTGCTAATATTTACCCTCTCTCCATTTTTTTTGATTTTCCTAAAAGCTGCGTCTTTTTCTCTTGGAGCCAAGCCTCTTTAGCTGCTTTCTATCTCATTCTGCAAGCTTCTGTACTGCTCTGTACCATTTTCATCTCTCGCGTGTTTAAATTTACGCTCTTTCATCAGCCATTTTCATTATTTGTTGTGTTACCCATGCTTTACTATTGTTCTGAGCTATTCTTCTCATTTTTCCGTCAGCTGCTTTAGTCATTTCTTCCTTCAAGCGTGTCCACTTCTCTTCTATATTCTTTCTTTCCTCCTTTCTGTATTAATCTACCCTTGATATCTTCTTTGAAATTCTGAAACAGCACCTTTTGTTTCTGGTTTTCTAATTCCGAACTCTTTGCTTAAATTCTTTTGAGTTTCTTCATTTTCAGCCTGAATTTCGTAATCAAGAGATTACGGTCGGTGTTCACGTCTCCTCCTGGGTAGGTTCTGTAGTCCAGCAACAGATTCATACATCTCTGCTTCACCATTTTGTTGTCCAATTGGAACCTGCCCGTGTTCCTTCGGCTTCTTCCAGGTGTAGAGTTTTCTTTCGTGATTCTTGAACCAGGTATTTGTGCTCCATGTCTACGTCCCCTTTGATTCCTTTCACCAAGTCCATAGTCCCCAACTACATAACTTTCTCTTTCTTTTACCATTACTGCGTTGCAATCACACATTATAATAATATTCTCGTTTCCCTTGACATAGTTATTTATTTTTTCAATTTAGTCTTTCTCTGCGGCAATTGTGGGCTTATAAACTTTAATGATTGTCGTTGGCTATGGTTTTGTTTCTACCTATTATACGTATGTTATCGTAAATTTTTCTTTTGTATTTTTGTAGTTAATATCACACCTGATGAATTTCAGCAGCGAAACGTCGTTTACGGACTATTCTTACCAAATAAATGAGAAAAATTAACGTCTGTTCCTATATAAAATAACGACTTGTATAACAGACAATTATTAAGTTTTGGGCAAGAATCTAAAACCGAATGCACAATAGACGTTTCGACCAACAATTTTTGTCCTCGTCAATATTGTCTGATGGTTTGTTAAATTGTCTTCTACAATTTTGGTTATGTCATGGTTGTATTATCTTTGCTTTTTTCACTTCAGTCTGTAATAAATATTGACAATTACCAAAATTAATGGTCCAAACGTCTCTTTAGTCTTAACTTTTAAATTATTGTTAAAAACTTGATAATTATCTGTTATACGGTTCGGACAATTCTTATCTAATTTATTCTAAATAAATTACAACCTAGTTTTCTGACCTTAAAATTTTCACTAAATAAAAAGACGTCCAAAATGTCAGTATGTCACTATTTACTCAGAAACGGCGTTTCGTCTCTTTTTTGAGACTTCCTCGGGCGTACTAAAAACAATATTTCAAGAAATTAATTGTTTTAAGTGACAATTTTTCAATTAATATATATAAAAAACATGGTTCAAACTTACACATTCAGAAATTCATCATATTTACTCCTGGTAATATAGAATTAATATTTAATATCTTGTACGTCTCAAAAAGGAGACGAAACGTCGTTTTTTAATAAATAGTGATAAATTTATATGCTGACTTATCGGCCGTCTATTTATTTATTATTCTTATTAAGGTTAATATTAAATTTTTTCTGTCTTACAGAAAACTACTTATTATTTTCAGAGAGTCTGGTGTTTAAGTAATTATTTTCGTCATTTGTTTTCTTATTGAATCTTGTTTTATTTTCTATGGTCATTCATGTAAATTACTAATATATTGTTTATATTTGTGACATTAAAGAGAGGTGTAATCTTACTCTAATATATTTTTATGCGAATCATTTATATTATGTTCATTTTGTGTTAACTTTTTGTAACGGTTTAAAAATGAAATGAATTTATTTAGTAGTTTATTAAATACGTATGTTTTACATCAAAATATGAACCAACACTATTGATCTGTGACAGAAGATGTATTTTGGTGCTCCGCGTTGAAATTTCGGTTGAGAAACACTGCAGTAGACTACAAAGTGATTGTTCGGCAACGCCATTGTCCCGTCCTTCACTTCAAGCGTTCCAATCCCCTTCAGAGAAACAATGGCTACGGTCAATAGAATTCTAATCGCACTATAATTATAATTTCATAAGTGGGGAGTCCTCGCTATTTTCATGTAAATAAATCTCTGCAGTAAAGAAAATTAATGGAAATTTTTAACGGTTTGAAGACTTTTTAATAGCCTGGAGCAATACTTCAAAACATTTGGACGAAGATTGCTGTTAAACAATGACAAATAGTCAATGTCTTGTGCTTAATATTTCTATATGTACATTGGGGTATCCAAAAAGAATCCTAACATAGATAAGGTAGCAATAGAACGTGACTTTAACCCCAATCCTCTCGTACAGTTCGCTCGTCGTTCCATTAGCGGAAATATAAAATTGGCTCTATTTAAACCTCGTAAAATCTTAATAAAACACAAAATAAATAAAAGTGGTTTAATTTATTTACAAAATATCTAGATAGATTCAAATATGTCATGAAAAATATGATTTTATACGGAAGATTAAGAAAAGTGGTCACGTTTTAAAATCAATATTTCCAGTTAGATGAACACATTTCTCAAAGAAAATATGTCATTTTTTATCAGTAAATGGAGAATATACTTTTTTTTCTCCTTGGATCTGAACTCAGAAAATAGGATATTTTCTATAATCTTGAACCGATTACAGATTTAAATGAACAACAGGTAAATACAGTAGAATTATAATCGAACTACAGTTGATATTTTAATAAGTGGGGAGTCATCACTATTTAACAAATCTTCATGTAAATAGTAAAGGAAATTAATGGAAATTTTATCAGTTTGAAGAGTTTTTAATAGCTTGGAAGAATAATTCTAATATTTGGACGAGGATCGCAGCTAAACTAATATTCACTTCTTGTTTTGTGTATTAAATTTACTTTTCTTCAGCTACCAACTTGCGACATACGACGTGAATTGCAGTCCATCGCTTCAGGGAAACGCACGTCAATCAAAATGTTGCAAGTGTATTTACATAGCTATCCCACTCCGGGTGTTAATTGTGGCGAGCACCAACAGGCGTTTGATGTTCGCCGATTAGGAAGATTGGTAACCGCGCACCCGACACCAATTACGTGTTCCACAAATAAGCTTTAAAGCCGACTATTTGCACACTTCAGTGTGTACTGAAGGGCAGCCCTCGTTTCAATTAATTATAGTTCCAAGTTACATGTGGCAGGGTAAATACTATTTTCAGCCACCGACAACTACGAACTCCCTATTTAACATTGAAATTTACAAGAGCCCAGGATCTGAAATCATATTTTGGTTCGTCACCAGATTTTTTAAAAATCAGATGAATAGTCCGATGGAGTCAAAATGTGTTTTAACAGCACTCTTGACTATATCACTACAGTCAGCGGAACTTGTCCAAAATTTTAAACGATGATATTGATCCATTGATACTCTCTCAAACCGTATGATCATCAGCAAACTAATTAATAAAGAGAAACTCTGACACTACTCATATAACTAGTTAAATTCAAAGGTTAACGTGAATGATAAATATACCAACTACTGTATATCGAATCATTACGATTTTCCATTTTATAGACGCCATTAAAATAAAGTCGTAATCCCTCTATACTTTGCAGTAATATTCCCGTTATTCTGATTGAGAATTTAGTTCACACGTTGAGGATATCATGCTGCCCTACCAGTTGGAAACGTGCCCAAATCATCATGACACCCAAACCAGGAAAACCACTTAACGAAACAAGGTCACATAGACCAATCAGTTCCTCACTATCTTGTCCCAAATCTTAGAAAGACTCCTAATAAAAATAATCAAAACAGACCTGAAACTATCATCAATTATTCTGGACCACCAGTTCGGCTGGAGGAGTGCTTTCAAAGGATGCATGACAATACGTGGACCAGTGATGCCACCTGCTGCTGCCCAGAGTTTGCCTCGGTGTAGCAAAGTCCTTCCTTCATTCTATGGGGGAGTACCTGTTGTATTAAACAGTCTAGGAGTGGTTTCCTTGCATTCCTCTTTGACACCAGGAAGCGTGAGCAAAGATACTTGAAGCTGTTGAATAGTCCCTTGTCTGAAATATTGTGTTAACTAAAACTTTCCTCCAGATATTCATATTCCCTTTTTCTACAGTGACTCCCTACTTTCTCCAATGGTTCAATTGTGACAGCCTACTCTTCACTTCATCTTCGCATACCCTGCTTCTCCAAAATTCCTTTCCCAACTGACTTCTCTCCACTTCGTCTCCTCCCCATGAGATAGATGATAAATGGAACGCAGATAGTAGAAGATGAAATAGCACCACCAACACCGAAAGAAATAAAAAATCAACATAGAAATTAACGAATAATAAGGCAACGGGCCCCTGATGGACTAAATGCTGAACTGCTTAAAGTACCCGAACGAACAATTGTTTGCCTTAATAGAGTGGAGTCACACATTTTTAAACAGGGTAGCCGACTGCCTATGGCGGCAAATTTAAGGAGCGGAAACACTGCTCGAGTTATTGATCAAAATATATTTTTAAAACGTCTTGACAGATGGTAATTCCACCCATCTTAACTGTTTACAGCTAGCAGACCTAGTTTCTTCACCGACGTTACTCAATTCTGTTACTTCCCTTAAAATTACTCTATTTTCTCTGTTTTCTTTTTTACCAGATTATTATTTTAGAATTATTAGATTTTTTTGGTCGTAAGAGACATTTTACGTGTTTGCTTACACAAGTTTCATAACGCAAACCAAAATTTTCCATGTAGTATTCTTCACCTACTGTGAACCTTCACGTCAATATCTCAAGTATTTACAATGAAAATAGACAAAAATTTTGAAATTTAAATTTTGAAAAAAATGAACTTCAGGCATTCCATTGACAATTTACAGCCAAACGAGAAAATTAATAAGTAAAAGTTAACCTCTTCCCTTATATTCAAATAAAATTAGCAGAAAATGGCCATATTTGTTTCAGAGATGTTGAGTTACATATAATAAATTAAAATACATCTTACCGTTTCTTCTCTCACTACAATTATTTAAGAATATCTAATGAAATAGAAATATTGTTGAGATATTCAGTCCTAAGACTGGCTTATGCAACCCTCCACGCTACCGTATCTTGCGCAAGTCATTTCGTGTCATCGAAACAAGCACGACCCACATCATCCCTAATCTGATTAGTGAACACCATCATTGGCCTCCCTCTTCTGTTCTTACCCCACACACTTCCCTCTAATGCTAATTTTACAAGACCCTCGTGTCTTAAATCTCGGTCTATTAATCTATCCCCTCTCTTAGTCTACGTCCTCCATATTGTTCGCTTTTCCCCTATTCTGTTATGATTTCCTCGTTTGTGATTCTATCCACCCATCTCATTATCCTACTGCACCTCATTTCAAAGGCTTCTATTCTTTTCCTTTCCGCAGCTCCTATCGTCCACGTTTCGCGCCTATATAACATCACGCTCCATACAAAAAATTTAGCAACGATTTCCTAATATTCACACTTATATTACCCGTAAGTAAATTACTCTTTCTTGCCTGTGCTATCCTACTCTTTATGTCTACTATATTTCTACCATCCTTAGTTATTACGCTTCGTAAGTAGCAGAATTCCTTAACTTCCATCAAAATATCCCTTTCCAATCAAACACCGTTTGTTATTCCACTGTTTCCGAGACTATTATCCATCACCTTGGTTTTCCCTCTATTAATCCTAATATTGACTACGTTCATGCCGTTTATCATGGTTTCCAAGTCTCCTTCTGACTCCCCTAATACTACAATATCATCGGCGAAGCGTAGTATTTTATTTATTTTTCTTACAGTATGATTCCTTTTCCATATTCCATTTTAACTTTCTTCATTGACGGAATGCATTCCTGTCCTGTATTGATTACGCCTTTTTTTCCTTGATCTTCTATTCTAATTACTGCTGCCTGTCTTCTGTAGAGGTTATGTATAAACCTCCTTTCTTGATATATTATTCCAGTGCTCTTCAAAATCATTACTAGTTCACGTTAACCAACGCTTTTCATAAATGTACAAAAGCTATGAACGTAGGCCGTGGTTCCTTATCCTGTCTTCTAAAATTAGTCGCAAAGTCAATATTTCTTTTCTTGTCCCTACATTCTTCCTAAAAGCAAATTTATCTTCTCCTAATTCGCATTCTATTCGACGTTGCTTTCTCCTTTAGGCTATTTTTCGTTAATATTTTTTATGTATAGGATATTAAACTAATTGTCCTGTGCTGTTCGCATCTATCAGCCCCAGTTTTCTCCGGTATGGTTATTTATATTTTAACTAAAAAGTTCTGGTATTCTTGTTTCTTAAATTTCGCGAACTATTCCGAACAGCTATGACATTGCTTCTTCACCCAATGATTTTATCAACTCTGCTGGAATGTTATCAATTCCTGAGGCTTTATAATTGCTCAGGTCTGTCAGCCATGGCCCTGTTAAACTCTGACCTTAACATTTTGTCCCCCAACTCTTCATCAACTACCTCTTCTTTTTCTATTATTGACTGATCTATCAGATCTTCTAGATATTCCTTCCACCTTTCTGCTTTTTCTTCTTTATCCATATTGGCTTCCCATCCGCTCTCCTGATGTTCTTCCTAATACTTTTCCTCTCGCCGAATGTTTATTTGATTTTCCTATAAGCTGTGTCTATTTTCCCTTTCTCCACCAAATCTTCAACCGGTTTTCATTTCTCTGGTAGCCAAGCCTTATTTGCACTTCCTATCTATCTCATTCTTCAATCGTGTTGACTGCTCTTTACCATTTGCATCTGTTGCCTTTCATCAAGCATTTTTATTATTTCTTGTGTTATCCATGCTTTCCTATTGGTCTGAGCTATTTTTCCTATTTTTTCTTCTCCTGCTCTATTCATTTCTTCCTTCAAAAGTGCAAACTTTTATTCTATATTGATAATGAATATTTAAAAAATAATGAAGTGTAATACAATTACGTACATTATAAGAGAGCGTGGGCTTTCCCGGTGTATATTATTCATGAACAATTCTCGGGTTTTCAACCGGGTAAGTATAAAGTTTGAACACGACGTTTCCATGGCTTGCTCTGCGATCTTCTTCAGTTCATGAATTGTTCATGAATTACGTACATTACTATATAGAAATTTATTATTTAAATATTTAATTCTTCCAAGAACTTCCTTGGTTGAAATAAGAGTAACAATTGTCAAGTTGTATTACTAAGTTTGAAACGCAAGGATTAAAAATTGAAAAAATACAAAAATGCAATATTTAAATGGAAAAATTATGCATATAACAATTTGACTGCTGGCCATCGTCTAGTTACGTCAGGATATCTCTTGATTAATAAATCTTTGCGCGAGAGGAAACAATCAAACGGCTGTGAAAATAATGCCAACTTCTAAAGCAGCAATTCCACTAATAATGCTAATAAATATTTGGTAAAATTTCCCAGATAATTATAGTTTTATAATTGATCTATCATATCACTAAAAATGGAGTTCTGTCCTTGAGTACTTTTAAATACCTCCATTTTTAATTATAAATCGGTCCGTAATTTTGAATATATATTGATTACTTAAGAAACAAACTAATATTTTTACCTTCAAATTGATTTTATATCAGATCTTAATCCTTCCAGATTATACACAACTATTTTTAATATTTTCTGACTTTCAACAACGGCATTTCATTCCTTTATAGGATGAGTGTGGTCGGATCCACTTTCAGCTACAACTTTGAAGTATCTATTTATAGACTCACTCGTATTTACATTTCCTTAAAAAAACTTTCTCCTGCTCCATATTTATTAAAAGAAGGTATTTCAATTCGTTTGACCCAAGAGTCCATGTTTTGGATTTATATAGGTCTATAATCCTAATTAGACTCGTAGCGAACTCATTTACGGAACTAAAGTTATTTTTTTTGCTTATATTTCATTGACACAATACGTTGTAGCGCAGTAGAACCCGCGTCCAATTTTTTATTATAATTTACGGGAACTTAAATACCAAATATTCCGGCATGAGAAAGTCGCTTGTCAGGAAGAAGGGGTTTTTCCGCGCGTCGTCTTGGCGGCTCGGAATAATAACAAAGGGACTGCGGCTGACACCTGGACCATAAAGCTCGGACACCTCGTCGCCGTTTCGGAATGTCTTAATCTGCCTGGGAATTTGGTGACCGGGTGGCGTGTGTTCCCCAAATGAAACAAGGGATATGATTGGAGGATATCCATCCCTGCCACCTTAGTGATAGGTGTCGGATTAGTGGGGACAAGGCTTTAAAGAGGCTGGCGGAGACAATTTGTGGACAGATTTGACAGATTTTTGCAAGTGATACAAGGTGATGGTGAGAGGATATTGAAGGAGAGTGGTGGAGACAGATTTTGTGAGGTGGCAGCGGAGAGGTGGACCATGCTTTGATCAGTCCAGGAAGCAGGGAAGAAAGGTCTTAGCAACAAGGGAAGAAAGACTTCGTGTTATTGTCGACCGGCCGCTTCAAGTTCCACAACACGGAAATTACAGCGAGACGCCTATGAAGACAACTCAGGTTCGTCAACGAACAGATCTGCTACACGTGGTCACCCAAACCATTAATACCCTGAGATCTTTAATATAATCCCATTTTTAAATAATTATTTTGAACTTAATATATCTACGCACTACCCATATTAAAAATTATTGTGTTTACAATTAATAAATGTATATATTTAAACTCAATTATTAAATTCATTAATTAATATCCCCCACATCATTTACAACGTTAAGTATAAAATAAGGGTTTTCTCGTTTATTTAAATTGTTAATTACAATGTGCAGTGGTCACAATACGAAATAAGTAAATTGTATATAAGTATGCTTTATAACTTTATTTGGGTAACAGACCAATGATGATTCCCTAGAAGTTCAACGGTGTATTTTGTTTGACTAGTTTTTGTCTGGCTTCTCTTGAATCAAATCTGTGGGCCACGGTCTTCCAAGTCTTTCGTGTTTCAGGAGGGTTTAATGTTTCGTTTATTGGTCTATTTTGGTGTCCTTCCATTGGTTCAAAGTAGTGTCGTTAGTCTTTTGATTCCCTCAGTGATGAATGGGATCTTGAAATCGTTGTGTGCTGTGGAATGGGAAACAAACCATGGAACGTTGGTGATTGTGAGGAGTATTTTTGGATTCGATTGATTGGTTATATGATTCATTTGTATAATAAAGTTTTACTGACTAAAGATAATTTAGATTTTCTTATCAATAGCAGAGACCTTTCCCTTAATTTTCGATTCATTTGCTATTTGACATGTATTTCCCAGGTCACTTTTTGGTCTAGGTGTAAACCCAAATCCTTTCTGTAGGATTGCAGCATTCTCTTCTCCATGTCTCCACCAGTTTTATGAGCCAGTTGGCCGACTGGTCCAATGAGATCAGCGGAGAACTCTTGCCTAATGCCCAAGGTCTTTGACCCCAGTACATATACCTCCTAAAAATAAGGTGAAGGTGTCTCGGCATGTGAGAACTTTGAATAAACACAGAGTACGAGGCATTCCTTACATAGTCAGGTGAGCCCAGCAGATTTTTTTAATCTACCTTTTTTAAGCACATTAATCAGCTATCATCAAAAAAAATTAAACTGCCGCAATGAAATTACGCTAAAATAAAGTAAACGCTTGTTTGGCCGATATACTTCACATAAATAAGTTATCCCTGCTTCTTAGAGGTCCTAACAAGACAAAACCTCTCCAAAGATTCCCAATAGTAAGTAGTAAGCCTGAGGATGTCTCAAAATGGAGATGAAACGTCGCTTTTATGAATAAATAGTGATATATTTATTGCCAACTTTTTGGCCGTCTTTTTATTTATTGTTGTTTTGTTTCCGAATGTTGAAAAGAGACTCATTCTTTGATAATGCTAAAATTTCTGTAATTATACCAACTAAGTTACGCTTCTTATAGAAATTTTTCATTTAATCTGCCTGCTAATGCTACAGTTTTTTAATATTACCGTGTATTAGCCTTCCGCTCATTTCACAATTATATTAGTCGTAGCGGCATAATATCAGCGATTTTCTTTATGGCAGGAAGTCCTGACACTGGAATTAACATTACCGCGCAAAAATAAGTAAGATATAAGAAGCCACAAGTCTCATGCACTCCAAATAAACAGTTTGTAAAAATAGGATACCAAAAAGGACGAAAAATGTCCATAGTATAATCGCAAAAATTGTCTTGAAAAACTTAGTTTATAACAATCCTTGTGTGTATGAACAAGTACGATTGTTTTCCATCATATCCAAGTATCACGTATTTGTATTTTATGTAATCCTGCCGTTCATCTATAATGGCCGAGTATAAATAGTGGCATAGTGATATAAAGAACAATAACTAACAAAATTGTGCGAAACATGAACAATGTATTACCGGACGTTTACGTTTCCCGTGTATCAACCGCCGGAAATTTCGAAGGACGTTTCTCCCTCCGCAAAATCAGATGAAAACAAATTTCAGTTATTTCTGCTTATTTTACGCATTTAATCACGGGAATACAATCAAAAAGCACTTTTTAGAATCGAATCGTAGCATTTATAATTGGTCTTAAATAATGAAAGGATTAAAATTACATTAAATTTGATATAAATTGTTTTCCAAATGAGTCTAGAACCGAGAGTAGGTCTTCACCAGCCAGAAAATGTTGAATGTCTTCAAGAGCATGCTGGAGATTCGTTGAGACGACTGCAACCATTCAACGCTGGTGTAGTGTATTTAACCTACTGTCCTTTTCCATTTGAGACTGTCACAGTACTGTAAAAAGTTCCCGTGACTCGAATCACACTGCCAAGGCCCAGCGTCTGAAAAACAAATGGACGCCAGCTGTCCGCCCCAATTGAAACGTTCCTCACACAAAGCCAGCGTTCGCCCTTTGCCACACTTAATAAACTAAACCCGACATGTTGTGGTCTGCGGGCGACGGAGACTTCGACGACACGATCGTGCGAATAAATGGCCGCATTATCCGAGCAATAGTTTCAGGTGTATCAGTCTCTAAGCGATGTCGTCGGTTTCTGTTACAAGGCTCAGCCCTACGTTAAAAGTCAAGAAATTTGCAAGTAATCGCTTGCTGATTTTTAACCAAAGAAAGGAGTATAACTACCATATTAATTAAAATTTTCAGCACAGTAAATTTTTGACATACAGGACAGTTCTGTTACTATACCATTTTCAGTTCGTTTTCAGAAAATACAAGTAAGTTGATAAAGATTTTATTCCATCGGTGGATCACCATTAAATGCCTCAGAGATGTCGAGTTCTTTAGTTTCTTAGGACGCCCGGTTGATTTAACGTCATCTCTATCTGGCCTAGTCTTGAATCTACAGTTTAACAAGAGTGAATGGAAGAGGATAGACATGATCCTTCGTCCAGAGATAAAGAAAACACTATCTCCCGCAAGAGGCTTCAAATGATTATGTTTACGGCTCAAGGAGGTCGGGAGCGTGTGGAATAAACATTCTCAATGATGATTACGATACTCAACAAAATCACACTGGTTGACAAATTAGTTTTTGGGGCCAGTCAAACGGCAATACCATTTCAGTCAGACGCCGGTGAGACGCCGAAGACCAACAAGAACAATGTATTACCGGACGTTTACGTTCCCCGGGTATCAACTCTCGGAAATTTCGAGGGACGTTTCTCCGTCCGCAAAATCAGATGACCACAGTGGAATAGCTTTGAAATTTTTTTGGTATAGGGGGTCATATTATTTAGCCCCCATCCTCAAGGTAGGGGCATAAAAAGAGTTACCTGGAGAGGAGACGAGGTGGAGAGAAGTCAGTCGGGAATGGAATTTTGAAGAAGCAGGGTATGAGAAGATGAGGCAGTCACAAGTGAACCATTGGAGAGTGTCGGGGGGCAAGTTTTCGTTACCCCAATACTTAACAGAAAGGGATGGGCAACAGCTTCAAGTATTAATGAACGTAGACTTTCCTGGTGAATAATTCGGATGAAACCTTCACTGTTAACTAACCAGGTCAGGCTTTCAAATACACCCAACGTTTCTGCGAACATTTTTTGCCGCCGTCATCAGGTTATAGCCTTCAAGTATCTTTGCTCATGCTAGTAATCTTCCTGGTGTCAAAGCGGAAAGCAAGGAAACGACACCGAGACGGTTTAAACAACAAGTAATCCACCGTAGAAGGAAGGAAGGACATTGCTACACCGGAATGAAATGTAGGCAGCAGCAGGTGGCATCACTCGTCCACGTAATAATCACCAGAGACAAGGAAGCTTCCTAGAAATCTAGGACATAAAACGAGGTACCTGTACCGACAAACGATACAGCTGCCAACGACTACAATCAGGTATATCACTGCCAGAAAACGTGTTTTTCAGTTGCTCGAGATTTTCATATGGGAGACGAGCATTAGAAAGCGATATTAATAACACCAGAGAATTTGGTACCCAATATGCTTCTTTCACCTAATACCTGGAATAAAGTAAGCGCATATGCCTCTACAGTAAGTCAAAAATTAAGAAATTACGAAAAAGAGAGAAATAATAATGTTTAAAGGAGACAGAGAGAGCTTGACGCTACGACTGCTTCCTGTGAAGTAATGTCTAACGACGGTCGCACAGGAAGATACACACAGTCATCGTTGGAAAGGGAGGTGTTTTTAGTGGGTAGAATCCCACACTACTATCCAGTGCGGACCCTGAGATAGTGTCTTTACAAGATTTTTACCTGTCCTCGCAAAAAAAGGTATATCACTGCCATTGCTTCAAAACGTGTATGACAAATTCCTGCTTTACAACAACGTTCACATCATAATGACCATGCAATAAACAGAGTTCCTTTGCTAAATTTTAACCTGTACCAGCCATGGATTTTAATGGACGCTAAATTTGTATTAGTCGTAATTAAAGCAATAAATTAATTTAACATAGTAAATATGTCATAACTTAAATTAAAACTTATTTTCCACAGTTTTCCATTAAAACAAATACTTTGGGGCTGCTGAACACCTTTAGAGTGAGATGACGTCACACGTCGTCACCGAACCACGTTAGCTGTTCGGGTAAGTCCCTCTCTCCTTCCCCAAAACCCTTAACAGTATTAAATGAGGCGCTGAGAGCGAAAGTGGACGAACCCACATTTTTTGTGAATTTAAGTTATTTGTTTCAACTGACACCAACATACGGTATTCATGCTATGAAAATGAGTTTCAGTTTGTATATTTTTATTTGTTTCGAATTTAGCAGCTTTTCAACGTGGATACGAATTGGAAAAGTGTGGAGAAGCAAATGAATAATTAGTTGCTTTTGCGGAGAACCTTTTTATACGCACAAGAACATTTTTCGCATTCTTGGACTTCCAGAGGTACTTTCAAAGTTGAACGTGATTTTATATAAACATACAGTTTTTTATTCGAACGTAACAATGAAATACAAATGATAAACATTTTTTGTAATGTGGAACGACTATTTTAATTTTTATGTTGTAAGTCAATTTTTGGGCCACAGATCATTGTTCTGTAACAAATTTCTTCTCCTCTGGATACCATTGCCTTAAATTATCCTTATTGCCATGAAGAAATATTTCATTGATGGACGATTGCAGATATTTTTGCAGATTTGAATTTATCAAATATGTACTCACTGTACTGTATGAAGGACCAGACGAAAGTTTCTTATTTTATTTTCTGAAATTTTTCACGAACAGTTCAATTTGTCCTTTCAACCAACAATGTCCAACTCGTGTAGAAAATGTGATACACTGCAGGTAAAATGACTGCCCCTGATAATGATAACTAGAAAAGAGTTGTGATTGCGGAAATAGAAAATTCCATCAGCAAAAAAAGCCAAAAATGCACTGGGAAGGTTTGCAGAGTGATTCTTTGCTTAGCTAATCAGATGGTAATGCTACTGTCATTAATTGTGATTTAATGAAAACTTTGGAGGAACGCCAGCTGTGGACATATTGCTTCGGCATGCACAATATGCAAAATGATGTTGCGTATTTGTTCACTTGGAACGTCCAGAGGGCAGCAAGAAATTGGTTCCCGTTTATTGTATTTTAGAATTAAATTGGTAAGAACCGAAAAACTGAACATGCACCCTGATCAATGTGAAGGACAGAATAGGATTATTAACATTTCTGTACTATGCCAACGTATTCTAAGCAGTCCAATGTATTCTGTAAAGGAAATAGGACAAAACGTTTTAGTTAGTGCCCTATGATCAGAATTTTGATCTAGTTCAGGAAAGAAAAATATATTTTCCTTCCTGAACATTGGAATGATGTTATAATGTCCGCCAAGAAAGTTAATCAATGCAAGGTAATCAATACGAATGCAGAATGTTTCTTTTCATTAAAATGACCTGAAACGAATATTACTAATAGCAAGATATTGTCTAATAATTGATAAATGCAATTGTTGAACAATGGCTACTGTTTGAGGCAACAAGTCCACTAAAAAAATTATAAATCTTGAGCCATAAGAAATTGATGTGGACAAAAGAACATCGACAAGTATCAGCAATTTAGAATTGCTGTATACAAATTTTAATTTAATTACAGATGCAAATAAGAAGGACCTGATCAATTTGCTTGATTTTTTAACCCCAATTTATCACAATTCCTTCATTAACTAAAACACTTGCAGTAATGAAAAAAGGTTGCCTCTCCTGGATTTCGGGGATTTTTCCGAAGTGGAAAATCTTTCCTAACCAGTAGAAAACAATGTAAAGTATTACATGAAAAGTGTAAAATGTACAATATTATATTTTCATCATAAATGTTGGCAGCGTGTTAATGAATGTGTGCAATAAACAGTGTTAATATTAATTGTACAAATGGACTTTTCATTTTGAATGTAAAAACACTCAGAGCGAAAATTGACTAATTAATGTATCGTTGTATGAAGTATATTTTTGTGATATTTGTATTTTAGAGAGCTTCAATATATCCAGAGTTAATAGTATTAAATCTTAAACATTCAAATGGTACGGAAAAAAACATTTTTAAGCCCATTCTAAGATGCCTATTTTCTCCACATTCACTTCCTTCTCAATGAGTCAGTAGACTCATTTTCAAATTATTGCTAATTTCACCAGGAAAATCCGCCTTGTCTCATTGAATGAAATTTATGCGATACGGTTGCACAATTTTCAACGCAGCTGTGCTGCAGTAAGAATATGTTGTCCATATAGCAATGTTTTTTACATTTTCCGTAATCTACTTCAAAATCTTCATAAACCAATGTCCATAATTTTCTTATGATTTAATTTTCAACACTAGTTCCTTACAACATTTATGACAGAATGCCTGTGGTTCAAGTATTTTAGACAGTTTTTAATTAATATTTTTCCGATCATTTCCGACTTGAAAATTAGTGTTCTTAGGTCACTTGAGACAGAAAGTACAGTTTCTTATTTTCCATGCATAAGTCTTTAAAAAATTATAGATTTGTAATTTCAATTAGTATATTGTTTCCCTCACCACTTGCCGTTCTTAAATTGATATTTTCTGGTTTATTGAGCTCCATAAAATCGTATTGTATGTAATAAGTAAAAGCGTAGGTATGTTAGATACTTAATTATCACGAAAACCTAACAAGTAATATTTATTAAAGGACTGGGGGAAACGTTTCACTCAACCGAAAGGTGGTATAAATATGCACAGAAACGTTGTTGTGCTATTGGTTAAAGATTTTTATAATAAACAGTATTTGTCGTTAAATATAATTAGCTGGACCAATGTCTAATTATATGATTTTCAAATATTACACAGTCCTGAAATATTTTAAACGATTGACAACATCTTCGAAAGAAGTTGATATTCTCTCTCGTAGAGAACGTTTCCAGAGCGTGTGATGTTAAACTTCTTTTTTTCGATTGATGTCAGGCTAAAGCCATATTCATGTTCGTAAAACTATTCAAGATAACCGACTAAATATATACTAAAAAAATCGCTCCTCCTTCCTTCAGATGTTTAAGAAGATACGAATAAACTTTAAAATGTTTACCTTAATGAAAATATAATAAACAGGAATGATATTTATAAGTGATGTAGAGAGAAGCAAATAAATCTAATCAAAATGTACAGAGAAGTTACATTCTCAAGAGTAATACAGTTGATCATTAGACTGAGACAATTACTTAGAACTAATGTTTGATTAAACATTACCTCCTAATGACATTATTGCGTATATTAATAACATACCGATTTGAGATTTTATTAAAAGAAGATATAAATTATAACATCATCTTCTGACTTTAAAATTTACAATAAATAAAAAGACGGCCAATAAGTCAACATATAAATTTATCACAATTTCAAAAACGACGTTTCGTCTTTTTAAACGTAAATTATTCTATTTCACAGCAACTATTATACTTTGATATATATCGTTAGTAAAACCAATATTAACGTTTTGTTACATAGTTAAGTCACTCGTCACAAATAAATTTAACAAGAATATTGATACTGTGCAAAATGAATGTTTTATAATTGTACCTTATGTAATGAATTTTCCTTAAAAACCGTAATTATAAAGATATAGCTGCTACATCGTTAAAAATTTTAACTCTGGAATCTGAACGTTGCTATGAGGATTAAAATCAATTATTAAACTTATTAACTATATTTTTAATTGATTTAATTTATATATTGAACTTCAGTGTTTTTCTATTGACTGCAATAAAGCTTGATACAGCAATATTATACTTTAAAAATCGTACAACAAGAATTCCACGTTCGATTAAGGACTTAAGCATTGATTTAATTTTCTGTGGAATTTCTAACGTTACTTGAAATTTTAAGTTATGAATAATACTTGATTTTAAGTAATAATTTTTTAAATTTTTCTAGTGATACATATTACTTATCGTTTGGAAGTATTTAATATAAATTGGAAAATATTTCTTTCGTACACAATAAATAAATATTAATTGTAATAGAAAGGAACAACTGCAGGATAAATATAAATTTTTGGACTATCAGTTATTACATAATAGAATGTTAATTTTTTGAATATTGAAAACAAAGTTCGTGCTTCAAGTACAAATTTGTTAATAAGTCTTTGTGCAATCTGTGATTATTTTTCTATTGTTTTCACACCTGAGGTGGTTCCAAACAAAGGAACAAAACGTCGTGTTATAATTTAATAAATAAATAATTTTAATTATGACTTATTTTTGCCTTAATTTTTAGCCTTCATTATTCGAGGAACAGTCAGAACAATTATAAAATTTATTGAAAACCAATTCACAAAACAGGATCTAAGTACCATCACAATACGTACAGTGTGCACTCTGCTAAGGTTGACCAACCTGTTGAAATAACATTCCTAAGAGATAGAATTTTAATGATCATATACCAGTCCTAGTAACATTAATGAAGAGGAAAACAATGCCATGAATGTGCTTTCATGTTATGTGAAATGATTTGCAACGCTAATGAATTATGATAAACACAAGGACGCAGAAACCACTAGACGACAGATGCACAATTAGTTGGAATTATCTACATAAATAAAAATGACTTTTGTGTTTATCCCTTATGCGATCCTACATCATTCATCCGATTGCATAGAAATCTTGTTGACCTGTATCTGTGGTTCTTCCAAAGATTTACGTTTCTTCCCCCCAACTTCCCAAGAGAATTAAAAATGTACTCAAAAGATGTCACACGAAGCATCTCGGTACGTTCTAAAATTGAAAAATGAACTCAAAAGATGTCGCGCGAGACGCACGAAGCATCTCAGTATCTATCAGTTATCAGCGAGTAGGTTCAAAGAGAGAACTTATTTCATTATGTTCTTTGTGTACGAGTACTCATGCTTGACATAACTGATCTTAATTTAATAAGGCTACGATGTTGATTGTGAAATTCCAATAGATAATAGACATCACACGCATCTCCTACGATTTTTCCAGGTTAATTTCTAATAGCTATACTTTACTAATCAATTATCTATGCCACTCAACTGACAAGCGATATAATTTTTTATATTTACACATATACAGCTGATAATTTTCTTTTAATGCATTTTGCACCATGATTAGAGAGTATTACAACTATTTAATATTTATTGCCCAAAATGTTTTTAAAAATCAAGAAAGATGTAACAATACAATTCATATATCTAAGACAATACACAAATTCTAAATCTCCTGTGATAAAGAAGGAACAAAATTCAAGTGAATAATCCCGAAAATAATTGAAAATATTTTATCAGGTACTTATGCAAAATCGTATACTTAATATCGCAAATTTAGAATATCAAAGCAGGAATTTTTTTCACCTCCTTAAGGTACCGTGTTCATTTTTAACTATTATAAGGTAAAGGGATTATTTTGCACTTCTTTAATGTATCGAGTGTATTTCAGGCTCCCTGACACCAGGATAATTTATCCTCATATATTGGGAAATTTTTTAGCTTTCTCATTACATCAGGATTTTTAGCGTCTATTAAGGTACAGTCCATATTTAATGTACCCGGAGAACTTTTGACTCAGTTGGTGCACCGTCAGTCATCAACCTGATTAGATTCAATCAAATCCTCTATCGCTATACATAGGCGCATCAAGTATTTATGTCAATTTAATCACGCAATGAGCAAGAAATTAATATCTAATTAATTTTCAGGGCTAGTATGAGTAAATGCTCGGGGAAAGTCGAGAACTCCAGTATAAAATAAATTATCGATTATGTGGAGATTATTGGCGAAAATAAATCATTTTCAAATTTAACCGTAATTTACGTGAATTATATTATAATGGTGACGAGTGAATTAATTTAATCTAACAGAAGTATGGGAAAACTAAAGCGTAATTAAACTATGAAATATGGAGACAATATTAAAATTGTCTCGCAGAACTGGGAAGTTCCCTGGACCAATTACTATTAATTAGGGTAACCACAGGCTTCTTCTAAAGCGCCGTTACAGCCCTTTATGAGTCTCAGCCCCCTTAATGATAGCCTTCCATCCTACCTTCATCCACAATGCTTTTATTTTTAGTTTTTTTGTAGGTCCCTGAAAAGTCCATATTAGCTTAAGTCCTCCTTTACATCTACTACCTTTTGGCTGTGAGCAGGTTAGTTTCTTATATTTAAGACTCCTTACTTTTCTAACATATTTTATGTTAGTACGGTTTATGAAGCTAATCAGATTCGATTCCAGAACCCATGCGAGATCCGCCCATCCCTTGTGTAATTAAACCTCAAGTTAGCCTATAATTAAACAAAATTAATTGAACTCTTATGTGCCTAACCATTGTGATTTCATAAATTCATTTTCATAACCTCTGTGGCTCAGCTTCAATTATAAGAAAATGTTCTGTCTTTGAATTATAATTACTGTATTACATATGACCTTACATTTATAATGAATATTTTGGACAAAAGTAAAACTTAAAAAAAATTGTCTTATAATTCAGATATACCTATTACAAATAAGTTTTTCTACGTATAATAACAATTTTTATGAGAATAATGATTAATGAAAGGCAAAAATATACAAACGCGAGGAATGAAAATGTTAAAGAGCAGTACAGACGCCTGAAGAATGAGACAGAGGAAGTGCAAATCAGCTAGAGGCTTGGCTACAGAAGAAATGCAAAGCTGGTGAAGATTTCATGGTGAAAGGGAAAACAGAGGCAGCTTATAGGAAAATCAAAGAATCATTCGGCGAGAGGAAAAATATTAGTAAGAACATAGGAGAGCGGATGGGAAGCCAATTATGGATAAAGAAGAAAAAGTAAAAAGGCAGAAGGAATATCTAGAAGAGCTGTATCATGGTGGAAATCTAGATCAGTCACTAATAGAAGAAGAGGAGGGAGATGATGAAGAGTTGGGGAACAAAATTTTAAGGTCAGCGTTTGATAGGGCCATGGCTAAAAAGGCCTGAGTTTTGGTAAAGTGCCAGGAATTGATAACATTCCAGCAGAGTTGATAAGAGCATCGGGAGAAGAAGCAATATTCTGGCTGGTCGGGATATTTTGCAAAATATACGAAACAGGAAGAATCCAGAAAGGTTTTAGTAAAAACAATTATAATCGAGGAAACAATGCGGCTGATGTGAACAACACAGAACAATTAGTTTAGTATCCCATGCAATATATTAACGAAAATAGTATATAGGAGAATGTAACGCCAAATAGAATGCGAGTTAGGAGAAGATCAGTTTGGTTATAAGAAGAATATAGGGACAAGAGAAGCTATATTGACTTTGCGATTAATTTTAGATGACAGGATACGAAAAAACCGACCTACGTTCATGGCATTTAAAGATTTAGAAAAAGAGATTGATAATGTGAACAGGAACACGCTATTAAATGATTTTAAGGCCACTGGAATAAAATATTGAAAAAGGAGGCTAATACATAACCTCTACAAAAGACAGGCAGCAGTAATTAGAATATAAGACCAAGAAGGGAAAGCCGTAATCAAGAAAGGAGTAAGACTAGGATGCAGTCTGTCACCCATACTGTTTAACATATATATATATATATATATATAACAGACGGTGAAAAAAGTTAAAAGGAATATGGAAATGGAATCTAACTGCAAGGAGAAGAAATGAAAACCTTACGCTTTTCCGACGATATTGTAGTATTACGAGAATCAGAAGAAGACTTAGAAACCATAATAAATGAAATGAACCGAGTCCTGGGGAAAGAGTTCAATGTGAGGATTAATAGAGGGAAAATCCAGGCAATGGAGTGTAGTATGGAAACAGGGGAATAACCAAGGGTGTTAGATTCAGAAGGGATATTTTGACGGAAGTTAATGAATTCTGCTACTTGGGAAGCGTAAAAACTATGGATGGTAGAATTATAGGAGACAAAGAGTAGGGTAGCAAAGGCAATTAAGGCTTTCACGAAAAAGAGGGACTTGCGGGCAATATAAGTGTGAATATTAGGGAATCGTTGCTAAAAATGTTTGTATGGAGCATGGCGTTATATGGGTGCGAAACGTGGACGGTAGGAGTTGGGGAAAGGAAAAGAATAGAAACATTTGAAATGAGGTGCTATAGGCGAATGCTGAAAATCAGAAGATTTGGGAAAAACCCAAGGCGCAACGTGGCGTCGATGTTTTATGGTACCTAGCTCAAATGCTGTCTCCTGTTCTTTTGATTCCACAGTTCGACCATTTTGTTTGGAAGTGGAGATACATAAACTGATACATCTACAGGATCTATATACAGCGAGGTCAGGTGAAGGTCACTGTCCAGTCACTGACTGATCCATCGTCGAGGAAATATTTCATTTTAAATCTCTAGAGTCTCCTCTTCTTAACAGTCAATTAGTCTGAATACTTAGAAGATTTTATGCATTGGGTAATCATTTTTTGAATTGATGGAATTTAAGGAGATAAGAGGTTGAAGAACACTGTTACTTATTTTTTTTAACATGTAAATTAATTTTTTGAATGTCACTTTTCATCTCACGTCTAAATTCCTTCAGCGTGTATGTTATTTATAAAACTTTTACATTTTACTGCTTACAACAAACTACGTGGTATTATCCGATTAAAAGCTTCCTCGTGGGATATAACAAATATTTTGATACACTGTCCGGTGCTATTATTGGAAGCAGGATTTCTGATAGCCAATTTTCCGCTTCTTGGAGCACGTCACGTAGATGTAGTCTCTCTGAGGTTTGCGAGCAAAGTATTCGTACCCACTCGAGTGATTTGGAAAAGGAGTCAGCTTGCTGGGCTTGATTCCACGCTTGCACATCCTCATATGCAAAGTTTATGGTTTCCATTTCCACAAAACTTTCGCTTCCTCGCTTACAGTGAAGCCAAATTGGATACAAAGATTTTCTCGGATGTACATATTGATAGGAATCATTTTCAACGAATGATTTTCCTTCACCACTTTCACGATTTGATGTAAATAAATAATAAGAAACGATTTTGTTCTTCAAATATAATAATAATGTAAATAAATATACTTGACAAGAGCCAGATAAAGCTCTACTGCCATCTAACTTTATAAAAAAAAACAATACTGTAGGCTGCGTCCATAATTAAAAACTTCAGGAGAATATAAAAACAATGTTGACAATAAGACATTAATTATTAATTTTTGTGACAAAACATTATACGATGATAATTTATTTTATGTGGACGAAGTTTCAAGAATTTCAATTAGTAGGGTTCAATTTTTTTTATATAACAAATTTCTTTTTTAAAAAATATATCTGACTAATACAACGTGTACCCGAAAATTACCCAAATTTGGGACGGAACGTGGATAATTTATATTTTACATTTGAATTAATTTCACTTTCAATGAAGACCATTGTAGTATATATTTAATACTCCGGTTGACACAATTAATAAATATTATGGATTAATGAGTTTTTAATTTTGGAATTTGCTGCTGCGTTATCCTTTTATCAATTTACTGATTATAATCACATTTTAAATTTCCCACACGAGGCAAATTTAAATTTTGCTTACCCTTTTGGTTATATCCCACATTTCCATAAAATATTTTCTTTTTCCGTTTAAAGCACTAGAGTCTACAGTTTGTATTCTATTAAATTCTTTAAAATAGATAATTAGTCACAAAAATTTTTATATTCCTTAAAGATTTATATTAAACGTGTTCTGGCTTATTTTTTTTGTTTTAAAAATAAATATTACTGAAAACAGTTTAGTATAATTGATGGCGTAGTTTATGAAACTCGCTATCAACTAAAGATACTTCAGTGCGAAGATGATGGCAGAGAAAGCCATTGAGACGTCACTGATAATCTCCTTGACCCGTTTGGAAACACGAGAGGAATTTATACATGCAATTCACCGGGAAAGACCTCGTATTTTAATAACAAAAAATAACTTAAGAAATTTCTAATTTAAGACCGAAATAAACTTACTAATATATAATACTTAATTTTAGCACAACGATAGGTTCATGTCAAAGTTATGGACCTTCATCAGGATATTAATAAAGATAAATATATTTGTTAATCTTGTGACTTTATAATATTCGCACAGATACATTTAGCTAAATTAAATTATAACTTTCAAACTAGACGAAAATCATTATGTCTCTAAAATATTGAAATATTACGAAAATTATTACGGTTTTGAAAGTTATAGTTGAAATACACTTGTGTACAAAAGTTAAATAGAACATTGTTATTCAGTTTATAAACTGACTAAATTCAGTGTTATTGATTATTAAAAATGTAGAACATTCGAAAAATATTATTATTATGACTGTAATGATGAGCATTATAAAAAAAGAAAACCCTTCCATAAATATGGCCTAATTATTCTGAGAATAATAATATTCCACAGGATGTGTGAATACAATTTACCCAACTATGCAATTGTTATTCTGTTCAAGAACTAATCATTGGTTAATTATCTACAGACTTGCGTTGATTGATTCTAGGTATGATAATCCTTTCACAGACTCAATTTTCGTACTGTCATTTAAAAAAAACTTCCGATCCAGTACAATGTCGTATCAGTAATTACATGTATTATTAAATTGATACTAGAATCTATCAAAATAAATTAATGTATTAACTTCATACATATAAATATTTTATTATCTACATAATGAACAGGCTACAGATGAATTTTATAAAACTAAATCCACTGCTGAAATTTTAAATAATTTAAATTCCAAAGTACTGCGTGTCTCGTGTGGTTATTTACAATTGATATTGCATGTAACACTTTATCCAAAGATATAAATTGTAAGAAATGCTTCATATTTACAGTTTCTTTCATTCCAAAATTTTATAAGTGATGTGATTATTTTTTTACATCAAATTATAAAATGTTTTGCAAGTTGGAAATTGAAGTTTCAATCAGAATATTTCTATATTTTGTAATCTCACTCATTAGTGTAGCTAATATAGATTTAATTATTTGTCAGTTTGTTAAAATACAAAAAATGCTAACAGTGTCCCAATACTTGAAACATACGAGTGACAATCAATAATTAACGTTACAAACTGACGAATAAAGAAAACGTTTTGTCCTTTCACAATGGAAAATGTGCATGTAATAGAAATAGTATAATTGTTTTGCGTACAGGATTATCTATTTTCGCAGTAATTGAGCGTAGAACACAAACAGTTACTAGTAGTCTTCTAAATATAATTTAAGTTCATGTTAGAGATATTCCAATTCTATATTTTATATAATTCTATACATATTTGATGAATAAAGTAGTACGGAGTAAAATCCCCAATATAAGTTACATAAAATGAAGTAATTAAATACAAAGATGATTTTATAAAATTGTAAAATGGCCCATTTGAAAAAGGCAGGTCTTGACCCCAAAGAAGTAAACCATTCCCGAATACGTACTTCCACATAATTAGAAATTAAATCTTAGTGCTTTCCCGAGACGATACTGTTACATTTCTTCAATTTTCACCCTAAAGAGTCATCACAAAATTAATTCATCATACGTTTCAAAGCAATAAACTAGGTACTACAAATAATAATTTGCAGAAAATCTAAATCACAACCGTGATTAACCTTTTGTTTACAAAACGAGTAATCATGACCGAAATATTTAATTTTTCAAACTACTACATTAGCTAAAATCGTAATGGTGTAAGTTAATACTTCACTCGTATATTGTGAAAGAAGAATGATAATTAATTTGGAACTGTGGTTTTTCAAAACCGGTTCTGAGGTGTATATTCAATTTCTGGATTTGACGGATTAGGGAGGTAAAATCTTAACCGGACTGGTCCTAAGTTTGATTCACGATCCCATGAGAAATTTTACATACTGTTCCTTTAATTCAGTTTCAAAGCTTACTGCTGAATTAGAATGAAAGTTTTTCTTCCGAGCTCACATGTGAATTTATTTCAATGGAACTAAAATTTTTGAAGAATTTTAATATAATTTAGAATATGAAATTTAACGCAGAGGAATACTCCCCATTTAATTCATCATTTAATATTCATTATTTGCAAAATTAAAAAAATATATAGATAGGAGGCAGGACAGTGGAAATTCCCGTCTTGATCAGACGCCGTAGGGTAGCGCTTCAAATCCCAAGTTCGTGCCTACCAACAAAGTTTGAGGACTGAGGCAGGTCTTCCGTCAGGGGACGATGACCTGTAGAAATTTCCTTTAGGAAAGCCTCTTCTTTTGAAATTGCTGATGAACGTAGACACCAAGAATGCAGTTTGTCGTCCATGCTGTTATATACAGAACAAGCGATAAGAAAGTGAGAACGGAATATGGAAAAGGAATCATACTGCAAGGAGAAGAAATAAAAACCTTACGCTTTGCCGACCATATTGTAGTATTATAAGTATCAGGAGAAGACTTTGAAACCATAATATATGGCATGAACATGGTCCTCGAGAAAGAGTTCAATATGAGGATTAATAGAGGGAAAACCAAGGTAATGAAGTGTAGTATAGGAAACAGAGGAATAACAAAGGGTATTAGATTGGGAAGGGATATTTTGACGGTAGTTAAGGAATTCTGCTACTTGGGAAGCGTAATAACTAGGGATGGTAGAAGTAAAGTAGACAAAGAGTAGAAGAACAAAAGCAAGGAAGACTTTCGCGAAAAAGAGGGATTTACTTATGGGTAATATAAGTGTGAATATTAGGAAATCGTTTCTAAAACTGTTCGTATGGAGTGTGACGAGCGAAACGTGGACGATAGGAGTTGCGGAGAGGAAAATAATAGTAGCCTTTCAAATGTGGTGCTATAGGAGAATGCTGAAAATCAGATGGGTCGATAGAATCACAAACGAGGAAGTTCTAAACAGAATAGGGGAAAAGCGATTAATATGGAGGACATTGACTAAGAGAAGGGATAGATTAATAGGCCACGTTTTAAGACACGAGGGTCTTGTACAATTAGCATTAGAGGGAAGTGTGTGGAGTAAGAACTGAAGAGGGAGGCCAAGGATGGAATTCACTAAGATGATTAGAGAGGATGTGGGTGTGCTAGTTATAAGGAAATGAAAATTCTTGCGGAAAATAGGTTAGCATGGAGGGTTGCATCAAACCAGTCTCAGGACTGAAACTACAACAACAGCAGCGTAGATACGTCACGTGGAGTGGTGTTTCACTCTGTACTGGTATCACAGAGAGATAAGGAGGGAAATTGTAAGGAGACGAGATACAAAGCTCGTATCACGAACGAAAATAGATGATAGAGAGAAGATAGGAAAAGATGGTGTTTAGATATAATAATTTCGTTCAAGTCTTAGAAAAATAAGAAGATCTGGGAGAAGAGAAGAAATAAGATTCTACAATTTAATTCATATTGCGGAAGATGAAGGAGATTCGCAGAGAAGAGAAGACGCTTTTAGGAAGATATTCAAAACCAAAAATCAAGTTGACCAGAAATTCTACCACCTTAGCCAAAATTTTTGGCTGAGTTATAAAAATCTTCATGGAGAGAAAAAACTGGATTTTCCTGGACGCCGGACAGTGCAATTCACTTTTTTCCATCTGCTGAGAAGACAAGCACCCATGAAGTAGGAAGAAAAATGCCTGCCGTATGCTCAGCGAGCCGCAACTAATTCTGCAGATCTCGGTTCCTGATCAAAAGTCCAATTCGCCGAGCTAAGAACAAAACAGGTTCGATTATCGACCCAACGTAATAAGCGATATCTCTGTCGCATATTTGTTTGGTTCCCTCGAGAAATATGTCCTTGATAGTTTACTTATGCCTCGTACAAATAGACACCCTGTGTTTAGCCATCAACATTGTTTCAATATTTAGCTCGTCATTAATTTACCATATTTATTTTCAGGAGGGTATCTCGTATTTAATCAGTGACAAGATTATATCAAATAAACATTCTTTTTTAAATCAAAATTTTTTTATGTTTTAAATTCCGGACCACCTACATTTATAACAGTAAATTAATTTGAAAATATCAATGAAAATTAACATTTTTCATTTTCATGGCAACATACGTATCTTAGATGAGTAAATTTAAATCATTCATCTTATAAACATTTAAGGGTTGAAAGTTATAGAATATTTTGGGAATTCGCAGTGAATCTATTTAGAAGAGGAGAGTAGAATAATATATTTGTATTTCTTTTCTATTTCCGCTTATATTTCGCCATCAAAGCCACAGCTTATTAAGTTTTTGTTCAGAAAATAATATTTTTGAATAAAATATACGATACTCTTGTTATAGTAGTTTAACTTTTTAATATTGTTCTAAATTGTTTCGAAAGCACTACATCAATTCGGCCGCAAATTTCGCTGGAGATGGTCTTTGCGCGACACTAAATTCTTCACATTTACGTTCCATAATCTTTTAGGTTGAAAGAGTCAATAAGTAAATATGATGAATTGCTAAATTTGTAGTTTGAATCCATACCTTTTTTACATAAATTTAAAAATTTTAACATCGAACCGGTATTTAATTTCTTTTAATAATATGTTTGCAGTACGCCTGAGGAAGTCTGAAAAACGAGACGAAACGTTGTTTTTGAATACGGTGATAAATTTATATTCTGACTTATTTAATACATTTTTCCGCCGTCGGAAGCGCACGTGTGGCATTGATCTCAATCTACGAAGTTGCCGAGTACTCACAAACCGAAATTGAGCGGCTTGTTAGTCACATTCACAAGCCGCTAATGGCTCGTTTAAATGGTCACGGACCTGTGATAAATGGCTGTTAGAAGCGCCTCAAATCCTCAGCAAACAATACAATCCACAACGTATGCAGCATCGAGTAATCGCACTCTTCCTTCGGCCTCGCAAATAAACTAATAAATCTCGCCTTAAGTGCATAATTAGTTTCATGGCAGACCGATTTTCTCCATTACGGCGGAAGACAAACATCTGGCTTAGGATTCAATTAACTCCGTCAAAATAGGACACAAACTCTATCAAGTAATTACACTTGTGGATTATGCTCCGCTATACAGTGATTAGACCGAGACTAGTTACACGAATATTAATTTTTCAGGAGCTCCAGCAATGACATTTTTAGGTCCTTCATTAATCAAGTGCTTTACAGGGTCAGTATTCAAATATCTCTTAATTAGCTACAGACTGGAATATACAAGATGTACGAGATTGTTGAAATGAAGGTTCAATTCTGAAAACATCTTAAATAATTAACCTCCTTGTTACCCTGAGGGAAAATATGGCACCTACGCAAGGACCTTGACGAATAATTTCCAAAAAAAAGTCCTAAATCAGACTGAACAGAATAAAATATGGCCATAGCAGTCGGTATAAATTTCTCCATGGAGTTGATTAAATATTACATTAGAAAACTAATAAATGTACAATAAAAATTATTGTGATTATACACATTTCCTCTGTATTAATTCACCTTCAGAGTTTTTCTACGAGTGTCTTAGGGGGACATTTTTTTAAAATTTATATTTGATTAGAATAATAATTAATCCAGCACTAAATAATTTCAGTCCATATTCAGTTGTAGGCAATATGACGTCTATATGTTTATAAACTGTTGCTCTGACATTTACTCAATTATATCCTGCAAACTACGAGACACGTAATGAAAAAGTATGACCCACCTTTTAACATATGTGACGGAACGACACATATTTCAAACTAAACATTTCCCAAAATAAGAATACTAATTTTAGAACGGGTGGTCATAAACTATTAGGAATTTTAATTTAATAACACTTTTAGCTTTCAAAGACTTACAAAATAATTTTAGTGAACTTTCTTGAATAAATTATAATATTGTTTACGTTTGTGTTCCAAATAGTGACGATATAATTGGAATTAAGAATTCTTTAAGAATCATAGGGTAGGTTTTTTTTAATTTTTTGCTTATCATTATAGATTTAAATGTCTGTGTAATAAGTCTGGAGAAATAATCTCATGCTATCTATATAATTAAAAAATTTATTATTGTAATTCATTGATTTCGTTGTTTCTATACGTGTTTAATATAGTCACAGTTTCAAATCTTCTGTGAGCACACGATTTACAAATTTCGCGTTTCGCAACAATTTTTCAATATAAATTTGAACGTGGCTACGAATATCAACAAAACATAGTACACATAGTCTTACAGACCCGGATGAAAATACTGTGACTTTAAAACGCCTATTATAAATATAGAAGGAATTTTAGGGAACAGAAACTCTTTGGTGTATTGTGTTACGTCATTGCACAGCCTTTCAAGTTTACTATATGACTATCTGGGGACCCGGCGTTACCCGGGTATTTATTTATGTTATCCAGGTACATAATTCAATTCTTGGTCAACATACAAATAAACCAACATCAAAAAAGTCACAACATGAACCTCAAATATACTCCCAGTACCTCGAGTGTCCAAAATTCCCGCGGTTCAAAAGCAGGCAGAAATATATTTTCAGTATTCTAAAACAAAAACAAAAAAATCACCAATTAATGGTTAAATCTTTTCTTAAATCGCATATTAAACATCATAACACAGTAACTCGCATTACACCAATTTAGACACCAAACTCGATAGTTTCCTTTATTTTTTAAATTAGCAATTAGTGAATTTTTAGATTTGCCTGACGCGAGAAATAAAACCGATTTAGCAATTTATGTAGGCATCGTATCAACGACACATAGTATTTAATTTATTCTCAGTTTGCTGCAAAAATAGATCGTAAGTGGAACGAATCATATAGGAACGAGTATCAGGACTTATAACTCGCAGCTGGTTTACACGCCGCAGCAATCCCAAGAAATCTTAGCGTAGAATTAATATTTTATTTATATTCATATTAATACCTTCTGCATAACGCCCAAATTAAATATTCACGAATATTTAAATTACATCTCATGATTTTTAAAATATTTGTAACTAAATTATTTTAATGTATTTCGATGAGTATTAGTTAGGAGTCAAAAGATGCCTCTGGGTAGATGTTAAAAGTTATATTGCATATATGCAACACGATGCACTAGAGGGTTAAACCCACAATTTTCATTGAAATCCGTTGAGTCGTTTCGGGTCCTATTGAAGACAAACAGACATAATCAGGCAGGCCGAGACACAGTCAGAAAATCAGGCAGGCCGAGACACAGTCAGACAGGCAGGCCGAGACACAGTCAGACAGGCAGGCCGAGACACAGTCAGGCAGGCCGAGAGACAGTCAGACAGGCAGGCCGAGAGACAGTCAGGCAGGCCGAGAGACAGACAGTTTAAGAAACATTCAAAATATAGTGATTAGAAATATCTGTTTTAATAAATCATCTAAGAATTTTTTTCTACATGTCATTAAGATCAGAGTGTCTATTTTCTTGAATGGTTGAAAAGTATCTGTTGAGGTCCCGTCCTGTGTGTTTGTTGTGTAACATTTGAATGTACACGAGAAAGTACGACACTCATGGGCGAAAATATACACGCCAAATATTTACTGCTGCGTATGTAACGCCATTTCATTATAACAATACGTTAACATTGGAAGGTGACGTAGCGTCACATAACTGGGAACGTAGCGTAACGGGAAACGATAGATTTTGTTTTTCGGTTTTAAAGACAACAATCAACGAAAATGATTTAATTCCTTAAGATCCAAAATATTTATGAAGTACTGAAGATTCGTTTCGTCAATGTAATAGGTATTACATTTACCCACCGTTTTAATTATCTAAAGAAAATATTTTTGGCTAACGGCCAAAGCAAATTAAAGCGTTACTTGTTTCAAAATAAAAGTAGCATTCAAGTGTGACTTCGGTTATTAATGAATTGTTTTTGATGAATTTATAGACTAATAATATTTATTAATTACGTTTATCTGACAGAAAATAAATGAATACCTAATATTCTTTTCGGATGAAATAAGCGTTAAAGACACATGATTTTTTAAATTTCATTAATTACTAGCTGGGTGTCCAGTGTTGCAAATATTTACCGCTGCTTAAGAATTGTCCTACCAATTTTCCTTGCTCCCACATTATGCCCTTAATTTCCGAAGTTTGCAGACAATCTACTGAACCTTCTTATAAAGAACTGAAAGGTTTAAAAATATACTCCAATTAATTAAAAAAATGTGTTCGTGAAACAGCAATATTTACGTAATTTTTGTGACCTTTAAGTAAATTAAATAATTATTTTCATTAAGGAACTATTTTTACGGGCCTTTTGGAGTCATTAATAGGGAAAAAGTAAAGGGAATACTGTTCGATAAAGCAGTATTTATAAAATTATAAATATTATATTATAAATGTATATATTATAAAAAGCTATAAAAGGCACACAAAAATAAAAGTTATCAATAATGTCACAGTTTCAAAACATGAAAGATTTGTTGAATGAATGTTGCAGAAGTGAACGATTAATGTTCTCATATTTATGGAGCTATATATATTTATATTTTCAATTTTACTAATTTTTATTGCGTAAAATGTAGAGAATGTATTTAATATTTGAAATAATCATAATTCATTAATGTGGTCGCCAAAAGTCCTTTAAATTAAATTAAAAACTACTCACTGACAGAACATCTTTAACAATTTTTTTGAGATAATAAATTATATTTATTAATAAAGTTGGGAAATTACTAAAAATCAATGAGGAAATAATTACAGAAGTATAAATTTCAAAGTCATATTAAATTTATATCTGTTAAAAATTTTAACTTTCGGGATTTCTTTTTGGAAGAAAATGAAATACAGATGCAATTAGGAATTTAATTGGAACGTCTGTCATCGATGAAAGTGAAAATAAGTTTACTGTGTGTCGTGCAGCTGTCATATGAGGAACTTTAATAATCCAGACCACCGTCGGCTTGACAACTTAATTAGTTCCGGATCTGGAGACATTTTCCTGTGTTTCTTCCACTCATCCCTTGCGCATTTTTGTTTGTTGTTGTGGTATTCAGTTCGTGATTGAAAATAAAAGTCCCGATGTCGAGATTGTATTTCCCTTTCACAATGGGCTACACATTAAAAAACAATTTACTCCGCAAATATGATATTGGCAGCACTTACAATTTCTCTAATTCTGTGTTATGTCAAGAATGCAAAGATACATTGTGGCATGAGGAAACAGATTTTGGCTTATAAAATTTGTTATTTCATAACTATACACCTGAAAAACGTCTAAAACTAGAGAAAAACGTAGCGAGATTTTTATTAACTTCGATCTGACGTATTTATTGAATATGGCTTAAGAAAAACTTAAAGCTTCTCAAAGGAATACTTTCAACATATTTAACTGTAAATAGAATTAAATTGGTGCTAACGACCAGTATAATTGTAATTATTTAAGTTTTGGACAAGAATTTAAAACTTGATACTAAATAAGCGTTTTGTACAACAGTTGAGGTTAATACTTACAACGGACTGAAGGAATAATACAATAATATTGAATATGAAAAAATTCATCCAGATAAAAAAACATGGGTGTAGCGTGAATAATGGATACAAGATATCAATAGGAAAATTGGGTCAGTAGAATATATGACGATTAAAACCTGTAAAGAAGTTTCTCGAATTTGTTAACAGACGACAATTGTTCATGTACTAGTAAGTTGGCGTTAATTAGATGGCCAACGAACTAACATTTTAAACAAAACAATTTCATTAACCAACAGTAAGGATTGAAAAATGTTACGGCAACAACCAGTAAAATATTTACTACTTACTGCAGCACGTGTTACGTCTAAGGTTACTCTGCGGTTTCCCCAACTGTTACTTCCTCTTGGAGTTTCAGTTCACACTATTGCCAACCTACTTCAGTGACACGTGACGTCTTGAATTTCGTAAAGTCCCTCATATCTCCCCCTCGTTTTTCAAGGTTCTTCTGACACCTCAGCAAAATGTTCCCGGTAAAAATGTTTATTAATTATATGTAAACAATTAAAAACTGTAATGTTTAAATATTTGTATTTTATAGATTATGGCAATTGCCGAAAGCTCCGACTAAAATTTGGAAATCAAAAACGAAAAAGGTTTTATTGCGTGACTGAAATTATCATCATTAATTTAGCTATCAGTCTTAAAACAAATAATTAGTAAAAAAATTACTTGAAGAAATTATCAGAAGCATGTTTTTAAGACACGCTTTACGTGGTGGTGTTCCTTTTTATTTATAAAAATAACCTGTCTGTAAGCTGTAGTAACAAATGACTATCAATATACATAATAACCCTGAAGAACACTTTCCGTGTAACTCTCGGCCAATCAGGGAAACACTCGGCTTTAGGTGCGTCCGAAAACAACGCTAGACAGTACACTTCAAACAGTTTAAATAACAAAAATTACGTTACATTACTTAATGTTTATTATCTAGTCAAGTACTTCGAAATCGGTACTTAAGGGACACGGGGTCTAAAATTTAGACCAAAACGTTTAAAAAATCGATTTTATAATTTTTTTATATTAACATGCCTATAAATTCATTAAACTGAAAAACGCTGCTCCCAAACAAAAGAAGTAACATACTGCAGGAAAATTTTAATTAATATATTTCATAATGAACTTTTTCTTTTTGTCAGAGAAATGTGTTTTTCTCAGCTTAATCATTTCTGGTAACAAAAACCGATCCGTCACAAATGTTAAGATGTCTTCAATTTTTGTGCATAATCTATATTCTAACGCCTTCAAATATAAGTATTAGTTGTCTAATTGTACAAGAAGTTTAGGGGGGAAATTTTTTCAAAGTGCTGAAAAGTGGAAACTTTTAAGTAACCGTATGAAGCTTTTAGAAAAAATCTTATTTTCTCCCCACAGTTTTAATTTCAAAATTAATACTGATAAATGATGAAAAAGTCAGCCCTACATATTAATGTAAAAAATGCTAAAATATATTCAATTACGTAACACGAGAAACATTTTTAAAACTGCCAAATTTTGACAATTTTCAAAATGTCTACAAAAAACTAGTTTACAAAAACAATACATATTTGTGTTTTTAACACACAGTTAAATTTTCATCTCTGTAGCAATTCATTTACAGGAATTTTAAATTTATGTTTCCGTATCCCTTAATACTTCTCTTATGTATAGTTAGTTATAGATTTCCATAATAAAATAATATAGATGCTCAATATTTATTGTTTTATTTACTGTGGTTGAAGGTTAAGTGTTGCTTAATACTTTCGTTACTGTAACATATTGAAGAAGACGCATGGCCATCGAAATATCTACTGTTTACTTCCATTAAACCTGTTGTTGTTTTTGTGGTGGTATTGTGTCCTAAGACTGGTCTCACGCAACCCCCCACGCTACCTTATCTTGCGCAAGCCTTTTACTTTCCGCATAACTACCACACACTACATCCTCCCTGATATTATTAGCGTATTCCATCCTTTTCCCCACACGCGCTTCCCTCTGATGTTAATTTTACAAGACCCTCATGCCTGGAAATATTGTCAACGTCCTCCATATTGTTGGATTTTCCCCTATTCTGTTTAGAACTTCCTCGTTTGTGATTCTATCCACCCATCTGATTTTCAGCATTCGCCTAAAGCACCACATTTCAAAGGCTTCTATTGCTTTCCTTCTGCAATTCCTATCGCCCACGTTTCGCACCCATATAATGCCACGCTCCATACCAATATTTTAGCAACGATTTCCTAATCTTCACACTTATATTACCCGTCAGTAAATTACTATTCCTTGCCTGTGCTATCCCACTCTTTATGTCTACTATACTTCTTCCATCCTTAGTTATTACGCTTCCCAAGTAGCAGAATTCCTAGACTCCCTAAAGTAAGCTAATTTACATCCCCAACTTACTAACTAGGTCATTTCTCTAATGGTAAATTACAGCTCATTGAAGTACTCATGAAAATTAGTTATGCAAAGAATAAATGCTACACTTTAAGTCAAATCAACAACGACAACTTGAGATAAAAATTCACTTAACCCTCAAGTAGTCGCGTGGGGCCTGTGAGACCCCAAAGTAATTTATTGCAACCTAACAGCCTTTCTTAAATCTAGCAGTTTTAATTCATTAGATTCTAAACTAATTTTAAATGGAGGATCCGGTAGAAAAAAGAAGACGGACTTCGGATTGTTTGACCGTTAATTTCTGACGAGGTGGGGCAAGAAAAAAAACCAATACATGGTTATAAATCATGATAAATATTATTAGTCGTCAGCATCTTTTGATAAAAATGTGCCGTAATCATCCGTCCAAGTTTAATAGATAGAAACGTGCTTGTTTTCCTGTGCTTAGTTCCACGCAGTCAAATCAACTTTGCTGATACGGATCACTTGACGAAAGAAACTACGATTGCTGAAACGTTGTGTGGTCCTCGTTTCATAACTAAAATTTTTGGGTTGATTGGTTATGTGTATATTTAATTAGTATACTTCTAACACACGAGTTTAAATATTTTTTTAAAAATATTCGCCCATCCGTTGATTAGTCAGTGATTAGGTGGCGGTTCTCATTCACTTGACAGCAAAAGAAAAATCGTGAAGCACCGAATAAACTTTTTATATGTGGAGTCACCACAAGCAGTATTGATGAAGTTATGAACAGGTATTTTTGAATTTGTTTCGTTTTGAGTGTTCGCGTGTGAGGTATGGATGAAGTTTGACCCTGACGGGCGAGAATTGGCACTCGTTTAGCGTCCGCCTCATCCAGTTTTAGACACTTAGATGCGATTCCGTCGTACATGTACCTGTAGCTGTAGAAGGTAGCAGCCATTGCGACCGCAGGCATTCTTCATTCAGCCGTGGGCTGGCGATGTTACGCTGAGCTCACCACGAGGCAACTGGCGAGAGTCGCCGCTGCTGTGGGACTTCAAGGGGGGGGGAGCCATGGGGGGGCTCGCTCATACACTCAGAGGCGTCAACAGACACGCAACAGACGGCGACAGCGACGACTACCTGCACATGACATCGTCTGGCAGAAGGAGAAAAAAATCCCCACCACCCACCAAGACCTTCCTCACTGTTAACCCCTCCTCTTACAATAACTGACATGGCTCCACTTAAAAGCTCCGTACGGATGAAACGACACCAGAAGACTTTTCCACTATGTCGTAAAGATCTTTTAAAAATTATAACGATTGTGTTAATAACTCCACGTTGTAATCAGATACATTTTATGAAACTATGCTTCTAAGGTGTGGACTGAGTCAAATAATTTTACACAACATAAATTAGCTTATTAAGTGGCCAATGCAATATCTACTAAAACACTCAGTTACTTCAATGCAATCAATAAATACACACAGAAGTATGGAAAAGGAATCATACTGCAAGGAAAAGAAATAAAAACCCTACGCTTTTCCGACTATGTTGTAGTATTATGGGAGTCAGAAGACGACTTGGAAATTATAATAAATGGCATTAACGTGGTCCTGGGGAAATACTTCAATGTGAGGATTAATAGAAGGAAAACCAATGCGATGGAGTGTAGTGTAAGAAAACAGCGGAATAACGAAGGCTGTTAGATTGGGAAGGGATATTTTGATGGAAGTTAAGGAATTCTGCTACTTCGGAAGCGTATAACTAGGGTTGGTAGAAGTATAGTAGAATTAAAGAGTAGGATACCACGGACAAGGAAGGCTTTCGCGAAAAAGAGGGTAATAGAAGTGTGAATATTAGGAAATCGTTTCTAAAAATGTTAGGGAGGAGATTTTAGAAATTCTGGCAGAGAAATTTTTGACACAGGTTTATCGATAATGGTGAGACGGGAGAGATGGCAAGACAGATTTCGAGAGAGAGTTTTCGATAGCTGTGAGACGTGAGAGAGGGCAAGTTAGGAGAGAGATTTGAGACGGAGACAGAGTCCGAGAGAGCAAGACAGATTTGGTAGTCCGAGAGAAGGAGGATATTAATAAAATTGCCTTAACAAGGGAGAAATGGCGGCTGCGACTCTGAAGATGATATGGCTACGAGGAAGGGGCTGCAATATTCAACGAGGTTGGTGGTGCGGAATCAAAAGAACGGGAGACAGCATTTGAGCCAGGGGCAATAAATCCCAGACTCAACGTCGCGCCATAGATGTTCCCAATGTGGGTGAGAGTTGGCATCAGCTGGAGTGTTTGTGAATGTGATTAGTCAATATCCATCCCTGCCACCTGAGTAACATGAACTAATGAAGTGGGGGATAGATTTTAAAAAGGCTGGCAGAGAGATATTTAGACAGATTGTGCGAGAGCGGTGAGATGAGATTAGAACGTATCGATTGTAGAAATACATTTACACAGATTCTCTTGGAGAGGAGATTTTGGACAGAATTTTGGAGTTGGTGAGAAATTAGCTCGGAGCTAGCCTACTGGGGTTCAAATTGTGGCAAGGGAGATTTTTAAATGCTTTCTGAAACGGTAGGCTTGTTTTTGGCTGAGAGATCGTTCACCTTTCGGGTTTTCCTACGGACATATACCTGTATCATCAAAAAATCTCCCGCGCTAAACGGAGAACTCACGATGATTGGCAGACAATCTTCACGTTAGAAAGTTTTATCCTTTGTGGAGGGGGGAGATATACGGAGGTGACCTGCGAAGGTGAATGGCGGAAAAACGGTCAGTGTAATATAAGGATTGACAGGTAGAGGAGAGTATAAAGCGTGTATTGATCATCGGAGGAAGCAACAGCATGGTGTGAGACTTCGAGATAGCAGCGACGGATTGAAGTGTTGTAAATGATGGAGGAATAGGAATTATTTATTTTATTAAAAAGTTTTGAATATTTTATATGTAAATTTATTAAAAGAAAACACAATAATTTTAAATGGGCCCTGCGAGAAGATAACAAGTACAAATATAAAGAATTAAAGGGGACAGTTTCAAAATTCTCAGGGGTAATTATTGTTTGGGTGACCACGTGTAGCAGATATTTTGTTCGTTGACGAACCTGGTTTTTTTATTCATTTGCGTCTTGATGGAAATTCCTTCTAGTTGAACATGATGCGTCCGGTAGATAATAGCATAAAGTCGTGCTGCCGGCTTTTTCCTTCTTCTTCCCTAGTTGTCACCACCTTTATTCGCTGCTTCCTCAACTGATCAAAACATGTTATATTTCTCCGCAGCTTCCTCGTCTGATCAGTCCATAATTTATACTGTCTTCCTCCACTTGTCACTGTATCACCTTATACTCTCTATTTCTCCGCCCTTCACCTTTCTAGGTAACCTCGTATCTCTTCCCACCCCTCCAAGGGATAAAACTCTCTCACGTGATGGTTGTCTGCCAATCATCGTGAGTTCTCCGTCACGCACGGGAGATTTTTGATGATGATACGAGTATGTGTCGCTCGGAAAACCCGACAGGTGAACGGCCTTTTAGCGAAAAACAAGCTTACCGTTAACTCCGAACTCAGGTACATTTATCCAGTCGCCAACTCGGCGCCTGGAAAAGCCCCTTCTTCCTGGCCAGCGACATGCTCTTCCCGAAATTTTTTAATAATTTAAAATTCCATAAATAAGAATAAAAATTGGGCTGGATTCTACTGGGCTAGAGCGTTATCATCCGATGAAAACAACAAAGGAAGAGGCTCGAGTTTTACTCAATTTACCAGCAGCTCCAGGATCATCCTGAACAAACGATAGAAGGAAGTCCAGTCGTCCGTTAATCCGTACCAAGACGCACAGGCAAACAAAACAGGTTCCTTCAGTGAACGGAAACTGCTGCACTTGGTACCGAACTAATAATTTAACCTAGAGAACATTAAACTCGTCCCCTTTAATTATTTGTATTTGTACCGGTAATCTTCGAGCAGGACCCCATTTAAAATTATTGTGCTTTTTCTTTAAATAAATGTATATAAACATTATTATTTAAATTCATTAAATAATTAATATTAATATCCCCCTATCATTTACAATATTCCACCTAAATAACTAATACACCCCCTATTCATCTGAGCATGAATCTTAATAGTTGCGTGAAATGGCCCGTGTATTAATTGAGTTTGATACAGCTTCTAAAATTTACTGTTTAAATAGTCAGCGTCGGTTTAAAAAAATCTTGGAAATGTAAATAAAAGGAATCCAGCGGAACAGTCAGGCTGGAGATTTATTCGCGTGCTCTAATTGGTGGAGGGGAAAGCAAACCTCGTGGTCGTCTTATAGGCTGCGAGTTCTTAAACGAAACCCACCAAGGGCAGTCGGCATCTCTAACACTATTAGCCGGCGTCTTCAATTAGCTTCAAGTACTTCCGTGCGAGCTTAGCCACAGGCACTACTCAGATTTCTGGGGACACCGATTTCGACTCTCCCAATGGGAAAAATCACAATCATGCCGAAATTTATAACAATTAAACGTCTAATTGACTTGAAAAAATACTTCCATTAATAAAATAATTAAATAAATAAACGACCATCTCACAAACACTGTTTATATTAATACTTAACGACGTTTCGTCACCACATTTGGAACCTCTTCATGCGTTAAATTTGTAATTATTATGAAAATATGTCAAATGAATAAAAATACCAAATTTGGCCGCCTCCATTTTCAGTTGAAGCTACCGTCGGACACGATTTGCGCACATTTGACATATTTTCATAAGAATTACAAAAGTTAACGAATGAAGAGGTCCCAAATGCGGTGACGAAACGTCGTTAAGTATAAATATAAACTGTGTCAGTAAAACTGGTCGTTCATTCAGTTGTTTTAAAAGAATTACTATCCTAAATAATTTTAATATTTAGAATAAATAAAACGATGGCCAATAAGGCAGCATATCGATTTATCAGTACTTAAATTCAAAAGCGACTTATCGTCTCCTTTTTGAGACTTCCACGGTCGTAGCCTGTAATGAATATAGGGGTGATATATAAATTAATACTTAAATAATGTTAAGATTTTATAATAAAAACTATAAAACAATTTACTTTAATAAGAGAAAAAACATTTACAATAATAATTACAATCTTTAATGTTTCAATTTTTACGCCGGAACTTCTCTCATCATTAAAAACTATATATATAGGGAGAGTCATTTACAGTGTCGCGGCCATTTTGCTCTAAAACGATGGGGAAATTCGAAAATTTTTCATACAAAATTTGCAATATTCGTAAGGGGACATGAGATAGCTAACTAGACCTTAAATTGCCATTCTCAATGTTATTTCACGGTCAAATTAATTTTTTTTTAATGGGATGGTGTGTTTTTTCTACGAAAATGGAAAGAGCATTCAATTTTGAGTATGAAACGTTTAGTACATTTTTTCCGCTAGGGGTGATGTGATATTGGAGAAATAAGACGGCAAATGATTTTCACACACTTTGAATTTACTGGCATCCACTTACATAAAGTACAGTAGTTGTGTAAAGCCATAACTCATGTTCATTTTAGAAACAATTTTAATTTAGTAAATGCTCAAAGTTACGGCCCTCAACTTAGATACATTTCCGAAAACTTATTTCAAAAGACAAATATTTCTGTTCTATGAGAAGGCTCATAAATGGGACCCTAAGATTAGAGTTAGAATTAAGTAATAAATTTGTATCATGTTCGTATATATTATTATATTTACAAACACGATACACATTAATTACTTAATTCTAACTCTAATCTCAGAGTCACATTTATGGACATTCTCATAGAAATATTTTTACAGTAATCCACTCTTGCAGTAACAGGAAATTAGCAAAGAGTTACAGGTGCAGTTTACCTAATCAGCTTAGTGCAGGTTCCCGCTCCTTCCTCGTCCTTTCCCCATATCACAGCTGCCAATCTCCTATTCTTCCCGTTTCAGGAATAATTTCCAAATCTCCCTTTGTTGCAATCCCACGACAGCCATGAGTGTGAAGTTTATCTCCAGCTTACCAAGATCTCTCTCAAAAATGTCTCCGCCTGCCTGTTTAATACTTCCTCCCCACTTCTTTAGTCTTCTATCACCAAGGCGGCAGTGATGGATCTCCTCCAATAATATCCATGGTTACACTTGGGGGGGGAGAACACGCCACCCAGTGCAGATTCTCGCAAAATTTTGGGAAACTCCCGAGCCGAGACGCCGCGTCTAGGTTTTATAGCCCCTACGTCAACTGCCGTCTCCTTCCTTTACACTCCATGCCGCCAAAGCCCGACCAGATGTATTTGTCCGTTACAAACCGTCACTGGAGAAGGTCTGCAACACTAAATTCTTCAGATGTACGTTCAATAATTTTCTTCGGCTGTGGGAGTCAAGGAGTAATTATGGCGAATTGATGAATTGTTATACTCGTGGAAACCTCAAAAAGAGACGAAACGTCGCTTTTTAATAAATACTGATAAATTTGTGTGATAACTTATTGGCGCTCTGTTTATTAATTGTAAATTTTATAGTTTTAATATTATTTTTTAACATTTAAAATTTCTTTCTTTCTAAATCTTACAATGATTTATTTTCCTCCTTGAAAATAAGCTAAGTAAAAGACAAGGAACGTTTTCAAAACTGCTAAATTTTGAAAATTGTTTTCAAAACATCTCAACAAAAAAACAAGTTTACAAAAGCAAAATTTTGTACTTTGCCCTACATATTAATGTAAAAAAAGCTACATTACGTAGCCGCAAGGGACGTTTTCTAAAGTAGCAAATTTTGAAAATAGTTTTCAAAACATCTCAACAAAAAACAAGTTTACAATAGCATAATTTTGTACTTTTTCGTATATATTAATGTAAAAAAGCTACATTACGTATCGCAAGGAACGTTTTCAAAACTGCCAAATTTTGAAAATAGTTTTCTAAATGTCTCAACAACAAAAAACAAAAGCAAAATTTTGTACATTGTTACACATTTTGGTTGTTAACACACAGTTAAATTTTCAGCTCAGTAGCAATTAATACTCTATAATTTTAGATTTCATTCCCCGTGTCCCTTGAAAAATGTTGGTGTTTTGTTTTTGTTACGAGTCTGGTATTTTTAATCGTCAAATAACAATATTTTCCAAATTTTTTTTAATGCTCAGTGTAGACTGCAAAAATACCGAACCTTTCGGGTCAATGAGGCTTGACCTACAGAGTTGGGCTCCGGTATCAAAGAATGCAACGTTGGTCGCCAAGGAGCAGTCAAAGACCCCCATGACAACTGGCGCTCCAGCTATAAATATTCACCCATACGTTTTCTCGTTATTATTCCTTGAAGATGACAAACAATGCGACATAAAAAAAACTTCATTCAAATTTTTTAAGAGGGCAATGTAAAATCATACTTAATATATTATAAAATATTTTTTCATACTTTATAAGTAAATGTCAAATAATGCAATAGTATGTTAATGAATTATTTAAAAAATACTTTTGAGATGTAATTAATTTTATTGGCATTGATAATAAATTGATGCTGTTTTGTTTTCTTGGAGAGACGACACACCTAGTTGTAGTTAATATTTAATAACTGTGGAATAGCTTGAGTAGTGAGGTGGCCGGTGTTTGTGTTTGTAGCGGCATGCTAGCCTCGCAGCCAGGTCGCACATTACTCAGGCTTTAAGCCTCAGGGGAGCCGCCGCTCCATACTCGCATCGTTGGCATAGCGTCTTAGGCAGCAGTGTATTACAATCAGCCTCTGTACCAGGCTCCGTATAGACACCACAAACTAAGATACTCTCAGAGAATCAACTAATACTCTCAAGAAACGTCGGGGAACGGGGGCGGGGTTAGACGAAGTTCGGCACTTTGACGAGGAGGATAGACAGGCTTCACAGTCATTTTCAGCGCCTTTATCAAGAGAAAATCTACACAACATAGCTTGGGTAGTGTCAAAGAACCTATACAAAGAACTGCTGTTTATTAAACTGTGTGACAAAAGAGGTTTTACAAGAAGAAGATTTGGATTTATGGAGAATAAAGACAGTATAATAATAAAAATCCTAAAGTACTTTTACTTCCGGACTCTGATTTGTCAGCCACTTACTTCGTTTTATCCATTTACGTCACACAAAACATAACATCTAATCTAAAAACAATTACTGCATTTATTTTTTTAGTAAAATAGTTTGAAAAATTGGTTTTTATTTAAGGGGGTACATGGATCATTCAATGTGAAGTGGTCTGATTTCAGAAAAGCGCCCCTCTGGACTGTCAAGGATTTTGACTGAGCATTCATACACATTTCCAAAGTACATTGGTCAACTTTCACATTCTAAAATTTAATATTTGTGAAGATACTTTAGTTTGTTTAACTGTATGTAGGAACCTTTTACACTATGACTCTGAAATTTCTGCAAATTTGAGATGTAACTTCTCTGGCAGTATATTATTATAAAAAAACAAAATTTGACTATCTAGTACAACGTTATGTGTACTTTTAAACGTTAATATCAAAAATACTTTGGTGAGTAATTTTACTTAGATAAATTGAAGAAAATTCTGCCAAAAAAACTTGAAGTGGTGAAAAAAATTAAACGTTTGGCATTCTATATTTCTGCTGGAAGTGAAGGCACGAAAAAATGTGAAACTTTCCAATCTATAAAGTAGTATCACAAGGTCTTTGAATGTAAAATTTCATTTATCTTCTCCTCTCCAGTGTTTTACAAGATGACGATTTTCGCAAAAACGCCAAAAATTAGGTATGTATAGCCTACCTTTTTGATAAAATATCATGTAGAAACCAAGTTTATATAAATTTGATCTGTAAAAGCATTTTTTAAAATTCTTAAAAAAGTAGACGTGATCTTTCATCGCAGTCGTATAAGGGCTTGAAATTGAGGACAAACTTGATAACTTACGACGTTGTATACTTCAATGTGCATTGAGGTAGGTTTTTTAATTTTTTTTTAAATTACTACAAAAGAAGGATTCATGTTTCATCGCAGGTATAAAGGAACTCGAAAATATGATAAATTGTTATTTTTCATTGCATGCTACACTTTACTTTCCCTTAGCGTACTATTTTCCTTTATTTCTGTTGGAGTTTAAGTTGTTCTGATACAATTTTCACTAGCTTTAGTAATGTGCTTCTACACTAATGGCATAACCATACAACATCTTTTTAAGGCGTGTATTCAGTATTATGCAATTGAAACCTCTTTTTCTCCATTTTTTCAGTGCCCTTAACAAGAAATGGATGGTATTAAGTCAATTTGTATTATTTATACTTCGCCTAATTTCATTGTTGAGTAAAAGTTATCATCAACGTTCCATGTTTGTTTCTATTCCAAGAAAATTGGGCTGCGTTATGTGTAGTTTGTCACCCAGTGAAAAATTACTTCTCTCTCGACGATCATAGGTTGAGCTCACAGACTATGACTTTCATAAGAAAATAATTTTTTGAAACTATATAACATGAGGCAAAAGTCATCCCATTTAATAAAACAAAGCACACAGCTAGGCATAGGCTGTTGAAAGTCAATATAGCCATCCATGTATTGAAATTGTAATTGAAATTACTACTATATACGAAGCCTACTTTTTCTCAGGATATTTTAAGAAACATGAGGCTCTAAAAGAATTTTAAAATATTACATAAAACCAAAAACTGTGTCTTATCAGTGGTAATATAGTGTAGCAGGATTTTGATAACTTGTGTCACCCTGAAAATCATTCTCACTCCTGTTTATTCAGCTTCTGCGGCTGCTGGGCGTTCCCTATGATTGCAGGCGGTCGGCAGTTCGAAAAGAGTTTTCCTCCGGACTTCTCGTTCTCGTTGTTCTCCGGTAAATAAATCACACGGCTCATTTAGTTGTGGATTTCACCACAATGGATGGCCCGGAAGCTTTTTATTCTTAATCTCAATCCTACGTCTTTCTCCTTCAGCAAATTGACTAATAATGCATATATTCTTCTCCTCTCCAGACTCCTTCCTAGTCTAATTGCCAAACACGTCACTTTTACTAAGATCGTATCTTACAAACCGCAAACAACAAGTAGTAATTGAAACCAAAGACGGCCAACTTCACTTATCCGATTGGGAATTTATTACATGTGGAGTTCCTCAAGGATCAATTCTTGGGCCTTTACTTTTTATTCTGTACATAAACGATCTCCCAGGATACGTAAATCCTATAAAATCGATTCTCTACGCGGATGATACAAATATAATTATTGCAGATAAAAACTTAAATAATCTGATTAAGAAAGTAGACAACGCTCTGAATGGTCTAAATATTTGGTTTAACGTGAATAAATTATCCCTCAACCTAGATAAGACTAGGTTAGTTCAGTTTAGTGCTGATGCTAGTAATAGACCAGTAGACAAGTTCTCAGCTAATGCACCTTTCCTCGGCCTTCGGATTGACGATAAATTAAAGTGGAATGACCATATAGATCTGCTTGCCGGAAAACTAAGTTCAGCTTGTTATTCTCTGAGAACACTAATGCAACACGTTGACAAAAAGTACGTCAAAATGGTTTATTTCGCGTATTTTCATTCAATTATGAGCTATGGCATCTCTAATTGGGGAAACTGCTCCAGGAGTAATGAAATATTTAAGTTGCAAAAGCGTGCAATTAGAATACTTTCTAGCACGAATTCTAGATCGAGTTGCAAACCTTTCTTCAAAAGTTTGCAAATACTTACTTTACCAAGCGTATATATTAATGAAATATTAAAGTTTGTAAAGCGAAACACTAATTTGTTTCAAACAAATGGCGAGTTTCATGAATACGCGACTAGAAATCGTTCAGCTCTAAGGTCGGACAAGCATCGCCTTGCTCTACACCAAAAAAGTATTCACAATACCGGGATAATTTTATACAACAGCCTTCCGCCAGAGGTTAAAAATAGTACCTACAAAAGCTTCGTGAAGCAGAGTAAAACTATTCTTTTAAATGGCGCTGGTGTTTTACTCGGTACAGGATTTTCTTAATCGTCCTTCTAGTATTTAAATCAAGGTTTCTGCTGCAAGTGTTGAATGAGCTGCCTTATAAAATAGCACATCACATATCTTAAAATTTCTATTCAGTTTTTTCTGCTCTTTTGTTTGTTTGTTTCATGTATTGCCTGGAGCTACGACGGAAGGACAGTTTCCTGGTCGCAGAGCTCCAAGTAGTTAAAACTCCATTCCGTGTTCCTCAGTGTGTGCTTGTTTGTGTTTCCCAGTGTGTGTCCGTGTTGTGTTTATATTGACTTTTGTCTATATACATTTTCTTTTATTAATTTATTTTAAGTTTATTTGTCTTTAATTATGTACTTTATTTTGTTCATTTTTAATTTTTAATGTATGACGTATCCTATTTCCTCAATCGAGGATTAATGGAAACAACAATAAATCTAAATCTAAACTGATCAATTTCCTCAGCATACCACCTCCGTTTTAGGAAAAATTTAGCTCTTCTACTGACGATAGAATTTTATTCACGTGATCCGTTCTCGCCAATCTCTGTGAATTGTTTTCTATTGCACAAAACTCCAGAGTGTGTTCTTCCAGGTAATGACTTTGCGGCCTTGTAACTTTCCCAAGACCTGACGTTAATCCACCACCCTTTGTCTCCCCATCTGTCATCCTCGAAAATGTTTCGTACTGGTATATTAATTTTGCAAAAATAATTGAAAGCTTTATGAGATTTTCACCATCGCAATGCTGATTATCATCATTAATCTGTCGTAAGAGACTTCAGTTTTCGAAAAGTTGCGAATATATTTAAGGTATATGTGTTATTTTATTTTTTTAAACGAAAGTAAGATAAATTCAATATTTTACACCATTTATTTCTTGAAACATTTTCGTATCTAACAAAATCGTATTTTTAAGGCAAACATGCATTTTTATTTACTATCTGGCGTTGCCCAGGTAATTATTTATACAAGCTCATAAAGTATTTAATTTGTGTCGTGCCTCTAGGATAGCACGCGACTTACACTGAGTTACTCTTCCAACATAACCTTTTTATACCTACTGAAATAATATTTTGATTTAATTAACATATTATTGAAGAATCAATTCTTTCTAAGTACTTCATAAATATGAAAAACTAATTTTTAATTCCTGAATGAGGCCATCTTTGCAAAGAAGCGCGACAGTTGCACAGATTAAATTTTATTTTATAGATCTACTTTCTGTGAACTATTTTAAATAACCGTGATTATGAAATAATAATTAAGTTTCTCCGTTTTATAAAATATATTATTTTTATTATTATAAATATACTACTAATGGTAATGAAGTAATTTATAGCCGTTCTAAATAACATTCAATGATACTTTTACTGGCAGCCAATTTCTATCAACCATTAAAAAATTATATTCGACCCATAGTTTGCATATTCAATAAAATTTTGCAATATTTACAAATTATTTATAATACTCCACCCCTAATATCCTAAATTAATTATATTTTTAAGTACATTTTTAATATTTTTCTTAATTATGTTACATTTATTAATTTCTCTTTGATTGCAACCATATTTGTAAAAAAAATTAACGCTATGAATTGATATTAAGTAATCCATATTTTTTTCATTATTCATAATTTCGTATCATACGACTAACATGCGGAATTTACTTGACTTAAAAATAAAATTATTCCTCATTATGGAAAACAGATGACAACGTCACAAATGTTCTCTGGTGCGTGTTTGTTCTTGAAGCAAAACTCGTGAATTATTCAACGGAGAACTGAAATTAAGGTCCTGAGCAGATTTTTCTTCCTTCAGCGAGAAGTAAAACATCGTGTCACTGTAATGTATACTTTAACTACTTAACGACCACATAATGCACTTCAACAATTAAATAAATGATTAAAATTCAGTTCACAATATCTGATCAATCCAGTTTCCTTCCGAAATACAAACTTCGTTAATATTTATCGTGCAGTATCGAAATGACTCTTTTTAATTTTCTCTTTAAATATTTCACTTTATTTATAAAATCATCATAATTTCATGCCAATTTAATTTAAAATTTATATTTTGTTTATAAATTAATATCTAAAATAATATAGTTTGTTTTCACAAGCACCAATTAGTCAATTATTATAAAACGACTAGATACAGTTTGAAATTACTGACAAATACCTGTTAATTTGTTATTAATTTTTAATAAAAAATAAATTTCTTAGAACATAACTTCAACTTCTTAACTGCATCTGTAATTTAGTTTCTCAGTTTTATAAAATTTATTATTATTATAAATATATTTTGTTGACAATAAAGTAATTTATGGCTGTTATAAATAACATTTAATGATACTTTTACTGATTGTCAGTTTCTATCAACTATTAAAAAATTATTTTGCACCCATAATTTGTATATTCATAAAATTTTGCAATATATACAAATTATTTATAATACTCCACCTCTAATATCCTAAATTAATTATATTCTTTGCAAGTATATTTTTAATATTTTTCTGAATTATTTTAATTTATTATAAATATGGTACTTCAATTAATCTGACTAAATATTATAAATAAAATATAAAAAATGGCCAAAAGTCAGAAATGGAATAATTCTATTTGAATTAGTTTCTTCCCCCAATTTAAGAGACCTCCTATATCCTTTCTTCAAAAAATATATAATTAAATATGCTCAATTCAAAACTATGTATATTTCATTAAATAATTCTTTTGTATGAAGAACTGAGGAGGTCCCAAAAGTTAAAAGACGAATGTTTTAAATTAAATCATTCCATTTCTGTCCTTCGATCATTCTTTGCATTTTATTTACAATAAAAATAAAACATCAAATAATTATAATTACTTCATTTCTAAGGAATCAAGATTTTGGACTTTCCTTAATGCCAAAATTTTACCATTAAAATCTAGCTTTTCAAATAAACTTTTGGATTAACAGTAATTTCCTTTTATTAATACGTCTCATTAATTTAAATTGAGAAACTGTCAATTTTAAGATTATAAAAGTGAAACTAACTTTGAAAATTTATATGGCAACTGTCACTTTCGCAAATTATTTCGTGCTTCCTTCAGAGTGTTTTGAAAATTTCAAATACAATACCGTCATAAAACTGTATTATCAAATTTTAAAATTCAAAAAATAAAACGTCAATTGTCTTACAATCTTTAAAATATCTTTAAACAATGCATTACGAAATATTTTATTTATAAGGTAATGTTTATGGCATAAAAAAAATAATTTATTTAAACATTGCTTATTGATTACTTTGATACACGAAGATACTTCTGCATTATTCTACCATAAATATTGCGTTCAATTATGTTTTACTTCACATCAATTACGCACTTTTCACATTATGCAGGGTGTTCCAAAACCAAAGTGGATCATTTCTGGGAAGAAACATACTCCAAATCACTTCGTTCATGGGCATGTAAAGGTGTACGTTCGTAAGGTTCGGAATTGAATACAAAGAAATAACATTTTATTGACAAGACGCGTTCAGATAAGTCATACACCGGGTTGATTAACGACTCACAACCACAAACCTATAACAACAGTAAGAAAATCTAAAAGCACAATCTGCTACTACAGAGTGAGGGCAAATATGAACAACGTCCGGGTCCGTTGCGGTGTGTGGCACGGTTATAAACGACGTGTTTGGGATTATGTGTTACTACATAAAATATGAACGTCTCTGCATGGTCTATCAGTCATTGCAGTTTTTTGATGAAGTCTTCCTACCCCTTGTATATTCAAAATTTATTTAGAGTTACATTTGACAACACATTCAAAAGTTGACCAATTAGAATTTAGGATTGTTTCTAAAACGATTAGTTACACATTCGACGGAGGAGTTCTCAGATATTAAAGGACCTTAACATTTTAATAATATTTTTTATTATTTATAGATTAATAATTATGGACGTATTTTAATATTATATTTATGCATTGTAATTTATTACCCGATTTACTAATAATATATTATTAGCATTAAATTATTAAAATATTTTTTGTCCGTGGATCACACAAACGTTCCGGATACGAGTGCAGTTTATTCAGCGCTTTCTATTTAAGATAAGTTCTCCTAATTTTTAATTAGACGCGACGACAAAAGGCGGTCTTTCTGCTGCCGACACGGCTCTGGTCCGAGAGTGTTTTGTTTAAATTTCGCAGCATTTATCACATCCAACTCGCCCCTCGCCATTGCCCCCATGCGGGCTACGGTGGTTTTTTTCACTTAGGGACTGCTGCACAAAACTAGAACATACACAAATCAAGCCGGTCGCTTAAATTTATTAATTCCGCAATTAATAATTTTCCTAATAAAACTTTACTGCTGATTTTAACAAATGATAATAATTTTTATATCGAACTTTTTATTTTGGCTCTGATCAAACTAATATCTTACTAAAATGTAGTAGGTAATGTAATAGATTATAATAATCAGATATTTGCAAAAGACGAACATATTTTGAGTTTTATTACTAACAACTTCAGAGAAGCTATGTTATTAACAATTTTCCTGTTATTTATGTCTGTTAAGTGATGAAGTTACCAGGATAACCTTATGTAATTAAAAAAGCCTTTATTAAAAAATTTACGAATAAGCACGTAACCCCAATTCGTATTACAGTAAATGACATTCATTTACAATTACGCATTAATCAAAGATCCACCCAAAAAGGCTATAGACGTTGATGCAACCAAATAAATAACTCACACAAAATTAAAATTTTCTAAATGCTTTCATACCCCAGTTATTAGTAGTAATGCTGGCAGACAAAATTCACACGAGGCTTTTAAATGATCAGAAATTAGATAAATGATATTTCTTATATTTTAAATTAATATAGACAAGGCCTGAAAACAAGATATAATTATTTTTTAACTAAACTTAAAGATAAAATTACGATAAAAGAACGAAATATTGTTATATATAAAATTAATTTATTGATTGTAAAAATAATTATATTTGACATACATAAACCAACCTAAATACTATAATATATAATCATAAATATAATGCTAAGAGCAATGCTAAAACAAATACAGCCTTCTCATTACGTCATTTAAACCTTAAACATAAAATAGATTATGAAAATGTAAAAATTGTAAATAAAGAAACAATACAATCAAAAGAAAGATTTTGGAATCCATTTACATTTTCAAAAACAATAATGGTATGAATTCCAGGAAAGAAAGCGAAGAAATATTAAAACATTATTCCAAAGTGTTAGAATAAAAATAATTTTACATAAGTTTGGACGTAGACTTATCGAATCTTGTTCTACAAGATTCGATAAGTCGATTTAAAAATTACGATTAAGATCGACATTCGACAGTCTATTTGGTCGTGGATTAATTTTAAAAGACTCATTGAAAGATTTTCAATGTAAATTTTCGACATTTTATGGAAGTATGTTGCCGGTTGTGCTCAGTGAGCACATGACCATGAACTTCTGGAACTCGCAAGTTCAAAAAAAAAATGTTCTGTGTAAGAGCCCGGAATCGCAAACTTTTCAGTGCAGAAATTTAGAACTTTTGCTTCAAATTATGGGAAGATATGTACAATAAACGCAACTAAATATTATTTCATATTTAAATATTTTATATAAAAAATTAAAAACTGTAAAGTTTCAAATCTTGTATTTGATTATGGCAATTACCAAAAGCTCACAATAAAATTTGGAAAAAAAAATGAAATATTTCGTGGCTGATAAGAACCAAAGGGAAAATATCAACATTATTAAATTAACTATCAGTCCTTAAACAAATAATTTGTAAAAAAATGATTTGAACGCAATACAAATTTTGCCAAAATATGGAATATTTAGGGCTTTGCCTGTAATAGAGAGAATTAGGCTACTTCAAAACAGAAAACAACCAAAAATTAAATTAAAAATTGTAGAATATAAGCCGTAGTGAGTCCGCCTTTGGTTGATTTCCAGCAACGGAAGCGACCGTTACCCTTGGATTGAGGGGTGAGGGGTGAGAGGTGAGGGGGTGAAAGATGTGAGTCGTAGATATGCCTCGTTCTGCAGAAGCTGACGCCGCTCACAGTGGCTGCTCTCTTTTATTGGGGCCCGAGACACTTGACAGATGGTCGTGTGAAATGTGCAAAAATGACCTAACGACAGTCACACTGTCCTAGTCATTGTCGTTTGCGAGCAAAACCTGTGCTTGACTTTTCATTAATTCTCTACTAAATTAAAATACCAAAGTAGTCGTCAGGGTGTAATTGATATTTCCCTTGAGAAAGTTAAGGAAAAGGTAACAAATAGCTCTGCAAGACTATAATTACAGGTCTACTAATTCCTTTTGTTTTAATTGATTGTTAAGAAAAGCATAACTAAAAAAACAGACTTATGTTTTATGTGGGATTAAATTTTATTAGCCCACACAGAAATAGACTAACATGCAAGCAAAATATTAACTAAAATAGTATATAGGAGGATGGAACTGCCCGACCTACCTGATGCAGGTTTTCTAGGGTTTTCCCTGCATCTCTTTAGGTGAAACACCGGTTACGATCCTTAAACAACAGCCCGAGGGCGCTAGTCAACCCTTGGCTACGTTGCTCTACTTCCCGCACCCCCCTATTCAATTCCCTTCCTGTGCTATTAAAGGGGAGTTGCCTGTTGCAGGATCACCCTCGTATAGCCTGTTACCCCCACCAAAAAAAAGCGACTTAGTACAAAATCATTTTGGTTTTGGAACACTGTAGGAAGAACAAAAGAAATATTAACTTCACTTCTAAGAATGCAGGATTAGAAAAAACCGGCCACGTTCATGGCATTTGTAGATATAGAAAATACCATTGATAATGTAAATTAGAACACACTACTAAGAATTATTCAGATGATAGGAATAAGATATCGAGAAATAATGCTTATAAATAACCACTACAGATGGCAATAAATAATAAATAGAATTGAAGAAAATAATGCAGAAATGAAGAAAGAAGTAAGACAGAGCTGATATCATCCATGCTCTTTAGCGTATGTGTAAAATAGGCGATTCATTAAATTAAAAATGAATACGGAAAAGGAATCAAATTGTAAGGAGAAGAAATAAAAACCTAACGCCTTGGCTATGAGATTGTAGTAATAGGGAAGTCAGAAGAAAACTTGGAATCCATAATAAATGGCATGAACGTGGTCCTAGAGAAAGAGTTCAATATGAGGATTAATAGAGGGAAAACCAAGGTAATTGAGTGTAGTATGGAAAACAATGGAATAACAAAGGGTGTTAGAAAATAATATTTAGAAGGAAGCTATGGAATTCTGCTACTTGGGAAGCGTAATAACTAGGGATGGTAGAAGTATGTTGACATAAGGGTAGGATAACACAAGTAAAGAAACGATGAATTACCTTGCGACTGATAAAGTATGAATATTAGGAAATTATTAGAAAAATTTTCGTAAATGGTATGTGTGCGTCATATGGGTGCGAAATGATGATGATAGGAGTTTCAGAAAGGAAAATAATAGAAGCCTTTTGAATATAGAGTTATAGGAGAATGCTTAAAATGAGATGGGTGGATAAAATCACTAACAAGGAAGTTCTAAGTAGAATAAGAGAAGAGGGAACGGATAGATTAATAAGCCACGTTTTAAGATATGAATGGTTTATAAAATTAGCATTAGAGGGATGGAATACACTAAGCAGATTAGGGAGGATGTGGGATGTTGTACTTAGGTGCAAATGAAAAGTCTTGCACAGTATAGGCTAACATGGAAGGTTGCATCAGACCAGTGTAAGGACTGGAAACAAGGACAACAACATTGTAAATTCAGTTTTTAAAAAGTTGAAATTAATTGGTATTGTGTGAATATTCTGAGTTAATAATATAATGGTAAATAAAGTACCTACAATATTTATGATATATTATGAGAGTAAGCATAAATTGACAAATAAAATAACCTACAATCATCATAAAATTTTCTAGTATTTATTTTCAATTTTTAAATGTATGTTTTTGATGGAAGTAAATGTGGAAATTCCAATAGAGATGTTCTGAGGTATGATAATCCTAAATTATTAAGAATTGAGTAGTTTCCATCCAGTCAGTAGAATTGAAAGTAAGAGATAATAGGTTATGTCAAAATTTGAATTTTTTGATAGGTGCAAATAAAGAAAGTGTTTAGCAGTAAGATCAAAACAGAGAAGCAATGGTTGCTGTATGAAAGGATTAAATTTTTATCATTGAAATGAAGTTAAGTATTAAAATCATCCCACTAAAATGGAGACAAATTTAAACAAATTAATTTATCATAGAAAATTACAGTATTCGAGCCAGACTCTACCACCTCGCTACCTCGTCTCTTCCCAACCTCCTTCTTCAAACATTTATTCTCTGCGTCGTCTCGTCTAAGGCCAACCCTTCTCATACCCCCACCGTGAGGGTGGATGCCAGATCACATGATCCCTGCTCCAAACAAATTTAATGTTTGGTCCGCGGTGGTCATATGGCTTCGTGGAGGGAGAAACGTCCTTAGAAATTTACGAAGGGTTGACGCCCTGGGCACGTAAACGTACGCTAATACCTGAATTATCACAGTGGGATTGGCGCCAATAAATAATTTGTCAATCCCAAGGGTTGCTGAGTGTCACCACTGACTGAATAAAAATGTAGTCAACTCCTTACTACATCAATAAAAAGAGTTCATTAACTTATTAGGTGGCATTTTTCTACCATTTTTACGTCAGCCTCAAAACGATAAAGCTTAATTAATAATCTATTAGTATAAATCTGGAAAAATATTAATTTTCTTTAGAATTATTTAGGAATTTTAAAAACATTTTACGTTTATTAGTGTGAAAATCGCACTGCTCCGTCGCTCTCCTTATAATAGACTTTAACTGTATTGTATATAGTTTTAAAATGTTAATCCTTCAATAATGCTGTCTTTAAATTAAAATAAAACAAAAATAATTGTCCAAGAGTTTTATAGAAAATCCAAAGATCATGCAAATTGTAAAAGATGTATTTTTTTCTTGAAAACTACAATATTTGTTCCAGAAAATTTTATAGTGACTTTAAGTTTAAATTATTTGTGTTTTTGATAATTCTCCGAATTATTAGGTGATTGTGATTTTAGTTACATTAGAGGCTAAAAATAAAGGAAAAGTAAAAAAATAATAGGGTTTATTGAAAAACTGGACGGCTAATAGCGGCATTGAAGCGTATCAAGTAATTTGTCAGAGAATCACAGCTTGGGTATTTCCCCTCCGGCGGCCATTGATGTACCGAAACCGGAGAGGCAAGAGGAAAGCCGACGGTCGACGATTTGGCTGCAGGGAAGCCAAACACAATATTGGAAACTTGCTGAGCCTTTGAATTGGGGACGTACAGTAGTTGTGGTATTTATTAGCGGCCTTGCCATTCATTAAGATGCTAATTCGCAGGGCACAATGGCGTCCACTTACACTACTACCAGGAACTGATTAAACTCCTCTACTTTACCAATTATCTCCGGCGTACGTTTATCTTTATTACTGACTCTTATTTTCCACACAAACAGAAACAATTAGATTAGTACATACGCATGCCTGAAGCTGTCCACACTCACGCATTTAATTACAGTTTTAAATAATATCCCATTTAATTTAATATGGCGAATGCATTAAAAATTTTAATTACTAATTTATCACCATTTTTAACAAATCGCTCTGTATAACTTATGCGCCGATGAAAATTCTTAATAATTTTAAATATTAAGTTAAAGCAGCGTATTTAAATTATTTTAACTGTCATTGGATTTCATGACTACATTTTTAGTTCATGACAAACATGAGTAGTCTTGCCGGAATTTGGAAAACATCCCAGAATAAATCATTTTTATTTCATTTAAAAGTAATGGAAAATATTAAAATTACCTTACATTTTGTACAATTTCCCACTTACAATAAAAATTTCCCTAGATTCAATTTTCAGTTTATGAAGAGAACTTTTCATAATGTCTAAGAATTTAGTCTTGGTTAGAAGAATACTAAAATTCGTCCGCACTTATTTTTAATGAAATTACTTCAGCTTCGTCCATATTAGTTTGTTTGTTTCTTTTTTAAAAAAATAAAATGTATTTTGTTACATAGATAGATAAAATAATTAGAATGCATGTATTAATCGTTATATTTATAAGACTTTGAATTGTAAAAAATACAGAATCCAAAATTGTCAAAAATAAAGTTTTTCTACCTTGCTCTACCTTCCAGACCCCCCCCCCCTTATTTCACAGTTCCCTATGCTAATGAAGGTGTTTTTTTTCTGGATCACCCTAATATAGCCCGTTAATCTTTTTTTTTAAAAAAAATGTGATCTTACTCAATGCAACCGAAATTATTCTCATAATATTTTAATCTACATATTTACTATAGCTTGGTTTTTTTATATTATTCTAGATATTAAAAATTGTAAAATTTTTATATTTGAGCATTAAGGCGTTCAGAAAATGGAACATAATTTTTATTTTATTAATATTAATTAATATTAAGTTTATTAACAATACACGAAAATTAGTTTTAATAATATGCACAGTCCTTGAAATAAATATTTTCGGTGTTGCAGTTATAAAAGAATAAATCAGTAAATTTGTGAGAAATGTATATTAATAAAATAAAAATTGGTTCCATTTTCTGAACGTATACAAAATAATTAAATTTCTTAATATCTAGAATATCATAAAAATACCGAGCTATAGTAAAAATATTCATTAAAAATAGCTAAAGTTGTTCAAGTGGAAGATGAAACGTTGCATATTTAAATTATAAAAATTCTGACAAAGAAGCTGATTAATTCAATTATTTTAAAATAAAGAGTTTTTGCATTTCCCATTCAGTTATAAATGTTAACTAATCAGAATTAATCTGTAGAGAAATGAAAGAAGCAGATTGAAAATTGGTAACAATTCTGTTTTCTGAAAACGTTAATCAGACTCCGTATTTAAACGTTATGAGAACAATATAAATGACAATGCGAAATACTTCATTGTTAAAGTATATTTAAACATATAGTAACGACGTTAAATGAGGTTAGTAGGTATAATAATACTCCAGTATAATTATAGACAATTCTAATTATGACATTAAAGCGTTTTCTTTTTTATGATACTTGGAAACATAAAAGTTTCTGTTTTTTATATTTTGGTAAAATTCTGGGAAATACACGACTGTATATTGTATGAATACCTAGGTGCATCTACTTTTTTTCATAATTTAACGTAAATAAATTCAATTAATTTTTAAATGAAGCCAAAAACAGACGATAAAATTAGTAAAACATAAACAACTACATGTTTTGGTCCTGATCTGAACCTTCTTTAGGTTTAAAAAATAAGGATACAAAAAAATTACATTACAAAGATATTACAGTAAAGCCAAAATTCTTAATAATTTTAAATATTAAGCTAAAGCAGCGTATTTGAAGTATTTTAACTGTCAATGGATTTCATGACTACATTTTTAGTTCATGACAATCATGAGTAGTCTTGCAGGAATTTGGAAAACATCCCAGAATAAATCATTTTTATTTCATTTCAAAGTACTAGAAAATATTAAAATTACCTAATATTATGGTACAATTTCCCACTTACAATAAAAATTTCCTTATTTCAATTTTCAGTTTATGCAACAGACCTTCTAATAATGTCTAAGAATTTAGTTTTGGTTAGAAGAATACTAAAATTCGTCCGCACATATTTTTCATGAAAAAAATATTGTTTATTTGTTTATTTATTTGTTTGTTTGTTTATCTTTTTAAAAAAATGTATTCCGTTACATAGGTAAAATAATTTAAATGTATGTATTAATCGTTATATTTATAAGACTTTGAATTGTAAAAAATACAGAATCCAAAATTGTCAAAAATATAGTTTGACTGCCTTGCTCTACCTTCCACATCCGTCCTCCTTTTTTTAAAATTCACTTCCTATGCCATTAAAGGCGAGTTTTCTGTTTCAGGGTCACCCTCATGTAGCCTGTTAACCACAATGCAACCGAAATTATTTTCATAATTTTTGAATCTACAATTTTACTATAGTTTCGTTTTTTTATTCTAGATATTAAGACTTGTAAAATTTTTATTTTTGCGCCAATAGACGTTCAGAAAATTTAACTAATTTTTATTTTATTAATATACATTTCCCACAAATTTAGTGGTTTATTCTTTTATAACTATAAATATCACACGAAAATTAATAAAATGCACAGTCTTTGAAATAAAGATTTTCAGTGTTATTTGCAGTTATAAAATAATAAAGCAGTAAATTTATGTGAAATGTATATTAATAAAATAAAAATTGGTTCAATTTTCTGAACGTATATAAAATTTTTACATTTCTTAATATCTAGAATGTAATAAAAATGCCGATCTATAGTAAAAATGTAGATTAAAAAATTGTTTAAAAGTTGTTCAAGTGAAGATGAAACGTTGTATATTTAAATTATAAAAATTCTGGCAAAGAAGCTGATTAACTCATTTATTTTAAAATACAGAGTTTGTACATTTCCGATTCAGGTAGACATGTTTAATAACCAGATGTAATCTGTAGAGAAATGAAAGAAGATAAAAAATTTTTAACAGTTCTGTTTTTTGAAAACGTTAATCAGTGTCTATATTTAAATGTTATGAGAACAATATTAATAACAATGTGACATATACTTAAAATATATATGCGACGTGAAATGAGGTTAGTGGGCATATTTTTACTTAATTGTAGACATTTCTAATTAGTACATTAAAGCCGTTTCCTGATACTTAGAAGCATAAAAGTTTCTGTTTTTTATCTTTTGGTAAGCTCTGAGAAATATACACGACAGTTTAATGTTGTAAGATTAACTAGGGGCATCAACCTTTGTTTTCATAGCTAAACGTAAATAAAGTCAATTAATTTTTAAACGAGGCCAAAAACAGACAATATTTAGTCAAATATAGACAACTAAAATTTAAAAAACTAACTTCGTTTCGGTCCTAATCTAGAATTTTTTAGGTTGAACTAAATAACAATGCATAAAATTATTATTTTACAAATATATTACATTAGTGCCAAAGAAGACAAAAATTAAAGAACCAAAGAACAAATATTTAAAGGTAACAATTATACATTTACTACGTTATATTTAATGAATTAAGACATAATATATACTACTAAGCAAATCAGTGTCTTTACATGTGTTTGTTGATCGGGATTTGTAATTACAGTCTTTGTCTAAAATTTGGAAAGTATCCCATAATCTAAAATATGTTTTGAAATAACAGATAATTTGTCTTGTTAAAGCTTGTTATTGGATCTCTGTTCTTTGCTTCATTGAATTTTTGTTGTTTTTGTTCACTAATTATTGTAATTCTTTTGCTCTGCTGTAATTTATTTGTAATGTAATAATTTTATGTATTGTTATTTAGTTCAACCTGAAGAGGATCCAGATCAGGACCGAAACATGTAGCTATTTTTAATTTATTGTTCTTTATGTTTTACTAACTTTTAGTCTGTTTTGGCTTCTTTTCAACATTAATTTAAACTTACAGTAATTAATAAATATTATATTGAAATTAATTTATCCCTCTCAAATTTTAATAAATGAATTTATAACTTCAAAGAACTGAAAATTTTTTTTATAAAATCATTTTAAAATTTGGGTATTTTTGGCTAATACAATCTATACTATTTTAAAAATAAATAAAGAATTTAAATTAACTTTAAGATTCCAAGTGTGACGTAAATATAACGTCTTCGATTCAAATACTTGTCTCAATACTTTACCTTTTCATCTGTATTTTATCCATAATTTTTTCTGCTAACTGGCAATAATCATTCATTAAACTCAACAATGCAGCCAACTGCTGAATAAATTTTTTATATCGTTTTGTAGCACACTACTGAATGTGAGGATCTGTTTTCTTCATATGAGTGGTCGCAGTTCGTATAAACAACTAATAGATATTCCGTTTCCTGTTTGCGTCTCTTCCAAACAATTTCAAATAAGTGGATTTTGGAAATCGGATACTGTTATTTGTATAGAATGGAAGTAACTTAATTTGCGAGCCGTCCGTTTCGATGTGAACGTAGTTTTCTTCAAAACGCTATTTGCGGCAATCCGTGATTGAACGTTTTGCGGACAAAATAGCACTACATTTTTTTCTCTCCCTTACTGTTCATTACAATTGTTTATAATTTCTCTTTATAGTCGTGCCAACATCGTGGTCACTAGCGGCTTCCTAATTACGTGTTCCCAATCAGGAAATTTGAATACACGGTCAAACACCTTTGCTAGGAATCGAACCCGGCACCTCTGTTATGCGAGGTTGACACTAGCCACTATATCACAGAGAAGAGAATACAAAATTTTCTTATAGATAAAATTGGTTCGTTATTTAAATTCGTGGAGAATATTTGGCCAAAAATAGTACACATGTTCCCTGCAACCCGGAAACAAACCTGTGGCGGTGAGGTTCGATGTCATCTTTAACGGCGGGGATAAAATAGGCAGAATCTCTATTACGTAGTAAAAGGCTGACGTTACCGTTGAATAAATATTTTCAGGGTTAACGAGATTGGTAGAAATTCATCCGATTTGTTTGAGTATCATTTGAACCTTTTCGGCATGAGGGGGAGGATTGAGGGTGGAACGGAGCAAAAAATAACATTAGTATAAATCTTAAACGCATGGAACAATTTGTGTAGACACCTGTGGACATGTTACTAACGATCTAGGAACAAACACTGAGTGGGGAAAACACATCTAGCATACATAAAATAGGCTATCTCTGTTTTTGACTCTATTGCGTTACCGGGAGTACTTATGACTCTTACAGAGTACCGCGAGAAGTTTAGACTTTCTCAAAAGAATTTAGCGGCGAAATATGGTGTAACGTGTCACGTTTTAGGACAATTTGAAAAAGGAACACAAAATTTTTTAATTAAAAGTTTTACAGTATAGCAGAGGCGTTATGGATTATTATCATAGATCTAATTCCTCTGTAAAATAAAAATTGGTTAGAAAGCAAAGAAATAATATAAAAAATATATATAAAAAGATTAACGAACACGAAATATATTTAACTTTCTTACGTTACCGGGGTCAATTTTCACTCCAGTAAGCTACCGCGATTATTTTCTTCTTTCTGAATGAACTGGGACTATTTTATATTTCAGTTCCTCATCATTTTCTAGGAGTACTTTTTCTCTGTTTTATTCAGGGCAATATGGTCGAATAATTATCCCTTGGTGGCAATCAGGCAGCATTAACAATTAATTCCGTAAGCCGACTCATACGGACCTTTACCTACACGCTAACAGTTTCCACCTCCCGGCTCACAAAAGGGCTGTGCTTTCCACTCTTACACATAGAGCGAGAATGATATCGGATAAGGACCACTTGGCAGCCGAAATGGATCACCTTCGAAGTGCCTTATCAAGAAACGGTTACACCGTTGGTGAAATTTCGCGGGAAATACATGGAACCAGGAAGAAAAAAGAGGAGTCGACCGGAAAAAGAGCGTATATTCCATATTCTATAGTTAGTCGCATACTGGCCAAGCATGATATAAAAACGGTGTTTCTAACACAACGTAAAATCAAAGATATGCTCAGGAATGTAAAAGACGATGTAGGCCTAAAGACCCCTGGTATTTATGAAATACCTTGCGACTGTGGCATTAAATACATAGGGCAAACAATCAGAACCGTAGATGAAAGAATAAAAGAGCATAATAGACATCTACGATTAAAACAACCCAATAAGTCAGCTATTGCCGAACATGCCTTGTTAACGGGCCATAAAATAGATTTCGATAAGACGCGTATTCTGGACCGAGCTAATTGCTATTGGGATAGCGTTATTTTGGAGGCAATAAACATCAGGTCCAGTGAGAATTTACTGAATAGAGATTCTGGATTCCAATTGAGCCTGGCTTGGAACCCATTGTTTCACCGGAGGAACGCGGAGCTGAGTCCCAGGACCCCAGATGCAGCGGAGATGGGCCACGTGACCGCAGCCACGGGGGACTAGAGCATGACTAAGCAAGTGGACCAATGGGAGACGCCTTCGCTCCCGCGTCCACATCTAGCCAATCACAGGCGATTTGTGCTTGCACAGACTTGCCTCAGACTATATAAATGCTTACACTCACCGAATTTGACACTTCAGTCTGAAGACGATGGCAGAGCAAGCCATCGAAACGTCACTGTTAAAATCTTTGACCCGGTTGGAAACTCGAGAGGAATTTATAAAAGCACGAGAGATATTTTAACAGACGGGAATATAGGTTTGAAATAGGGTAGTGGAGAGTAGATGATACAGATATTAGTCAGTGGGGAAAGAAATTTGGGAGGGGGAAGTAAGAGTATCTGAGAGTCGACAAGTGAACCATTCGTAGTAACAGTGCGACGGTAACTAATCCTACTTACGTAAGAGAAGGAAAGAAGACTTACGTCAGGCTACGGCAAGGTGACTTCGCCCGTCAACGTTACCGCGGAACCAGAATTTTAGGGAGGAAAATCCAGGTAACCGTGCCAGAGCCGACAGAGGAAGCAGCTGCGGCACAAACGCGGAAGTGCGGAACCCAGGTGTGTCAGTGTCAATTAATACAACAAAATGTCTAATGATTACCTTTCAACTTCGCAAATCACCAACACATTAATGGCCCTTATTAGATTAAATCTCACGCTTAGCTAATTGTGGCATATTAGACTCTTATGTGGTACACCCAGAAAAGTTCCGGTCCTTGTCCCACTTCCCAAAACGTTATACTCCGGAAGATTTTCGTGGTGAACTTGTTGTCTAGGGAAAGTTTAGTAACCACCATATTTTATTTAAATATATATTTCAATAAATTAATTTGTTTTAAAGATAAAGTCATAAATTTTTACTAATTTTAATTTAAAAATTATATCTCCCCCAGTCCTATTATTCAACACTTTCATTAAATATTAATTTTAGACAAATATGAAGTTCATGAACATAGGTAGGAAATGTTTTGTATTAAATTTTGGCCATGAGAAAATAATATGACTGCTAGTAACTTGTATTAGAATTAATTATCAGTCCGTCGTGTTTAAGTAACACACATTTAGTGTTGAAATATTTTTTTATAATATTAAATTGCAATAATTTGAAAGCTGCTTTAGTTTAAACACGCCAATTCGGCGACGATCATGTGTATGTGTGTGGCTATTTTGGACCCAATGCAACATAAAAATCTTGCACTTAATGGACCAACACAGGTCAAGCCATAAAGTGTTCCGCTTTTTTTTCCCGAGTGAACCGCAAGGGTTGGGTGTCATTTTGTTGTCCGCGGGACATAGAATATAAATTGTTGCGTGTTTTATCTGGCGGACACAGGACAGAGAGTTGAAAAGTGAATGTGTGTGAGTGTGTGTGTGTGCCCGTCTATCAGGTCCGCAGAAATCGGTGGAAATTCTGCAATTTTGCCCCTTTACATTTAAAAGTTGTGTTCATCGCAATTCACGAAACGTCATTGCATCATAGTCATCTATTGAAGGGTTACAGTAATTATTGACGGGATATCCTAACAAATTAGGCATCGCGATATTTGCAGCGCCACGCGGACGTTCCTGAAACTCGTCAACAATTCACCAAAGCTTTCGTAGGCAATTTCATGTCGAATTATCCGTTAATAATTTAACTGCAGTGCATTTTCACACCATTAAGCAAATTAGCATGGTGTCGAATTAGATGTATTATTTAATTGTAATCCCGGGGAATGGATGTTGACGAAACGTGCATCGGTGATATTCACGAGGAGAAACTGCGGTTCAGCTCAGTCTACTTCCATAGCAATTTTAATAAAAATATACTAAAATGTAATTATATTTGTATGATTATTTGTAATTATTTTTCAAATTTAGACGCGTGGACAGCCTGCAACTAAACCGGGTAAAACCCTAAGAAAAGCCTTGGGTGTGTTGGGGCAAAAATTAACGTCTGTTTTTTTTTAATAAATTGATAAGAATTCTTTCTTCTTCTTCTGCTCTACAGGCCTTGGCCTACTGGGTCGACAAAGGGCTTTTTTTTATTGATAGTAATTTTACTTGACCTGTTTTCTAGATTCAATAACAGGTCTGTTTAACAATATTTCTCTTTTGTTGGTACATTTTTTTACATAGATATAAATATGTATGAATACAGTAATAAATTATATGCGTATATTTAAATTTGTTTTAGCATGTAAGATCATCATCTGTTACACTAGTTTTATTATTATATTATTTTCGTGGAGAGACTGAAGAAGAGAATTCTTAATTTCTTTGTCTCCTCATCCTTTCAACATTTATACATTTTGTTTGTGAAACATCTCCGGTTTTCCGGTTACGACCCACGTTTCCGGATCTCCATGACGCGTTGGTCGAGTAGTTGTAGGTTCAAATTTTTTTACTAATTTTATACTCTAATTATTTATGACTGTATTTGTATTAGCAGAGTTATGTAATTTGTTTAAGATAATTACTTGAATAATCTTACTATTACTATAATTTATATTCTATTTTATGTTGTGATGTCTATATTTTGGTTCCTGGATTTGAATGTCCGGTCCGATGATGAGTATATTAAGTCTTATGATGTAATATTTAAGTTTCTATATTTTTAGTCCTGTATTTTGTCAGTTCTAAAGCGGATATCAGATTTGTCAAATTTTCTAGGGCCGTGGTGAGTGGTGGGTTTCTTATTATTTCCCATAGACTTTCTTTTCTTAAGGTTTCTCTTATTGTGTTGTCTACCTCATAATTGGGGCATTCCAGTATGGCGTGTTCCGGTGTTCCTCTCTCTCTCTCTCCACAGGCACATAGATTGTCTGGTCTGCTATTTATTCTTCCCAGATATTGTCCGTATGGACCATGACCAGTAATAAAATGTATAAGACCCTTGGTTGGGTTGAGGTGTCTAAGCTGTAATCTATCTCTTATGTTAGGTAGAATTTCGTACACCCTTCTCCCTTTATTCGATGAATTCCATCTTTCTTGCCAAATGTTTAATATTTCTTCTTTAATTTCTATTTTGGTATTTGCTTCCTTGCCTAAAATTTCTACGACTTTGCACTGGTTCTCTTTTTTGAGCCAGTATTGTGCGCTCCTTTTCCTGATTTCTAGATCCAATGGGACAACAGCTAGGAGAACTGTTAGTGCTTCTGAAGGGGTTGTACTGAAGGCATCTGATATTCTTAACAAAGTTTTCCGCTGAATTTGTTGAATTTTTAGCATTGGTTTAACTAGTCTCAATCTATGCGCCCATGTGCTCGCTGCGTAACCTGTGATTGCTGCTAATATTGAGTTAACAAATTCAGCGGGAAACTTTGTTAAGAATATCGGGTGTCTTGAGTACAACCCCTTCAGAAGCACTAACAGTTCTCCTAGCTGTTGTCCCATTGGATCTAGAAATCAGGAATTGGAGCGGACAGTACTAGCTCAAAAAAGAGAACCAGTGCAAAGTTGGAGAAATTTTAGGCAAGGAAGCAAATACCAAAATAGAAATTAAACATTTGGCAAGAAAGATGGAATTCATCGAATAAAGGGAGAAGCGTGTACGAAATTCTACCTAACATAAGAGAAAGATTACAGCTTAAACACCTCAACCCAACCAAGGGTCTTATACATTTTCTTACTGGTCATGGTCCACACGGACAATATCTAGGAAGAATAATTAGCAGACCAGACAATCCATGTGCCTATGGAGAGATAGGAACACCGGAACACGCCATACTGGAATGCCCCAATTATGAAGTAGACAAGACAATAAGAAAAGAAAGACTATGGGAAATAATAAGAAACCCACCACTCACCACCAGTTTTTTTATAATTTAAATACTAAATATTACAAAGTTGCGTCTCTCATTTCAGACTTCTTCAGGTAAAAATTTAGCTGTACATGGAACCTTACCCCATGACTCCTCCTAATTTTTTAAAGTATATTTTGTAACACGATTTTTTTGTATTATTATAAATATAAGTAACACTGAGATTACTTGAATTTTGCAATGAAATCAACAGAATTAACATGCAATATTTTTGAAAACATAATTAAGATTCCCAGAATGGGAAGGAAGATAGTAAATGAGTCAATCAGCCTCTTCCTCAATTTTTTTATAATTCAAACATTAAATATTACAACGTTCGGTATCTCATTTGAGACTTCTTCAGATAAAAATTTAACCGTACATGGAACCTTACTCCATGACTCCTCTGGTTCCCTCTATAGCTAAATTTTCACCTGAAGAAGTCTCAAATGAGAGACTGAACGTTGTAATATTTAATATTTGAATTATAAAAAAAATGAGAAAGAGGCTGCTTAACTCATTTATTATTTTGTGATTTTCCTTACCATTCCGGGAATAGTAATTACCTTTTGAAAAATATTGCATGTTAATTTCATTGCAAATTTCAAGTAAACTCAGAGTTACTTATATTTCTAGTGATACAGAAAAACGTATTCCAAAATATACTTCAAAATATTACACTTTTTATTCTTTTTACGCTCATCTTTCTACTAAATCTAAAGTGTTATTTAAGGACTTTAATATTTCAGTAATCGTAATATATATTTTAATTCTTTATTTCACTTTGTGGTAAAAAATAAGTTGGTCTGAATACTTTAATTAATACACTTCTTGTAACATTTGTTCTTACTGCTACATGGGTCAGACTAAACGTTTTTTGTCACTTAGAATTAAGGAGCATAAAGCTAATCAAAATATTCCTCCTTATAAACATTCACGTATTAAAAAACATTGTCTGGAACGAAATTAAGTTTTTAATTTTGTTATTTTAGATAAGGAAATAAATTTTACGAAATATTTCTATATATAGCATATTAAATCCAACAATTTTTTCTCTCAATATAAAATATGACACTTCTCAATTAAATAAATTATGGTGCCACGTTTCTGAAGGATCGTGTGATACAGTAACACACGGATTATCGGCTGTAAAAAGACTCGTACTGCGAAAGGCTGCCTCCGCTTCGAGGTCCAGTACAATTTATACATTCATGGAATATTTCAGAAACAGAAAATTCTTGAAACTGAAAATACTATTAATGAAAAGTAAACGAAGTAAATGAAGTGAGGAAATGGAAAAAAAATAGTTGCGTTGAGTGGGATTCGAACCCGTGTCCACAGTTTTTCATCTTTTGTTTATTCTTCAGTTTTCATTAGCTTTGTTCTTATTACTTCAGTATGTTACAAATATATAGTTCTGGTCGAAACGTCAATTTGATATTAAGTTTGAAGTCTCTTGTTCAAAATGTAATAATTGTCTGTTAAACAGGCTGCTAATTATTGTGCTCTTTGTCATCATGTGCCGAATTATAATTAAAATATAAGGGCATAAAAGTCAGGTACACAATAAAAGGAACTGCGCCACATTAAATGCGCAATATGGCGTCTATTATTGTTTACACTAACGTTACGCTCAGATTTGATCAATTATATTCTGAAACTATAAACCGAAGGATAATGATAAAATTAATTATAATTCTTTTGTCTATTGAGGTGTTGGAGGTTTTCTTTATTTTTTACATACGTATTGTATAATGTACCGGAATGCATAGTTTAAAGTTCGAGCACAGTGTTGTTCAATTCGAACTTGAGAAAATATCAAATGGTGTTAATAACAATAGATAAGATTTTTTAATTATTGCTGTAATTTACTAATACAGAGCATATACTTAACCAGTTTTAAAAACAAAATTTTGATAATATTATAATTTAGATTGCCTGCTCAGTGTCCATTCACCATCCACAATGAATTACTAAATATTTTCTTTATGACAATACTAATTAAATAAATAATGTTGACAGTCAAATGTTTTAACACAGAATAATTCATATAACTACTATGAAGCCTATAATTCATCATAAAACTTAAAACTAATACATAGTTATGATTTATATTCATATATAAATCTGTGAAATTGAAAAGAAAATTTTACGTGGTCATAGCCTATTAAAGCTTTTTTGAATATATTAACATTAATGGATTATTAGTGGAAATTTTTTTATATTTACAAAAAATCGAATATGATAATAATGATTCCTTATGTTAATCAGCCACTTTAATAACCAAAATTTATTTAGCAGGAGCTTTCGGTATTGCCATAGTCATTAACAAAATGAAATACAAATTTTTTGAAACAATACAAAAAAATTATTATACAATGAAATTCGTTTGAAATTAACACAATATAACAAATTTGTTTTTTTCAATGATTTAATGTTAAAAATACTGTACATACCCTCATGTAATTTAGTACATATATATATATATATATATATATATATTTCATGTGCTAACCAAGCACAATCGTCAACATACAACTACGAATTGTCGAGAATTTACATTGAAAGTCTTTTTTCAATGAGTCCTCTGCTTGTAATTTTGCCACGTCAAAAGTCGACTTATCGAATAATTTTGGTTATTAATGTGATTAACATAGGGAAAAAAATAATGCTAAATAAAAATCAGTCTTTTAACAAAATTTAATAAACTTCTTGTTTTCAATTGTTTAAGTAGTTTAGGTGGAACAAATGTTCAAAGCGCTGAAAAGTGTTAATTTTTAAGTAGCCCTATTAAGCTCATAGTAAAAATATTATATTTCCTCTCCACAGTTTTATTTAATTTCAAAAGTAGTACTGACAATTGATAAAAATGATCAGACCTACATATACATGTTAAAAATACTCAAATATATTCAATTACGCAACGCAAAGAACATTCTCAATACTGCCAAATAATGAAAATAATTTTTTCAATATGTCAAGAACAAAAAAGGAGTTTACAAAAACAAAATTTTGTACATTGCTACGCCTGTACAGCTTCATTTACAGGAATTTCAAATTTCAGTTCCAGTGTCCCTTAAGTGACTCATTCATTTCTTATGTACTAATTTCAAATTTGACTTTAAAGAACGATTATCCCGCAATACCGGAGTAGTTGACGTTTTACAGTACGAACGCCGAATCGTAATTTGGTTGGACGTTTACTACTTAGTTAGCGCAGTGAACTGTTTAATGGGCTTGAAACGTGGAGCACGCGTTCCCTCGGAGAAGGCGTCTAGGTAATTGAGTCGATGCGTTTATCACTTAAGGAAGCTTTCCCACGAACACGGCGCTGCACTCCGACGCTGGACGCTCGACGTCGAAATCCTACTCCACGCCCCGTGACTGGGTCTCAGTCCAGAGACTTAAAGAGTCGCCACTTGATACGACTCTCCAACCCTCCACAAGCAGCGCTAATTAACACTCATACATCAGCACTAGAGAAATAGATATAACTAGCTCAACTACTCGGCGATCACCCAAGTAATAAACCAGGAATGTAAAGACACTACAATCTACCTCTATTTTCAAAAAGTTTACAATGTAAATTGAAAAAAAAATGAAGAATAGAAGTATTTTACAGACATTTCCATTTCCAAGTTGTCTCAAAAGAAAAGGTCAAATGGAAAAAAATTACAGAGAATCGAATTTCCAATCGACTGTGCCGTCAGAATATTTATAAAACCATCAGCAGAGGTCTAAACTTTCAAGTGTTCAAAATTCAGCTATAGTTCAGGGGGTTGATTAACCTAGGAAATAAATACATCTACTGATAGGTAGATGATATTGTAGTATTAAGGGAGTCAGAAGACTTGGAAAACATAATAAATGGCATCAACGTGATCCTGAAAAAAGAGTACAACAACATTCGGATTAAAATGTAGGAAACCAAGGCAATGGAGTGTAGTATGGGAGACATTAGAATACCAAAGGATGGTAGATTTGGGTAGAAGTTAAGGAAGTCTGCTACTTGGGTAGCATAATAGTACGATAGTTCGTTCAGTCAAGCACGGCTTTCGCATAAAGAAGTATTTTAACTTACGGGTAATGTAAGTGTGACTATTATGAAATCATTACTACAAAATTAAAAATGAATATGATAAAGGTACCAAACTGCAAGGAGGAGAAATAAAAACCCTACGCTTTTCCGATGGCATTGCAGTATTAAAGGAATAAAAAGTAGACATGGAAACGATAATGAATAGCATGAACGTGGTCCTGGAGAAAAACGGTTCAATATGAGGATTAATACAGGGAATACCAAGGTAATGGAGTGTACGTTACGAAACTGCGGAATAACAACAGGTGTTGGATTGGGAAGGGATATTTTAAACGAAGTTAAGGAATTATGCTACTTGGGGTGCGTGATAACTAGGGATAGTAGAAGTATAGAGGACATTAAGGCGGCTAATATGAATACTACGAAACCATTATTAAAAATATTGGTAAGGAGTGTGGCGTGATATAGGTGCGAAACTGAGGCGATAAGGATTACAGACAGTAAAGTAACAGAAACTTAGTGTGATAGAAGAATGCTAAAAATCAGATGGGTGGATAGGGGAAGTTATAAACAGAATAGGGAAAAGTAAACAATATGGAAGAGAAGGGATAAATAAGTCTTGGAAGAAGAGTGCAGCATAAGGAATAATAGAGGGAAAACCGAAGTTATGAAGTGTAGTTTGGAAAACAGTGGAATAGCAAAGGTTGTTAAAATAGGAAGGGATATTTTGAAGGAAGTTAAGGAATTCTGCTGCTTGGCACGCGTAATAACTAGTGATGGTAGAAGTATAGTAGACACAAAGAGTAGGATAGCACAGGCAAGGAAGGCTTCGCGAAAAAGAGAAATTTACTTACGGGTGATATGAGTGTGGTTATTAAAATGTTGGTATGGAGCGTGACGTTATATGGGTGTCAAACGTGAACGATAGGAGTTGCGGAAAAGAAAAGAATAGAAGAATAGAAATGTGGTGTTATAGGCGAATGCTGAAAATCTATTGGATGGATAGAATCACAAACGAGGTAGTTCTAAACAGAATAGGGGAATAGCGAACAATATGGATGACGTTCACCAAGAAAAGGAATAGATTAAGAGGCCACGTTATAAGACATGAGTGTCTAGTAAAATTAGCATTACAGGGAAGTGTGTGGGGTAAGAACAGAAGAGGGAGGCAAGGGTGGAATATGCTAAGCAAATTAGGAAGGATGTGTGATGTTGTAGTTATGCGGAAATGAATAGGGTTGCATAAAATAGGTTAGCATGGAGAGTTGCATCAGACAAGTCTTAGGACTCAATACCACTACAACTGATTGGTCTCGGTGAGACAAAGAGACTAAACTGTTATTTGTCTCCTTAACAAGAGTACAAAATTTTCTAGAGACCGAAAATCACCCGAAAATGTGGATAAAACGGATGTTTGTTGACATTTTCACATTTCGCGTGCATACAGTATTGTTGATTTTAAAGTTCAAAGAATTTTACAATTTTACCTGCAATGAATATCACTATCAAATGCGTATTTTTTATTCCCCTTTCGGATCAAGCAATTACAAAATATTAAAATTTAATACCAATTGAATGAGATGAATAAATGGATATTAATTATTTAATTGCTATATTAATATTAATAATGAGCCTTTATAAATAAGAAAAAAACAATTTACTTTACCCTAAACAAATTTATATCTATTTTACAATGTTGATATTTCAAACTTTAAGCCGGCAAGTATTTCTTAATTAACACTGTATATGCATTTACAAAAAATGATATTAATAAATTTCTTAAAACTAACAAATCAGAATCTTTAAACTCAGGGTCGTATGTTATGGGCCTTCTGATAGATCAGAATATTTCACACAAAATCTACAGTTACAGTATTAATTAGTCGTCATAATGGACCTTCCTCGTTACGATTCCCACCAAATTTAGATCAAGAATATAGGCAACCTGCATTCACTTATTTTACTTATATAACTTCAGTATATTGAAAATATATATATTTCACTGGCAGCTTCGGGTCCTGAAGAACACGTGTGCCAAATTTGGTCAAATTCTGATCAGTAGTATGGACACCTAGAGCTGGGACAAACATACTGATGAAAGGTTTTAGATATATAGATGCAAAGAATTACTGCAACAGGCCAATAAAAAGAAGCTCAACTGGTAAAGAAACTTCAAAAGACTGCTGACTGAAGTATACCGATTGAAATCTGGTATTGGGAACCACAAAAATGAAAAGAGAAAAGCAGAGAAGAAATGTTCAAGAAGTAATTAGGCAAAACAGAAGACGATATGTTTAACAAAGAAAAAGTAGCAAATGGGTTGCATGAACGATCTTCAGGATTGTATGAAAAAACTTCTAATGAAAATAAGGTTGAAGCTTCTGCGTAAAGCACAGGGCCTCAGCAAATCAGTTCGTAATGACAATCATCACCATAGCAAACCTTTTATTAACCTCGGTCACATTCACCGCTTGTAATATGAATATTTCATATATCTACAGACAGAAAGATAACGAACGAGTGAGAAAGACGCGATAGTTTTACAAGATCTAGATAAAGTTAATAGCTTGTGGTGTTTGGTCTTCGTTTACACCGCAAAAATATTATTATAACAAGGAATTGTTAAAAAATAAAAAAAGGGTAATTAATTTGAATATATTCCATTTAATTATGATATTACATTATAAAATTTCCAAAAGAAATATAACTCAAATTAAGTTTTAGTGAAAAATATATATAAATTTACGAATATCAAATTGGCTCAGTCGGTAAAGCAAAAAAAAGAATCTATGCAGCTTCTAAATGGCTGCTCCCGGGAACGCGGGTGACGAACGATATAATTGAAATTTAAAAATCGCGAATCAAACGAGAATGGTTTAAGTGGAAAGCCGGGTAAAAATGCCGTTACCAGATGTTAACAAGGGCCTGGTGACGTCGTTCCTGGTTTGCCGTGCTGGATGTTCTTTTGCTGAACACGTCTCCTCTAGCGCCTCTTCTTCAGCTTAAATCTCCATCAAATGTTATCTTTTTGTTTTCCGTACTACAAATGAATCTTCTTTCTCGAACATGCCGAAATTAACTTTTACGCATGCCGAAATTAACTTTTACGCCTGTTCAGCCACTGCTCTCCCATTCCGACCTTCTCAGGACAGCTCCCGGGACCAAGTGTCGAATACAATGCACCTCAGGCAATAAATAATGTTGTAAACGGCGACGTTTCCCGCCCACTCGGCCTCACCAAACCATTCTCGTTTTTCGTCCTGCTGTACGCAAATAACAAAAACTAAATTATTTTTGCTTTACCCGTTGAATGTAGGGCTCATGAGTCACCACAAGCTGGATTCAAGAAAATAAAATGAAAACTAATGGAAAGAAAAGCAGCTCAATCTCGTTTACAAAACGCTCCTTGTTAAATAAGACAGAATATAGAATAGGTGGGGAATTAATTTCAAAGGTAACAAGCTGCAAATATCTGGGGATATATTTCAACAGCAGACTTGGGTGGGAAGAACAGCTGAAAGCGTGGAATTCCTTACACTTCATAATAAGGAACTTGAAAAAGGAAAGTTCAAAATCAAAGGAGGTGGCATATTTATCCTTCGTTAGACTAATTTTGGAATACGGGGCGGTTTTTTGGGATCCTTATAGAAAAAAAATCAAATAGAATCATTAGAATAAGTTGAGAAAAGGGCGAGTAGGGGTGGGTCATAGGAACGAAAAAGTAGAACAACTAGGTTAGGAGATATTGTCGGAAAGGACAAGTCTAAGAAAACGTGTGAAGTGGGTCTTTTGAATAATATATATATGCATAGTTGAACTCAAATGTTCAAGCCAAAGTGAAATGAAATGTTAAGTTCTAGAGTTTCTCTTTTCATTTTTTCAGGGGTATAGACAATTTAAATTACTATGACTGTTTTCTAGATTAGGAGTATTATCTATACCTATAAATAAAATCGAAGTGCCTGTCTGTCTGTCCGTATGTTTGCTTTGAAAAGGCTTCGAAACAGCTCATCGGATTTAAATGAAAATTTGAAGGTTTAAAAAGATGAGATATTACTGCATATTTAATTTCGATATGTTGCAGAAGATATTAATATAATATGAATAAAAATATTAACTCTATGGGAATATTTCTTACACCTGCCGCGGGGTGTAAACGAACTGCGAGTTATAAGTTCTATTACGAGTTCCTGTATCATTCATCCCACTTACTATTTATTGTTGCAGCAGGCTGAAAAAAAATTAACTTCTTTGGATCGTCGATACGTTGTATACATAAATTGGTTTTATTTCTCGCATCAGGTAAATATTAAAATTCAACAATTGCTAATATGAAACTATATCGAGCTTGGTGTCGAAACCCGCTTAACGCAAGTCGCTGTTACATTATCACCTTTAATATGGTATTTAAGTAAACGTATAACCGTAAATTTGGGGGAAATTTTTTATACTGTTAGAATACTGAAAATATGTTTATTCTTGCTACTGTACCGGGGGTATTTTGGACTCTCTCGAGATCCTGGGAGTATATTTGAGGTTAATATTGTGACGTTTACGATGTCGATTTAGTTATGAGTTAACCAAGAATTAAATAATGTGCCTGGATAATATAAATAAATTCCCGGGCAACGCCGTTTTCTCCAGCAAGTGTACAAATAATTTCATTATGTATCTTCCACCGGACTTGCCATCAATTGTAGACTAACAATAAATACAATGCAATATATACAAACTGTTTTAAAATAAAAAAATACATAAACGACTGTTTTTTAAATATTGATGTCTAGAAAATTAATTATTTAAGTTGAAGGAAAGAAGAAGTCAGCGTTCGTAAAACCTATATCTTTTAAGAATGATAAACAGAGAACTGTTACTAGTGTACGAAAATGTAATTCTATTAGAACACAAGATTATAATAACGTTGCATTATCCTCAGAGCCATAAATTATCCAAAGCCTGGAGCCAGATTACAACTAAACAAACAGAGCAAAATTAGCTAAACTATAGCAAACACATAAATACCATTTACTACAATTAGTTTATGCACTACGTTTCTATTATAATAAGGCTTTAATAGATTTCGAATAGTTAATTTTGAACCGATGAAGTTTCGTTAGTCTCTGCTTTTCTCGACATCGAGTACCCATTAGATTTTTTTGGGAGGGGGGGTAAGGTTACATGAGGGTGGTCCTGAAACAGGCAACTCCCTTTCAATAGAATAGGAAGGGATAGAATATTTTTAATGGATAGAAATTTTAACCAAAAAAAATTAATTGGTACCTCAAATGACTACAGTTGTGATATATTATTAGTTTTAATTAACTATTCATAATTTCACACACCAAGCCTACTTTTGCAGCTCACGAAAATATTAATACTTAAGTCCAGTCGGGAAACAACTTTTAAATGTGGTAAAACTAAAATTCTTGGCATAATTTCTGTAACTTTGACATTATGATCACTACTTTTCGTTTTGTAACATTAACAGATTTATAAAAACAACAAATAAAATAAAATGGTAACTACAACAAAAATATTAATATTGGAAAACTATTAGGCCTATCAATATTTTGAAATGTGTGGATAACAACCTAATGGATTTAAAATTACTCTGTTGACCATTGAGCATCTGTAATTAATTTTCTTAAGGGGCGTTGGTATTCATGGAATAAAAATGAAGAACATTGTATGTGTTGACATACCGTGCGTTTAATCATCTGTACTACGTCTTACAATGTTTGTACCTTATACGTTCCTATGCCATTTATCCGTTGGCCAAAAAGTTATTTTTATTTTGTAGTGTTTAGCCTAGAAAAGGTTTCTATTGACCTTTGGAAGAATTTGTGTTTCTGTCTTCTCCCCGTAAGGCCAAAAAAATAGTTCTTACGCAACGCCTTCTCGTAACCTGCCAAGCGAGATGATTATATATACTAAATATAACTAGCATTTAAGTAACCTAAAACAAATTCCAGAGGAACTCTGGAATATTTTAAGCAACATTTGTAAATAACTAATATTAAATTAAAATCTAGGGCATTAATTAATTATTATTTATAAAGTATTATAACACTCAAATCAATGACATTATCCGTAGTACGTCTTACAATGTTTATCCCTTATGAAATTTATTCGATTGCCACGATTTTTTTTTAATTTGAGAGTGTTCATCCTATAAAAGGTTTCTGTTGACCTTTGGAAGAAGCTGGGTTCCTTTCTTCCCCCTATAAGACCAAAAAATAGTTCCAACGTAAAGACATATAGAACTTATAACGCCTTCTCGTAAACTGTCAAGCGAGATGATTATACATCTTAAATATAACTAACATTTAAGTAATCCAAATAAATTCCCGAGTAACGCCAGAAAAATTTAAGCAATATTTGTAATTAATTATTATTAAATTAAATTCTAGGTCATTATTTAATTATTTATAAAGTATTGTAACATTCAAATGGACATCATCTGTACTACGTCTTATGCGTTCCTATGCTATGATTTTTTTTAATTTTAGTGTTCACCCTAGAAAAGGTCTGTTGACCTTTGGAAGAATATGGGTTCATTTCTTCGCCCCGTAAGGCCAAAAAAATAGTTCCAACGTAGACAGATAGAACTTGCAACGCTTTCTCGTAAACTGTCAAGCGAGGTGATTACATATTTTAAATATAACTAACATTTAAGAAATCTTAATAAATTTCCGAGAAATGCCGTAAAATATTTATAAATAACTATTATTAAATTAAATTCGAGGACATTAACTAATTGTTATTTATAAGGCATTATAACATTCCACTGAACGCCAAATAAATCGATTATTGGATTATTAACTGGAACCACTAATTTGACCCATAGAGAAGTATCGTACATGAGATAATTATAAAATGAAAGCCAAGCAGCTTGTTCGGAAGTTGGTTATTTCCCGCGCCTGTTTCCGGTCGGGTCCATGCGTGTTCTCCTTCGACAGAAAGACTAATCTACAACACGCCGAACAAGTCCCCGGGGTCCAATGGTGCAACTCAAGTCTTTTTTCATCGGAAATTAATGGCTAAAATTGTACACCCCAGTATCACGCAAAATGTCCATAAAACACACAAAAAGATATCAGGGCTCTATTCTTAGATTTCCGTAACTGGGAGGCATTACGGAATTGGAGGTTGCAAATTGCGGAAAGGAACCTTAGAAAAAGAAAATAATTTTATGTTTTACCCACAAAAATGTAGATTAAACAAAAAAATAATACTCAAGATTTACTTTAAACAAAATAATAACACTCAAGAACACTCACTCTACAACGATTCCTTTCTTTAATATTTCACAATTCTTCGGTATATATTTACGTTCTTCAATATTTACTGTTGAAAATGTATTCTCCCTGATAATTTTAGATGTCTCATTGTTCATAAAAATTTTCAAACATTACAAAATCATTTATTAAAATAGACATCATCACAAAATATAATACTAATATTTGTTTATCTTTATTTACAAAAGCATCAAATATTGTGATTATTAGCGACAACGATAAGGGAACTAAATTTCTCGAGTGTAACAATGTGAAAAGCACATACAACATCCATAGTCATACCAGGATTGGAACCCACGACCTCGGAAATAATATTACTCTAATCTATAAGGGAATACGGGGTATTCTTAATAACGAATTTTTAACAATGACTTTAATGACAGACATAAATCATGAAAGAACGTGTAATACATTAAAAGTAGTCGATAAAAGGTCTGGAGTTCAGCGAAGTATTTTTTTTTGTGCGTCGTATCTTTTATTACGGCCTTCCTCGGACAATAAAACGGACAGTTCTTCATGCAATACGGAAGAGGGCTTTTACTGACAATGGGTGTCAGTCTCTTGTTAAGTAAATGGCATCCGTTCTTAATTCAAGAAAAATTTGCATACATCAAGTACGGCGAATTGTGTACCTAACTCAAAACATGTGAAGACGCTAGTTCACATCCAACGGTAAAAATTTTCCTATTTGTTGCTACTTTGTGAATACCAACCAATAGATGCTGTTAGAAATGGCAAATGGAAAACCGTAGAAAAAAATTTGGGTCATACGAGGCGAAATGGAAAGTAATTTGGTGTAGTCACTGTGGGTCACCGTCAAGAGCAGAACTGAGTTCTCAGGAGATGCTGAATTTTTGGTATAAGTCTGCACTATTTTGGCCCAGGGCGTCATCCATGCCGCTGTATCGTCCCGATGCCTGTTCCTCTGAGTTGTTCAACCCAAAGCAGAGAAAACAGCGGCAGGTTGCTGTCGGTATCGGTGTCATAAAATTCCTAAAGTTCACAATCCAAGACCTATTTGACAAAACAACTGGTTAAATTTAAATATTGATGTAGACTCTGTGAATCTAAATGTATGTAAATCTGTTTGGTGCAGAAAGGAAAACACGAAGAAGGTGCGAATATGCACCGAAACGTCAATCTTTCATTTTGAATAAATGAATTTGTCTGGTAAGATCAAGAATTATTTTAAAATTTACAACAGACGTTAAAACTAGATATTGTTTATATATAATACTTTTTTTCCTTTGATTTATGTGTGCCTAAGTTTAGTAGTGATTGATGCTACATTAAAAGAACACAAATTAATGTCGTTTTAAATTCACAATAATATAAATTTAAACCATCGTATTGAAAGATAAAAATATTAACGTTTACAGATTATTCACAAAAACTGAAAATTTATTGATTCAAATATTCCTGTCTGTGGAACGATTAATAATAAATTTTAAAACCTAACTTATTGCTACTTCTTTGCATGAAAAGGATGTCATTAAAGAATATGAAATGGGAATATGTATAGTTTGTATAAAAACATTTGGGCTGCAATCAAACGGTAATTTATTTCATCTTTCTACGTTCATGACTCATGAGACGAATTTAACGTACGTTGTGTAGAAATGCTGCAGGATTACAGTTGCATCGGAATCGTGATCGTAGAAGACAATATAATAATTTTGAAATCATTAAATGGAAAGGATAGGTTCATCCTACAGTTCTTATCTATTATTTTTGTGTGATTGAATGAAACTATTGTGACGTTGTCACGTATTATTATCCACGCAGCTGCGCTGCAGTAAGGGTTTATTGTCATTAATTATCAACTTTTTCCTCGTTACATCGTTTGTTTATATCTCTGGTCTAATTGCTACAGCAGGAAGCATGGTATACTGTCAGTGACACCCTAACCACACCATCCTAACCACTTCACAAAAGCAACGTTTCGTGAACTGCGTGTTGGGGGACGGGTTTTGCAGATATTTGTGCGAGGCGTGGGTGGATATTCTTTTTTTTTTCACACTGCTCCGGATGATAGATTGGCAGCCCGAGGGCCAGTCCTGCGGAATCGACGATAAATAAAAAGCACGTGTGTCACACGGGATATCATGGAGGGGGGAACGTAATAGACTTGACCTGGGACCGGCCGGACAATTCACAAACTTCAATAGATGTTAACCGGATATTGCTTCACAGAAATGCCACGAATTGAACTGACCTCATCTCGTACTGCGTTTACAAACTCACTACACTTCAGCCCTTATCAAAATTAATCTTACCTCTGTAACATTCGTTATACACCGGCCTGAATTTCACTGAACACTAACATACGAAGATGTTTCATTCCTACATCTGTAGATTAAAAATTTATAACACTGCTATAAAATAACTGAGTAGACGAAACACACCCTACATGCATAAAAACACTGAATAATTAATTTTTGGAATTATTACTGATTTTTTACTCACATCGGAAAATGTATTCCCAAAAAACATTTATAGCAACTGCTTGTGTTTTCAGTGTATTATGGGAAATGTAATAACTAAATTTGATGATTTTATTTTCTTGGATACAATTACGTGTTTTTTGGAGGACTAATATCTTTGCTTCGTTGAAGCTCTGTCGTTAGTTTTTTATGGTAACTAATTAATAAAATGTGTTTTTGTGGTATTCAGTCCTAAGGCTGGTCTAGTTTAACCCTCCATGCTAACCTTCCTTGCGCAAGACTTTTAAATTTCATATAACACGAATATGCTTAGCGCATTCCACCCTTCCTCTCCCTCTTCTGTTTTTACCCCACACACTTCCCTCTAATGCTAATTATACAAGACCCTCGTGTCTTAAAACGTGGCCTATTAGTCTATCCCTTCTCTTGTTCAACGTTCTGTTTAGAGCTTCCTTCTTACTTACTCTATCCACCCATCTGATTTTCAGAATTCTCCTATAACACCACATATTAAAGGCTTCTATTTTTTCCTTTCTGCATCTGCTATCTTCCACGTTTCGAACCCATATAACGCCACGCTGTACACGAACATTTTTAGCAACGATTTCATAATATTCACATTTATATTACCCGTAAATCAGTTCCTGTTTTGAGCGGAAGTCTTCCTTGCCTGTGCTGTCCTACTCTTTATTTCTACTGTACTTCTACCATCACTAGTTATTACGCATCTCAAGTAGAATTCCTTAACCTCCTTCAAAATATTCCTTCCCAGTCAAAAAGCCTTTTTTATTTCACTGTTTCCCTTACTAAAGTCAATTACCTTGGTTTTCCCTCATATTCAACTCTTCTTCCAAGACCATAGTTTATTATTCCACTGTTTTTAAATATTTCACTTCATTATCTTGTTTTTCCCTGCATCCTCATATTGAATTTTCTCTCCAGGACTGCGTTCATGCTTTTTATTATGGTTTCCAAGTCTTCTTCTGATTCCCCTAATACTACAATATCGTCGGCAAACGTAGGGTTTTTTATCTCTTCTCTTTCAGTATGATTCCATCGTCTCTTCTATATATACGTTAAACAATAGTCCGCATCCCCCCTTTTTAATTCCCTTCTTATGCTATTAAAGGGGAGTTGCCTGTTTCAGGATCACCCTCATGTAATCTGTTAACCCCCTCCAAAAAAAAAGTGACGACAGATCGCGTCCTTGCTTTTCTCCTTTCTAGATTTTTGCTTTCTTTTCTGGTTCTTCTATTCTAATTTCAGCTGACTGCCTTCTGCAGAAGTTATGTATAAGCCTCCTTTCTTGATATTTGATTCTAGTGATCTTCAAAATCCTTAAAAGAGTGTGTTCCTAATTCTACAACTTTGATTTAAGGTGGCGATTACCATTTCCTTGATGGTAAATTCCTCACTGGCGACAATCATTTGAGAAAAACGCGCTGTAAGGCAGAGCCGAGAAAGACCTTAAGTGTGTTAAATACTCAGTTTCGAGGATTAAGTGATTTTAGCTGCGTAGAGAGTTCAATCCTCGGAAATTTCGTCGGACGATTCTCCCTCCACGAAATCTGAAAGGCTGGGAGTCGAGTCACCCACCATCCATTCCCTTTGTGGAGGCATGAGTATAGTCGACCTGGAGAGCAGAAATGATGCAGACGGGAAAGAATCTGTAAAAGAGAAGGAAGTCGGTGGGAAAGAAATTTGGAAGAAGTAGGAAGGTGCAGAGAAAATAATAGAGAAAACAGTAAGTCAAGGATGAAGGAACGTGGAGACGAGAGAGAAAAGTTTGCTTCAAAACTCGAGATAAACTGAGAGAAGACAGTGAAATGTGAAATCCCGTTCACGTAGCTTTCTGGAGTCGAGAAACGAAATATTGAGATGCAACCAATCCGATTTTCTTGAAAGCTTTCCCCAGGTAACGGAGTGAACAGAGGAAGCAGACGCCCCAAAAGCACGGAGACACGGAAACCAGGTGTGTCATTGCAAGTTAGTCACCGGTGCGTACGAAAAATCCACATAAATTACCCTTAAACAGACTAAGTCTAGCTAAACTCAATTTCAGCTAGATCCGGAAATTTTAATTGACCCTAAATTTTTATAAATTGTAATTCAAATTAATAAATATAATTTTTTAAATTAAACTTAATAAATTGACCTTGATATTTATTAAATCCATCCATTCCCCCAGTCAATAATTAGATATTATATACCGATTATGGACACCGAAACTTCCAGAATTTCCCATTACTGACGTTTCGGCTCCTTATAAGTAATGTTAATTTTGATAATGAGAGTAATTAAATGTAATTTCTTTCGTTTTGTATTCAGGTAAAATTTACGTTCGACACAAAAAACGTTGATTTTCAGAGTGCTTCTTGTGGAGCTCTGTGCCATTTGGTCCTGAAGGAGTGGGGATACAAGTCACGCTGTTGTTGACGGGGAACAAAGACAAATTAGTAATTTTAAGTTAAATCGTGTCTCAGATGAGGGCCATTTACAGTAACGACGACAATTCTAGAATTAAAGACCTTAACTGAGGTTTCTATAATATATATTTTTTCTGCTATCATCGCTGTCTGCGGTGTAATACAAGCTTGTCTCCGTGCCAGAATATCCTGTCTTATTCGGTATTCTGTTTACCCTGAGAGTGATGTGCTGAAGGGCTGAAGGGTATTAACTCAGCCACATAGCTCTGGAATGAGGATTCGTCAAGGCTTGGTTAATGGAATCCTCGGCACAACTTGTCTCAACTGCGCCACACACGTGGCGTTTGACAAAAGGGGTAGGGGTGAACAACTATGTTTCCTGCGGTTACACGACTCGACAAACTTTGTAATTTAGGATAACTATGATCCTAAAAACATCGAACTAGACACACAATACCACGAGGCTTTAACCGTTTGAAATTTAACTTTAGGATAATTTTTTTCGGAAAATAAGTAGAAACTAGGAGTAACGAGGTCTAACGGTACCAAGAAATTAGATAAATCCATAAAGGAACTACAAGTCGTAAGTTGGAAGGGATTAACTTGGCAAAAGCAAAAACTAAATAAGTTTGAATTTTCTTAAAGTAATGCACCAAAGCAATGAGAAAAATCATTGCATGAAATTTTTAGAATTTTACTTCAGTTTAACAGTATATTTTGGTGCAAATAAATAAAGATGTTTCTGTTGTGGTTTTCAATCCTAAGACTGGTCTGATGAAACCCTTCATGCTAATCTATCTTGCGAAAGCCTTTTCATTACCAAATAACTACTAAATCCTCCCTAATTTCCTTAGCACATTCCATCCTATGACTCCATCTGCTGTTTTCACCCTCCACACTTCCCTTTAAAAGGTCCTCATCTCTTAAAACGTGTCCTATTAATCTATCTCTTCTCTTGGTCAATGTCCTCCATATTTGTCACTCTTCCCAACATTCTGTTTTGAACTTCCTCGTTAGTGAATCATCTACCCGTCTCATTCTCCTATAGCGCAACATTTCCAAGGCTTCTATTCTTAACCTCTCTGCAACTCCACATCCATAAAACGCTACACTCCATACCAATATGTTTAGAAACAATTTCCTAATACTTACGCTTCTATTACCCTACGAAAATTACTCTTTTTCGCGAAAGCCTTCCTTGCCTGTGCTATTCTACTTTTTATGTCTACTATACTTGTACCATTACTAGTTATTACTCTTCCCTTCAAAATATCCCTTCCCAATCTAATACCCTTTGTTATTCCACTGTTTCCCATAATAACTTCCATTTCCTCGGTTTCTACTCTACTAATCCTCATATTGAACTGTTTCTCCAGGACCCAGTTCATGCCATTTATTATGGCTTCTTCTGATTCCCCTAATACTACAATATCGTCGGCAAAACGTAAGGTTTTTGTTTCTTTTCCTTGCAGTATGATTCCTTGTCCATTCTCTGTTTTAACTTTCTTCATCGCCTGTTCTATATATAAGTTAAACAGCATGGGTGACAGACTGCATCCTTGCCTTACTCCTTTCTTGATTACGGATTTCTTTTCTTGGTCTTCTATTCTAATTACTGCTGCCTGTCTTCTGTAGAGGTTATCTATTAGCCTCCTTTCTCGATATTTTATTATTTTTCTCTTCAAAATCCTTGAAATCATTACCGACGCTTTTTCTAAATCTACAGATATCACGAACATAGGCCGGTTTTTTCTCATTCTGTCAGCTAAAATTAGTCGCAAAGTCAATATTGCCTCTCTTATCCCTATATTCTTCCTAAAAGCAAATTGATTCTCTCCTAACTCGCATTATATTTGACGTTCCATCCCCCTATACACTATTTTCGTTAATATTTTGCACGCATGATATATTAAAAAATTGTCCTGTGCTGTTCGCATCTATCAGCCCCAGTCTTCTTTAGTATCGGTATAATTATGTTTTTACTGGAATCTTCTGGAATTCCTCCTGTTTCGTAGACTTCGAAAACTGTTATATCTCTTTTCCACGCGATGTTCTCGTCAACTCTGCTGGAATGCTATCAATTCCTGACGCTTTACAATTGCTCAGGTCTGTCAGCCATGGCCCTATCAAACTCTGACATTAAAATTTTGTACCCTAACTCTTCATCATCCACCTCCGTTTCTTATCTATACTGACTGACCCATATTTCCACCCTAATACAGCTCGTGTAGATATTTCTTCTATCTTTCTGCTTTTTTTTCTTTATCCAGAATTGATGTTATTTCTGATATTTTTTTCCTCTCTCCGTATAGTTCTTTGATTATCGGTTAAGCTCCGTCTATTTTCCCTTTCACCATGAAATCTTCAACCGCTGAGCATTTATCTAGTAGCTAAGCTTCTTTTGCTGCTTTCTTATCTATCTTATTCTTCAAGCGTCTGTACTGCTTTTACCATTTTCATCTCTCGCGTTTTATATTTACGCCTTTCATCAATTAATTTAATTTTTTATGCATAAAAGATATTTTATAAACGTTGTTAAAGTTCACATATTGCACGATACGTTGCGAGAGGATTCTGTAGATGGCTTTCCCTAAAGACATCGGAAAAGCCGCGGAGCTTTAAGAAAGCGAAACTATTGTGAAAGATAACCGGAGAAAACTGTTCCCTTTCTGATACAAAACCTTCGTCAAGAAAGGGATGCAGCGCCGAGTGCCACTTCAAAAGTTAATGGCGTGTACATATCACGACGAGCGTAGGAAAACGGTAATCAAATATGGCGAAAATATTCTAAAGTCGGTGGGATGAACACGCTTTCTGAAAAATTGTTGGAACTTTCTGAAGAGACGATTTACTTCACAGAAGTGGGACGTATTTCAAATTAATACATGTCAAAACTTTTGCAGCCATTCCTTTGAGGAGAAAACGTGCGAGTCCTACGTGAAACGTATAATAACCTATATTGTAATATATATTATTAATTATGGAAATTCACGATTTTCTGGGATATAGACACTTATTCTAAATAATTCACAACATTAATGAGCATCTTTGGTTTATAAATCAACAATATCAGCACTACTGAAGATGTTGTTAATATATGTTATATATATTAACGATGAAATTCACTCATAACCAATGCTCTCTCTCCATCTCTCTCCACTTCTCTCCCTCTTCCCCTCTCTCCCTCTCTCTCGCCCTCTCTCTGTATATATATATAATTGAATCCCTACTACCCTTACAACAAAAGGTTGCCTGTGGGAGTTTCTCTCGCAGGCATTTCTCCCCAGATGACTGCGGGGTTCACCTGATCATGTCGGTAATGCCTCCTACTCTCTCTGTTTTTTCTTCTTCAAAGTTCTCACTTGCGGAGACACCTCCTAATTTTGGTGCATGTACTGGGGTCGAAGACCTAGGGCATAAGGCAAGACTTGTCCTCTGATCCCATTGTACCAGTCGGCCAAATGCCTCCTGAACCTGGTTGAGACACGGAGAAGGAAATGCTGAGATCCCACATCAAGCTCGTCTCCCGTCATTTGGAAGGGCGTTACCCCATGCCCTACCGACCTGATGCATTTTTTGTAGAGTTTTCCCTGCATCTCTTTATGTGAAATTGTAATAACCTAACCTAAAAGGTGGTTCTTTGGAAACCAACATGGATTTCGATCTGGTTTTTCGTGCGAAAGTCAGATAATCAATTTGTTTCAAGATCTAGCAGACGAAGTCGATCGGGGTTGTAGAATAGACGCCATTGTTATTGATTTTGCAAAGGCTTTCGATGTAGTTCCTCATGACATCGTGATCCAGAAGTTAGATGGGACAGGTGTTGACAAAAGAGTAGTTTTCTGGGTGCAAGAATAGGCTACAAAGTTGGGAAAGAAACTTCAGAACTCGGATCTGTAACATCGGGAGTTCCCCAGGGATCAGTTATTGCCCCATTATTGTTTCTCATATTTATTAATGATTTGCCTAATAGTATTAATTCTAAGGTCCGACTTTTTGCAGATGACTGTGTAATATACAGGGAACTGACCTAGATACACATGGGCTAAGCGAAATAAAATAAAAATCAACAATAGTAAATGTAAGACGATTAGTTTTACTAAAATGCGCGTTCAATATGCCTTGATATATAAAATAGATGGGGAAACAGTGATCGAGGAGACAAACTGTAAATACCTAGGCATTTATTTTAACAGAAAGCTGGGGGCAGGTAAACTATGCTACAAGGAAAGCGTGGAACACCTTGCACTTTGTCATGAGAACACTCAACAAGGGGAATGCGAAATCTAAAGAGAAGGCATATTTGTCATTAGTACACTTGCCCACTTATGGTGCAGCATGCTGGGATCCGTACAGGATAGGTCTAATAGAATCCTTAGAAAGGGTGCAAATAAGGGCCGCAAAAAGGACCTGGGCATGGGAACGAAAAGGTAAAGCGTCTAGGGTGGGATAAGAAGAGAAACAGCTAGGCTACACATTTTCTACAGAGACTTTGCAGGTCAAAAACCTTGGCAGGGAATGCGAGATAGAATGAGGAGTGATCACTTATTTAAATTACAAACAAGGAACCAAAAAACAGACGTTGGAAAATACTCATTCCTAAATAGGACAATTATTGACTGGAACAATCTACCTGCATGAGTGTTTGGGGAACTTCCCCTAACAGAAAGGAAATTTAGACTTAATCTAAGTTCAGTGTAGTGCAGTGTAATAAAGTGATCAGTGCTGCGAAATCTCTAAAAATATACTACGGTGAAATATATTCCCAGTGGGTTTTCTTTTCAGGCAAAAACAATACTTTTTTAAAAAAAGTCATCTTCTGATTCCACACTTATTTATTTATATTGAATACAATTATACATTCAATTATAGGTTAAATATGGTCCTTATGACCAGATATTAATTATTTAAGTTCTACGTATCTGCCACCGGGCATCTGCCCATTTGTAGATTTAATAAATACAATACAAACACCGGGTAGGATCCTTAAACCATATCCCTGGGGCCCTGGTTAACCCTTGGCTACCTTGCTCTACCTTCCGCACCCCCCCCCCTTTTCAATTCCTTTTCTATGCTATTAAAGAGGAGTTTCCTGTTTCAGGATCACCCTCAAGTAGCCTGTTACCCAAAAAAAGAAACTATTTCCCCTGGTCACGACAAAACTTGAGAAAGACTTTACCGATTTCATTCATATCTTTTTATACGTTTTCTAATACATTGTACAAGGTTCTTACGGAAACTTGCGAGTTGCCCATATCCTTGATTAACCAAAGAGAGACTACTGTGGCTATCTCCTAATGTATTTATAGAATAACGTACGGGAAAAAGATTACTGTAAAATAAAATAATGTGTCAGGTTAATTTTAAATTTAATCCCGGGCAACGGCGCGCTCACAGCTAGTTTTGTATAAAAGTAAGTATAATTTATTTATTTATTGTGTTTTAGTTCTCAGGGTAACGTTTACACTATAAGAAGCTGGTTACATATTCAGCCTTTTCTAATTTTGGATATTTTGAAATGTTTAATAAATAGAAACTCCGCCTCTTGACTTTGGTGGATTGAGCAGCTCAATCAGCCAAGTGCCGGTCCCAAGCCAGGATGAAGAAGGACGGTTGGGCAATGGGCCAACACCCCATTCCCGTAAAAAATGCCTTCTGAAAAAACCCAAAACCACGCCTCGGATTAAGACAGAAAATCGGATACGGACAAAGCGACGGAAAAGGACATTGAAATTAGGAACGTGGAATTTACAAGGAATAAACACGAAAATATGTGAAATAATTACGGAACTAAAAAAATTAAAATTTGATATGGCCGTAATTACCAAAACAAAACGAAAAGGAAAAGGATCTGAAAATCTAGGTACTTACGACCTTTTCTTTAGCGGAGTATCCAAAGCAACAAAAGCGAGTAAAGGAATATCAATCGAAATACACAGAAGGTGTACACAATTCATAACCACATGGGAAGCTATAAATGAAAGACTTATAAAAATAAATATAGGTATATTCGGATACAAATTGACGATAATTGGTGTGTATGTCATAAATGATGATGAACAGACAAATGTAAAAGATGCCTTCTTTTAACAATTAAAAGAAAGTTGGAACATCAAGAGAGTTGATTATACTCGGAGATTTAAATGGCAGAACAGGAAGGAAGGATAACGACAATACTATAGGTAGATATGGAGAAGATACTGTACATAATAACGGATAAAGACTAATAACGACATGTGAACAAAATAATATGAAAATCCTCAATGGTTACATACATAAATATACATGGGGACAAGAAACTCGAGGACTGCAGTTCATTATTTATTATGTCATAACAAAACACAAAACCTTTGTAAAATTTCAAGATGTTAAGAGTTTGCAGAGGACCGAACTGTGGTAGAGATCATTATTTTGTCAGAACTACAGTATTTTTCACCGGACGAAAGAGCTAAAGTATATAGATATAATAGGAAGGCGAGAAACTACAACAAAGAAGATATAATCTACAAAGCCTAGAGGACGAGAGTACGAGAATACTATACAACATCCGGTTAGATAAAAAATTGGAGGAAAAAACCACTCCAACATAGAAGAGCAATACAACCATGTAAAGGAGTGCATACACGAAGCAGCCCTTGAGGCATTTGTTATATTCTAATAAAATAAACATAAACGTAAACCATATGTGTGGGACGAAGAGATAGAAAAGGATATCAAAGAAAAAGGATGAAATATCAACAGTATCTTAGTTCCAAGATCTTGGAACATAAATTAATGTACAAGAAAGCCCAAGAAGAAGTACGGAAAAAAATTAGTATGAAAAAAATGGAACATGGCAAAGGAAATGCTCAACAATTAACACATACTTGGGAGGACAAAGGAGCACGGAGAGCTGGAAAATACTGAAGAACATGAGAACAGACAGGAGAAAATACATTATATCGCCAATAACACCTCAGAAATGGGAACAATATTTTCAAAAACTGTTAACAGAAGAACGTAGAGAATATATATATTATGTAACATAAAAGTAATAGGATCACCGATAAGATTAACGTTTGAAGAAGTGGAAAAGCAATTCAAAGCTGTAAAAAATGAAAAACCACCAGGAGCCGGGGATGTATATGGAGAGCTAATAAAAATGGAAGCAAAAAGTTATTTGAACATTTGCAAAGGAACTTTCAACAAGAGATACCGCGGAATGGAAAGAATCATATCTAACACCTGTATTTAAAAAAGGCGACAGGAGTATATGTGGGAATTACAGGAGAATAGCCGTAACAAATACAATCAGCAGATTATACGGAATAATAATAAAATAAAGAATAGGAAATGAATACCAAGAAATGGAAGCGGAAGAGCAAGCTGGATTTAGAGCAGGTAGATCCAAAATTGATCATATATTCTCGATTACTCAAATTATTGAAAAGGAAACGTCCTTTCAACAAGAATTACATCTACTCTTTGTTTACCTAAAGTACGGGTAAGACTGTCTCTTTGAAAAAAACTATGGCAAGCCCTTGAAGAAACTAACATTAACATAAAACTAATAAAAACAGTAAAGACCCTGTACAAACAATCGAAGACAAAAATTAAGATAGGCAACATGGTCACAGAAAGATTCACACAAGGCTGCAGCCCATCCCTAAATTTGTTCAAAATCTATCTCGAACACACACTAAAGGAACGGAAGAAAAAATGCCGAAAAATGGGGCTACACTAAAAAGGTAGCCCAAGACTATGACTATATGAATTAAATGACCCGCAAATGAATAGAAGAATATTCAAAATGGGGATTAGAAGTAAATATGAACAAGACTAAATACATGTGTACTGGAGGAGAACAGCAGGACCTAGAAATTGAAATTTGACAACAAATAAAACGATGAATATAAATATTTGGGAATTAAAATATCACAAAAGGGCGCACTGGATAAGGCGATTCAAGAAAAAAATGTACAGGGCAGGAAAGCAATAGCTAAATGCTAAATAGCATTTTATGGGACAAAAGTATTACGAAACAGAATAAACAAAGAATATATCATACAATTGTAAAAATATATAATAACTCTTGGGACGGAAGTCTGGCCACTAAAAGAACAAATGGCCAAAAAGTTAACAGCGACCGAAATGGATTTCTGGAGGAGGGCGGTAGGCAGATCAAAAATGGACAGGATACCAAACACATAAATTAGGGAAATTGTGGATGTGAAAAACAACATAATTGATGACATAAGAGACAAATAACTGATCTGGTTTGGACACGTACAAAGGATTCCAGAAACAAGACAAACGAAACAAATTCTACAATGGAAGCCGGAAGGAAGAAGGAAACAATGCAGGCCCAGAAAGAGCTGGATTAGTAGCGTAAATGAAGAAATCCGAAAAAGAGGAATAGAAGAAAAATTATGGAAAGACAGAGAGGAGTGGCATTTGGAAATTGGAAGACGCAAGACGTTATAAAACGATATATATATAATAAATAGGAAGATTTTCCCAAGTGCATTATTTACTGGTGTACCTTAGTGTTGGAAAGGAATTATAATTCACGTCCTGAGGCAGTGAATCGTTACCAATTTAAGCCTGGCCTGAATATTTAGTCTTCCTGTCTCTGGTGAGATTTAAAGTCTCACGTGATACTCCCCTTTAAAGTTGCCCAATGTAATTGTCTCGCAAGTCTAAATTGGTCGCAGCGTGGAATTCTCTGCAATCATAGATCCTGACCGCGCTGATCGCTACAAGTTCACATTGAAATGCGTGACAATGTGTTATTTACGGTTATCTCCCGGGACGCAATTAAAACGTGCAAAGCGCCGGTCGGTCGGTCGCGAATCAAGCCAACCAGACAAGTGCAGGCCGCTCAGATAATGCGAAAACGCTCCGTGGAAATAAATTAATTACCGCGGCTCCCGGTGGCTTCGTTACAGTAAAACAATTTAGGCCGAGCAGATGGCCACGTGCGCCGAAACTGCACGTAAATTTCGACGTTCGGGGAGTGCGTAAATAATCGGTCGCATATACAAAGGCTAAATCAGGGGAAGCTTCGGGCCCCCGGAGGTGCTTCCATTTGCTCTGCTGGAACGAGTCCTCGTCTTTGCACACGGCTAATCACAAATATATTACGTTCAGCCTCGTTCCGTCCCAATTCAATTTAATTTCACTTTCCACTTTACAAAAAAGTTTCTATCTATATTAACGTTCATTAACGTAATAAGATTTGCAATCGAATATGATGAATTGCAAAATTTGTAACTTTTAAATCATATTTTTATACATATCTTAAAATTTTTAATATACTGTAATATTGCCACATCTCAATGCCTCCAGTGATGGCATAGGGGTATAGAGCCGGACTGCAGAAACGTAGACTCGGCTTCGAGTCCCACCAGATGCAACAATTTTTATTAGCTTACTTTATTTCCATTGTTTGCCTTTACGTTCTAGTATTTTCCGTTCCGGGAATGTATAAATAGGACTGGATTCCAAATCGGAGTCAGTCTTTCACCGTTGAATAAACGCATATAACCTCAACGTGTGCGTGTTATTGAATCTCACGATCCCTCAGAAACGTGACAATATTATGTTTGTAGTTCACCTGAAGAAGTCTTAAAACGGAGACTATAATGAAAATAGGAGGAGGTATTTATTAAATAATTTATTAATGGTAAGATTTTATAATAAAAACGAGAAAACAATTTACGTTCACAAAAGAAAACATGTTTACAGTTTTAATTACAATGTTTTAATGTTTAATATTAACGCCTTCACTAATTTTCAAAAAAATCTACATATATATTTACAAAAATATTTATTAGCCTAATCTCAGGGTCGTATTTATGGGCCTTCTCATAGAAAAGACATTTACATTAATCCACTCGGACCTGGCAGCAAACAGAATTACAAAGGGTCTCTGATTAAGTAGTTTACCTAAGTGCAGGTTTCAGCTCCTTCCTTGTCCTTTCTCCAGATCGTCACCCCTCTCGAACAATCTCCTCCAAAATCTATCTCACCGTTCTCGCACCATCTGACGAATTCTCATCTCACAGCTCTCGACCACCAATCTCTCACCACCCATCTCATCATCTCTCAGATTCACACTCTACCAGCAATCTGTCTCCACCAATCTGTATTCCGCCTGCCCACTTCTGCAACATCTACAACAAAGGTGGTAGGGATGGATCTCCTCAAATAATATCCATGATAACACTTGGAGGAAAACACGCCACCACCCGGTGCCGCTTCTCACACGATTTTGGGAAACTCCCGAGCCGAGACGCCGCGTCTAGGTTTTGTGGCCCCAAGTGTCAACTGCAGTCTCCTTAGTTTTGTCTCTGCGCCGCCATAGCCCGAGCAGATGTACTTGTTCATTACAAGACGAAACGGCGTTTATCACTAAATAGTGATAAATTTTTATTCTGACTTGTTGGCCGTCTTTTTATTTATTATATATAAATAACTTTTTCAAGATGCCGGGTAAGAAATAGAGAATTTGCAGCGAGAAGATCAGTTTCACCTTAATTGTCCCACCATCCCTAGTTATTACGCTTCCCAAGTAGTATAATTCCTTAACATGCCTCAAATTATCCCTTCCTAATCTAACACCCTTTGTTATTCCACTGTTTCCCATACTACACTCCAATACCTTGTTTCCCCTCTATCAATCCTCTATTTCTCCAGTACCATATTGATGCAATTTATTCTGGTTTCCAAATCTTCTTCTGATTCCCCTAATCCTAAAATATCATCGGCAAAGCGTATGGGTTTTTATTTCTTCTCCTTCAAGTATGATTATTTTTCTATATTCCGTTTTAACTTTCTTTATCATCTGTTATATATATATATATATATATATATATATATATATATATATATAATTTAAACAGCATGTCTTATAAAATTAGACACAAACTGAATATTGCTTCTCTTGTCTCTACATTATTCCTAAACCAAATTGATCGTCCCTTAATTTGCATACTATTTGACGTTCAATCTTCCTATATACTATTTTAGCTAATATTTTGCATGCATGAGATACTTAACTAATTGCCCTGTGCTCTTAGCATTTATCAGCCCCAGGCTTCTGCATTTCATGTATTTTAAATATAATTGACTGTTTCTGTGTGGCCTAATAGAAATTAATCCCCCTAACAACACCGGCCACTCAGCTAGTAGGGAGATTAAAAGTTTTACGAGGGGAATGAATTGTGTTTTGTAAATACCTGACGACCATTACAAAAAAATGTATGCGAGTTCTTGAAATCACAGAAAATCCTGAAATGAACGCGAGATTCAACGACGATCTCTGTCGGAAAATTCGTGAACCTCTTCAACCACTGCACTTACGAATACGTTTCCATGATTACATACAGCTTTGTTACCTTGAAAACAGCTAAAGACATATTCATGATTCAAAGTCAACATATTTCTCATTTTACCCTACCGTATTTGAAATCTAACATTTAATTAAAGAACGTCAAAACTACAATACATATCAATTCAATTTCTGACTGGAATCAAGAAATAATTTCACTTCACAACAAATATTTGTGCTTGAATCAGAAACTAATAAATTAAGCGACTGCTAAATTACGATACAACGGGGCTTATATTACTCTTACGGTAAATTATAAACGCGAAACGTAAACGAAGTTTCAAATCAAATAAAATAAAATGTGATGTTGCCACGTGGTATATAAAACTGTCATGACAGAAAGAAATTTAACAGTTTCAGCTAATTGTTTACTAATTAGACCTATCTTTAAAGTATAAAAATGGATGAAAGTGTTAAATTTTTATTTTTGAGACTATAAATATGAAGAAGATGAATTTAGATAAAAATCTCTCGGGATTATAAGTTCGCCAAAATTACACGACAATTCGATAACGTCGAATGATAATTATTACATGCATTTTCGAAGAATTTTCCCGCTGCTGAAATCCCAAGAGAATTTCATCAACTCCTAACTTAGGTAAATCCTTCGGTCACTATTTCAGATTAAGTAAATCATTAAAAATTTGATACGTCTTAAACCTACTGTAACGGTCAAACATACCTACTTGGACTTTGGCTGTGCAGAGTCAAAATAAAGGAGATAATATTGGAGCCAGTGATAATGAAACCTAGACATCACGGCACAGATGGGGGTTTTTCCCCAACTGTGATGTGATTTGGGGGGAATCGTGTGGTGTTTTTCCCCAAAATACTTGAAGGAGAGTGGAAAACCGTTACTCCCGTAGAATATTAACCATAAATGTGCCACCTTCTGGAGATGAACTAAATAAGTGGGGAAAAGGTATGATTAAAGGCTTTTAGACTAATATTTCAGGATAGATGGTTGAAATTTAGGCAAAGGAGATTGTACAGACGCAAGTGGTGATCATATGAGATTAGAGGCAGGTTTTGGAGACGACGGTTAACTGGAAATTGTCCTGAACTAGGAAGAATAGCAGCGGCGGCTCTGATTGGGATCGAGTACGACCCAAATAGGAGGAAATTGCAACGAGGAAAACTTTGGGAGGTCCATTAATGTGACTACTCGGTAATTACCCTTGCAACTTTATTTCGGAAATGTTTTGGCGTCGCTCCATCTGCCTGTGGTTCAATTCATAGGGCACCCATTTTCCGATCCTTTGAACGTTTCCCAAGGCACGTAGTTCAATTGTTGGCAATCATTTTCTTCCATTGGGTATCCAGTTGATGGTCCTCAACCTTCCTGGACCGGTTTTCATGCTTCTTGCTGCTCACGTCAAAATACTCCACTTTGAACCGACAAGATCAATTATTGCACGTTTTTCCTATGGATCACTGTAGGTTTAGGCATCCATATGCATTTGTCGCGATTTGGTGGCCGATTTACTCAAGTTGAAGCAGGAAAGAAGATCAACACGAATATGTTCTTTCTTTGGGGAAAAAAACTAGATACGATAGCCGAAGAAAATGGTGATGATGTGCAATGACTATAGTTGGCAGATGAGAAACTCATAAAAAGAAGAATGGCGTGTCTATTGAAGCTTAAAAATCTAATATATATATATTAGAGAAAGAATATCTCATGATACTTATTAATCATGTTAGTATAATTATTCTGTATGTATATATAAAATTTATTGGCACACAGCTAAACTTTTCTTCCTAATAACTTTATTGCAAAAAACATGTGTATCGGTTGCATAATCTTTTCAACTAACAGAGTCAAGGAGTAAATATGATGTATATCTAAATTCTAATCCGGAGGAAGTGTCAAAATGGAGATGAAACTTCACTTTTGTGAATAAATAGTTATGTAATTAATCCTGAAATTTTGGCCACCTTTTCAATTGTTATAAATTTTAAAGTCAGAAATCTACGTTGTAATTTATGATGCTTGACCTGAGATTATGCATATAAATCACTTAACATTTGTAATTTTGTGTATGTATTTCCAAAGTTCTAGTAAAATTTTATTCATAAATTTTATTAAATATATCTATGGTTGTGAAGCACACCAAGGTTTTAAATCTTTGTTAAATTTGTCTAACAAATTAGTCAAGTCAAGGAAAAAAATAATTACCTTACATTTTATCTGAAGATTTAATTTTAAAATTAAAATTTTTAAATACTTCCAGTATTTTGAGCATTATTTGTATATATATAAATGAAATTCGTGCCTCTTAGGTAAATACGAACGTAGTGTACTTTACACTTTTTCTAAATTATTAAATGAGTTGTTTTCATTTCAACCAAATTATTTTAATAGTTGGGGTCCTTGACGTTCACAGATGTTCAGCCAGCCCTCACGACATCAAAACATCTATTGAAAAGAAGGACATTCAGGGATTAAGAAGCTGTTGGCCAGCAAAAGTCATAAATGTGTCGGAAGGAATAACCTTATGTCTCAATAGTTTGCCACGTTTCAGAAATTCTCACAGAAGGTTCAGTAACCTCTGGCGCGGCTTTTTTTTACAGACGTGACAACCGTGAATCTGGGAACTGGAAATTGTAAGATTTGTTTCCAACTGGTCAAAATTTGAATCGGCAAGGGGAAATCAGTTTTTTCGTGGCCGGTATGAGATTGAAGAGGGAATTACTTGGGAAGTGATGGGGAGGTCGTTCAGCAGACTTCGAAGGGCAGCGGTAACAGCCAATTCCAGGAGCTGCTATTCAGCGTCTCCTATGGTTCCAAGGTTCTGGACAAATCTACCTACGATTCCGGTGTCGGTAACGTACTAAATTACCATAAATCCATCAATGCCGTCTACTGAAAACCGCAGGAGCCATTTCCACCATCATTTAGTGTTTGCCCATGTATTTAAGCCTACCATCCTCTGTTACTTCATAAAGTAAATTCATTTTCCAAAATGTATAATAAATTTTTATTTTATTTCATTAGTTGTTTTCTTGTGTTAAATATAATTTTAAAATTGTAAACTTTGTTGCTATTTATTCTTTCTGCTATCAATTAAATTAAAATAAATCTAAACCGTTTCAACGTGACGGTAGATAGAGTAATAAATAGTAAAATAATCAGGATTATTGTTACTCATTTCGTAATTTTACCACGTTTTCGTATTTGCTATATAATGTGCCTTTCGGTTTGTATTATTTTCGACACATACATCACGCCCCCCTTAAGAATGTTTCATTATAGAATATTGTATCTTTTTCTGCAGCAGAAGTTGTCGAATATTTACGGCATGATAGCTTCCCGCTGATTTGTTACCCAGATATGTTCTTTACGATTTTCCGCTCTCCGAGGAATATCGTTCATAGATGCTCACTCTATTCTGTATCGTGACGTCATGCGTGATTTATGGTGGGAGACATTCGTGGCAAACGCTGAAGCACAGCAGTGCGATGGATATAAAATACACGTGGGACGCAAAGAAATGGCGGGATAACGCGAATCCAGTGAGCGTTTGTCATCGTCTAGAAACAAATGTGGACCTCGATTACGCTATCATTGTTTCCAGGTACAAATCAGAAGCTGTTTATGCACTATAGAAAACACGAACAGCTTCAACCTTTTCGTGGAGGACGTTATTTGTTTCACAATGCTACATTGTAGTAAAATTAATCACTATTATTGTCTGGGTTGAATTTAAATTAGAAAAGTTAACAATAACATTCATTTTAATACCATCAAAACTTCATAAATATAAAATAGTGGAAATATTAAGATGCAATTTTCACAAGTAATCCATAGCAATATTAATAATTTATATTTCAATAATTCAATTATGTGACAAATAAACTTACATATTTTTTGATTTCGTCAGGTACAACTTTCAACTGAAGTTTACTACAGACAAAGGAAATTAAAAGTACTCAAAAATTTAAACGGGTAATATTGCATTAAAATATAAAATGTTCGTTTTTAAATTAAATGACTGAAATAATTCAATCTTACATCTTGAATGTTTAACTGTTATTTAAAACTGCGTTAGTATTGAAAATTGTTAAAATTCAACAATGAGAAACTCAAATAATGAAAGAATTCAATAAATTGAATAGTAGGAAGAAGAGAATATCTTAAATATTGTTTAAATTAATCCTATCATTTTTGATAGTGAATACATTTGGTTTGCACGAAATGTGTAGGATATTGCCTATTAGGAATTTAAAAATTTTGATTTCTTCATTTTACTACTTGAAAATTATTATCCAATCCAGAATAATAATTTTGTGTTCTTACAAAATTTGTGCTATTCATTTATTTGAAAGGAACACCAAAACCGTTTTAATTAAGTACGTAATTAATATTGTATGTTTGCAATGGAAAGTAACACTATACCGCTCATTTCTATCTGGTAAATTGTTGTCAGATGTTCAATATACGAATGGCATAACATTAATGAAATTTCTCAGGTAATAATTTAGTAGAGTTGGTAAGGTTCTGCATGGCACTTTTACATGCGCAGTAGGGAAAGGACAAGAAGAAGGGAAGGATTGTCGTTTGAGGAGAAACTTCCCCTTCAACCGACTGCCAGAACGCTACTAGCATTGTTAAAAAAATTAGTTGTATTTAATGGAGACTGCAACAAGGGTATTCGCCTAAGGCACCACATTTCAAAGGCTTCTATTCTTTTCCTTTTCACTACTCCTATCGTCCACGTTTCGCACCCATGTAACGCCACGCTGCATACGAGCATTTTTAGCAACAATATCCTAATATTCACACTTATATTACCGGGAAGTAAATTCCTCTTTTTTGCGAAAGCCTTCCTTTTCTGTGCTATCCTACTCTTCATATCTACTATACTTCTACCATCATTATTATGCCGCCCAAGTATCAGAATTAATTAACTTCGTCAAAATATCCCTTCCCAATCTAACAGCCACTGTTATTCTACTGTTTCACATACTACACTCCATTACCTTAGGTTTCCCTCTATTAATCCTGATAATTAACGCTTTATTATGGTTTCCAAGTCTTCTTCTGACTCACCTATTACTACAATGTCAACGGCAAAGTGCATAGGTTTTATTTCTTCTTCTTGCAGTTTGATTCGTTTTCAGTTTCTTCATCGCCCGTTCTATATATAAGTTAAACAGCACGGGTGACAAACTGCATCCTTGTCTAACTCCTTTCTTGATTACGGCTTTCTTTTCTTGATTTTCTATCCTTATTACTGCTGCCTGTCTTCTGTAGATGTTATTTATAAGCCTCCTCTCTCGATATCCATTACAGTGCTCTTAAAAATCCTTAAGAGTTTCTCCAGTTCACTCTATAAAACTCTTTTTTCTAAATCTACAAATGCCATGAACGTAGGCCGGTTTTTTCCAATTCTGCCTTCTAAAATTAGCCGCGATGTCAATACTTCTTCTCTTGTCCCTATATTCTTCCTAAAACTAAATTGATATTCTCCTAACTCGAATTCTATTTGACGTTCCATCCTCCTATATACTATATCCGTTAATATTTTGCGTGCGTAAGGAAGAATGCGCCGTTTAATGCATGTTTATTAGAAAGCTAGAAAAATATTTGAGAAACTTATCAAATTTCAATATCATTTGCCGACATTTATTGAAAAGTAAATGTTTTTTTTAAAGAAATATTGATTTACTAATAATAAAGTAGTAAACGACGCATTATTTTTTTTCATACAAATCTTGTTTTATTATTTACACAACTGTTTGTAATTTGAAATTTCGATCAACAATACTAATGTTTCATCCGACTGGAAAATCCCCGACAGTAGTACCAATATACAATTCGCGCGATCAAGTGAGGAAACTTGAAACTACAGGCCCGTGAGTCACGTCGGGATGAGAGGAGATGAATATATCCCGGACAATATGGATTTAGACCGGGATATTCATGCGACAGCCAATTAGCAACGGTGTGTCAATGATCTTGCTGACAATGTGGATGATGGAGGAAGAATCAACTCAGTAGTTATAGATTTCTCCAAGGCTTTCAATTTAATACCACACAATATTTAGTTAGCTAAACTTAAGAATAGATTAAGGTAATTTTTTAACAATCACGCACTTAGAGTCCGGGTAAATGAAAAACTATCGGATCCTATAGAAATTACATGTGGTGTACCGCAGGGAACTATAACAGGGCCAATAATGTTCTTGGCTTTTGTGAATGACGGGAATTGATTCTAATATTAAATTTTTCGCGGACGACTACGTAATTTACAAATTTATAGAGAATATAAATGATGAAATCGTTCTTCAAGCAGATTAAGATAAGATATATCAGTGGACAGAAATTAATAAAATGATAAAAATTCATATAAGAATAAAACAATTAATTTTACTAAAAAGAAAATGGTGATCCCCGGGGAATATAAAATGGGAAACAAAAAATGGGGTTTGGTGAAACGTGTAAATATCTAGGTGTAACTTTTAAAAAGAAATTAAACTGAGGCGAACTCGTAAAGGGATGATGGAGGTCGTTTTACTTCATACAAGACAGGCCAAGGCAGCAGCCTACATTTCTCTAGTTAGACCTATGATAGAATACGGGGGAAAAATTCAGAAACGGGTTGGAATTTTGTGTGGGTGCGGAAGTAAATGGGAACCACTGGGTGATAGGGGGACAAGAGGCTAGACTCTACAAAGCTTACACGGTCTGGTCAGAAATAAGGAAGCAGCGAAGTATACCTAATTTTTTTTCTCTAAAACCGACCATAATTACAAAATAAAGGAATGGGACCAAAGAACGGACGTGGGAAAATATTTCTTCGTAAACAGGGTGATGAGGATCTGGAATGCTTTGCCTGCAAGGCTACTAGAGGCTTTTCCTAAAAATAAAAATGTTTTCAAAAAGACGTTGTAAACACTGAAAAGTTAGGTGCTTATTTTGTAAGAAAAAAAATGCACTTGAAATATTTTAAAATTATATTTTTAATTTTTTTTCAGTAATTTATCTTTGTTATTTTATTAAAGTACGAGGTCTTTCCCGGTGAATGGCATGTATAAATTCCTCTCGGGTTTCGAACCGGGTCAAAGAGATTATCAGTGACGTTTCAATGGCTTCAGTCTGAAGATGATGGTAGAGCAAGCCATTGAAACGTCACTGATAGTTTCTTTGTTATTTTAGTTTACCAAAAATTATGTTTGTACTTTAATTTTATCAACAAACTGCCATCATTAATTTATTTATTTATTTAAAGTGTTAATTTAAAATCCGCAGTTGAATGTAATAAGTAAATTCAATTAAAAATGGGTCATTAATAAAATCATACCCTATGAATTGATAACTGGACGTTGTCTTGTTACCAATGCATGAGCAAAAAGCAGAGGAATGCAAAAGTAATGACCGTATAGGATAATACAGAAGTACATCAGGAAGCTGAAGAACTGGAAGAGGCGAAGTGAAGTTGTCTTTATTGTCCTTGCCAGACCGATGCTCAAAGGGACGAACGTGTCCTGTCCAGGTGGGCCAAAGCTCCGGCTCTATTCCTCCTCTTCTCTCATCCGGTTGAATAACGAAATTACAGTGACCCATATGTCCGTCTCCATCGGAATCTCTCTTTGAAGGTCTCCTTACGGAAACCCGACGACAAAACGCCATTGTGCAGCTCTGAAGGGTCCGGATTGAGGATTTGAAAACACAGCCACAGCCTTCCGTGCAGATTTGCTGCTGTCCCGGACGCATTGTGGGGTTGTGCTCATAAAAATGAAATTCCTGCCAGAATTCCCCCAACCTTCCCCCCCCACACTCCGTGTAAGCTGCGTTCCGAGGTCTCGTCATCCGATAAACGACTTATATCGACCCTTTTTACGAGGCAGATTGACAATTTTTATAACAATAAGGCGTTCCCGCTGCGGAAGAATGGCTTCCTGGAGTATCACATCTGCATTCAGAGGGATCTTATGGAAATCCTATCAATCTGAGGATTATCGAACTTTGCCACTTCCAAACCCGCAATAAATTCTGCGCCCTTAAACGCCCACCATCACGTTAGTATATTTAATGAATAACGGAGACTTATAAGCTTACTATATTTTTGAAGGTGAAAAATTTATGGCCAAAAATTGTCAGAAATAAAATTGTTTATTTATTGAATTACATCACTACGTTTCGTTCCATTACTTGGAACGTCCTGAGGTTATATGCAAAATTAATTATAATTTGAGTAATGAGATGAAAATATATATATAAACAGACTAAATATGCCTATATATAAATTACATAATATGTACTTACAGAAAAATAATCAAAAAATCCTAAAATTGTATGATATTTAAATTAAAGTTAAAGGAGACAATTATGAATTTTGTTTAGGTTTTGGGTATCAGATTTTATATTCCAGGAGGAAGAATAGGATCTAATATGTAACATTTCACTAATTTCAATAACTTAATTCATTATCTATTATTTAGATAATGAACTAAATTACCTTTTCCATTTAATTAGTGAATTTCAACCATTTATTTCAATTATTATCAATGAAAATTAAGATTGAAATTAAAGTTAGAGGAGACAACCATAAAGAATAGATAATGGAATGAATTATAAATAACTAATAGGTAATGAAATAAATTACAAATAAATAATATATAATGAAATAAAATATTTTTCTGTACATAACAGATAATGAAATAAATTTTTTATCTAAATAATAGATAATGAAATCAATTATAAATATATAATAGATATTGACATAAATTATTTTTCCCGTTTAATTAGTGAATTTCAATAATAGATAATGAAATAAATTATTTTTACCTAAATAATAGATAATGAAATAAATTATGTTCATCGAAATAATAGATAATGATATAAATTATAAATAAATGAGACAATGAAGTAAATTATTTTTATCTAAATAATAGATAATGATATAAATTATAAATAGATAAGACCTAATGAAATATATTATTTTTCCTGTTTAATTAGTGAATTACAATAATGGTTAATGAAATAAATTTTTTATTTCATTGTCTAAATAATAGATATTGAAATAAATTATTTTTTCCGTTCAATTAGTGAAAGGTTACATAGTAGATCCCATTCTTTCTCCTTGAATATAAAAACTGATACCCAAAACCTAAGCAAAATATATGGTTGCCTCCTTTAAGATTTTAATCTTAATTTTCATCGTTAATAAATATTTTTAAATATTATTGTTAAATAAATTTGTACATGACACAGGAACTTCTCCCGTAAAGCAAAAGCCTTCCCAGTCGGCATAATCCTTTAAAAGGTTCCCCACCCCATAAAGAAATGCGGAAATGTCATAAACCCTGGTTTAGTCGTTCAACAAGCCTCGGAGACAGTTCCTAGTGCTTCAATACAAATAAATCTTATATCATACAACTTTAGGATTTTTTTGGTTTTTTTCCTGTAAGTACATATTATGAATTTATATATAGGCATATTTAATTGGTTTATATATTTTTTATCTCTTTACTCAAATTATAATTATATTTGTATATCACGTGAGGAGGTTCCAAGTAATGGAACGAAACGTAGTGATGTAATTTAATTAATAAACAATTTTAATTCTGACAATTTTTTGCCGTAAATTTTTCACTTTCATTAATCGAGGTACAGTCAGAACAAATATAGAATTTGTTTTACTATATTTTTATCGTCTCTAAAATCCGTACTATTAGTCGCAATTTAAAATAAATTAGCTACAGTGCGTTAAAATAAAAATAGTATAAAGAACTCATTTTAATTTATTGTTATTTCCAATATTCCTCGATTTAAGAAATAGAAAACGTCATACATTACAAATAACAAAAAATTTAAGTAAAAAAGTAATATGCATATTTTACTAAAAATAAAAGGACGGCCGAAATGTCAGCATATAAATTTATCACGATTTTTTTATAAAAGCGACGTTTCGTTTTTATTGTAAACTTTTGAAGTCAGAAAACTGTGTAAGATTCATAATTAATTACAAATAATCTTCAAATAAATAAAATGAAAAATATATATTGTAAGGCATTAAAAACACTACATGCACACAAAAGAGCACAAACACACACTGAGAAACACGTATATTCATTTCCTGTTATTGTATTTATTATTGTTACAGGTGGCAGTTGGTTGATAAAATAAAATAAAAAGTTCAAAGACAAATTACAGAGAAAGAGGTTGAATTATAGAAAATAAAAATTAAAAAACTATTTAAAAATATTTCTCTTCCTTGTTTCGTCTAAATTACCACCTAATCTTTCATTCCCCTATTTACGAAAGAATAATTTCCCACGTCCGTTTTTTAGTATCTTTCTATTGCGGTCGTTCTTATAGGAACATGTTGGTATACTTTGACACTCGACAATTATTGAGTTAAAACTAGTTACTTAGTGTTACTTCTACCTTTATAAATTATAGACTTCTATAAATTAATGCGTTTTGTGAACTGAAACTTAATATCATTATGGAAGTAAATATTAGTCATAAACTTCTGTTTATATTGAAGCTGGCAGTGTTAATTCAATACAAACCTTAACCTATATTTTGAACTGAAACTTAATATTTAATACCAAAACACATGGAAGGATGATGATAATTTTTTTTGCGGATAACAGATTACATGAGGGTGATCATGAAGCAGGCAACTCCCCTTTAATAGCATGGGAAGGGAGTTGAAAAGGGGGGATGAGGAAGGTAGATGAAGGTAGTCAAGGGTTTATTTTAGACCCAGGCTATAGTGTAAGGATCTTACCCGGTGTTTCACCTAAAGGTGATGCAGGGTAAACTCTAGTCTGGTAGGTCGGGCTAGTGGGTACTACTCCTGCGCCCTTCTGATGACGGGAGACTGGATTGCTGTGGGACCGCAACAATCCCGCCTCCATGCCTTGATCAGTATTGAGAGGCAGTTGGCCGACTGGTCCCATGGGATCAGTGAACAACTCTTACCGTATGCCGAAGGTCTTTGACCCCCGTACATACACCTCTTAAACTGCCGATGGTCGTCTCAGCCTGCAGGAGTCTTGAATTAATTACCTTGGCTATGGACCAAGGGGGCAGGGAAAGAGAAAAACCCGGGAGGGATGACGTCCGCCCTGACAAAGTGACCAGAACTCCACTTGTCTCTCAATCATTTCCGTCTGTCGTTCTTCTGATGATAATAAATACTCTATAGGCTTTATACACCGGTCGTCGTTGCAACACCACGTGACTTACAAGGCTTGACCATATGCGTTCCTATAGCGTTCATCCAACTGCCGTGAATTTGATTTTTAGTCGTGATAATCCCAGAGAAGCTTGCTGTCGATCTTTAGAAGATTTAGGTTCCTTCATTCACCCTATTCACGCAAAATGTGATATTGCACGCAGCCTGTCAAACGTGATGATTAAATTTCTGTTAATCGTAAAATAATGCCAAAATTTAACTGGCATTTTGTTGTATTATAATTTATTATTAGTTAATATTATGAAAAACGTTTTCTAAGTCACTGTGCAAATGATTAAGGCTCATGGGTTTCCCTCCATAAAAGTCTAAGAAAACCGAATAAAAATAAAAGTAGTTTTTTCTCTTTGTGTTTCATTGCAACGCAAAAGACTCATTGTAATGAAGAAGGTATATTTTATGTCCATTATGAAACACTTATCAAGAGGAATCGATATCAGTATAATAACACCTTGATCAATTATTACTGTCGATTTCAATCTGTCTGTCTGTCCATCTTTCTGACCGTCTGTCAGAATTTTTGTCTCAAATAGGCACCGAAACGGCTCAACGGATTTCAATTAAATTTGAGAAGATAAGACTTAAATATTTTTAAGTTAACCAAACGATTCGTCTTGCATGACATTGTGCTTAAATTTAACTGAAGTAATGGTAATATTTAATCAATACCAATAAATAAAATTGAAATGTCTGACTGTCTGTCCGTACGTTTCTCTCGAATAGACTCCGAAACGGCTCAACGGATTTCAATGAAAATTTGAGGGTTTAAAAAAAATGATTAAAATATTCGTGAATATTTAAATTCAATATATTGCATATTTATGTGAATATAAATTAAAATATTAATTCTACGGGAATATTTCTTGGAATTGCTGTGGCGTGTAAACCAACTGCGAGTTATAAGTCCTATTACGCGTTCCTATATCATTCATCCCACGTACTGTCTATTGTTGCAGCAGGCTGGGAAAAATGAACTTCTTTCGGTCTTCGTTACGATGTATACATAAATTGATGAATTGGTTTTATTTCTCGCGTCAGATAATTTTTAAAATTTAGTCACTGCTAATATGAAAACAAATAGGAAACTATCGAATTTGGTGTCGAAACCGATGTAATTCGAGTCGCTGTGTTACATTATCACCTTTAATATGCGATTTAAGGAAAAATTTAGACATTAAGTAAGAGGGGGTTATTGTTAGAATACTGAAAAAATATTTATTCCTGCTTTTGTACCGGGGGTATTTTTGACTCTCTACAGATTCTGGGAGTCTACTGAGGTTCATATTGTGACGTTTTAGAGGTCGGTTTAGTCATGTGCTGTTCACGAATTAAATAATGTACCGGAATAATATAAAAACCCAGGCAACGCCGGGTCCTCAGCTAATGCACAATAATTTTCGTCGGGAATTATAACCTAACTTTATTCGTTAAACTCTTTTGAAAACATTAACGGAATTTTACGGACAACTTGAACGTATCACGACAAGCTATTTGACAACGCGGCTCAGTATAATTTGTAGGATTAGTCAACCTACCAATACGTTTCCTTTTTTAAAAAGTCGTTATTTTCAAAAGATTTTTCACGTAATTCCTTTATTTGAATTCATGGAACTGAGTGAGGAGAATTTAGACGTTTCGTGAACCGGAAACGTGCGAAATATGACGATCAACAGATATGAAAACATGTTGCGAAAGATTCGATGCATTATGTTAATGGACTCAGAATTTGTTTACTCTGATAACGTTGACGCTAATTATGATAAAACAGATATAGATCGTTGTATAACATTGCGTGGGGCTGAAATTCGTCGTTGCCCTGCGAGGCTGATCACGCAAATACGTGAAAAAAATGTGAGCAATATTTTACTTACAAAAAAAGTGTTGAGAAATAGGATTATAATATGAACAATAATTTTATTCCAAACTAATAAATAAAATACTCGTTAAATTTGTAAAAATGTTTATTGGCGATAAAAAAAAATTGTAGTTAGTGTCAGCACAGTTCGAATACAGCATAATATGTTGAAGGTTGGTCCCGAAAGAGTTAACGCAATAACACAAAAAAGGAAGGTTCAAAAGGTTTGGAATAACACTATGAAAAGGAAGGTGGCTCTTTTATGAACAAAATTTAAACGTGTGATGAAACTTGGATTCAGATTTTCCTACTAGAGTCTCTGAAAAATTCAGCAAGAACACTTAAATAAAAATGTGAAAAACTGGCTTAAAAAAAGACAAAATAGTTTTTCAGTGTTGAACCAAGTGTATCAATATTCCTGTGACTTATGATGGTAAGTAGTAAGAGTCTCATTTTTAAAAAAACGAAGTTGTTTTATAGATAAGTTTGTGTCGTTTATTATTGAACGTCCCTCTTAAATCGTTCTGTATATAACTACTATTAATTAGTGCGTTGGTAACGAATCAGTGGCGCCACGGTATTACTGGAAACTAAGTGACTAAACGATCAGTCTAGCCTGATTTGTGAGGTGATATAGTCAATGACTCACAGAGTAATATGCTTGTATTTTACCAGAGGTCACCACCGTGTGTGGTCAGCTGTGTGTGCGAGGAAACAGATGAGGGGCGCCGTACTGAAAACTATGTGTAATGAACATCCTAGTACATGTGTGGTGAGGAAAGAAACTCAACAGAGTCCGTATTGTTGGTTGGCATGCATATACAATATATTGTGTGTAGTCCAAATTTTATAATCAATCCAAACAACAGGATCCTATATAATAAGTCACATTTATTTATTCAACAATATATTATTGAGCAATATAGATGATTGAAGAAAGGCGTAAATATAAAAACGAGAGGGATGAAAATGGTAAAGAGCTATACAGGCACTTGAAGAATGAGACAGTGCAAAGCCGCAAAGAGGTTTTGCTACAAGACAAATGCAAAGAGGTTGAAGATTTAATGGTGAAACGGAAAATAGACGCAGGAAAAAAGAAAAAAGTGGAGAGATGAAACATATTGACACGAACATAAGGAGAGTGAATGCGAAACCAATTCTGGATAAAGAAGAAAAAGCAGAACGATGGAAGGAATATCTAGAAGAGTTGTATCATGGTGGAAATCTAGATCAGTCAGAAATAGAAGAAGAAAAGGAGGTGAAAGATGAAGAGTTTTAAGATCCGAGTTTGACATGGTCATGGTTGACACACCTGAGCAATTGTAAAGTGCCAGGAATTGATAACATTCCAGCGGAGTTGATAAGATCACCGAACGAAGAAATAATATCCTAGATGTTCAGAACAGTTTGCGAAATGTACGAAACATGAATAATACCAGAATATTTTATTAACAATATAATTATATCCATACCGAAGAAGAAACTAGGTTTGATAAATGTGAACAGCACAGGACAATGAGTTTAGTATCTCATTCATGCAAAAAAATATTTTTTTGGTTTACAGGCTACATGAAGGTGATCCTGAAACAGGCAACTTTAATATCATAGGAAGTGAATTGAAATGGGAGGATGCGGAAGGTAGAGCAAAGTAGCCAAGGGTTGACTAGGGCCCCAGGCCTATAGTTTAAGGATCCTACTCGGTGTCTCACCTAAAGAGATGCAGAAAAAACCCTAGAAAACCTGCATTAACAAAAACAGTATATAGGAAGATGGACCGTAAAATATAATGCTAGTTAGAAGAAGACCAGTTTGATTTAGGAAGAATGTAGGGACAAGAGAAGCAATATTGACTTTGCCGTTAATTTTAGATGGCAGGATAAGAAAAAACCGGCCTACGTTCATGGCATTTGTAGATTTAGAAAAAGCGTTTCATATGTGAACTGGAAGAACACAGGAAAAAAACGAGAAAGAAGGCTTATGCATAACGTCTGCAGAAGTCAGCCAGATGTAATAAGAATTAAAGATCAAGAAAAGAAAGTAGAAATCGAAAAAGACAGATGCAGTCTGCCGCCAATGCTGTTTAACTTATATATATCACATGCAATGACCTTATGCCTCCCCCTACTTTTCAATTTCCTTCCTATGCTATTAAAGGGATCACCCTCATGTAGCCTATTAAGCCCCTCCCCCCAGAAAAAGGGTTAAAACGGAATATGGAAAAGCAATCATATTGCAAGGAGAAGAAATAAAAACCCTACTCTTTGCCGACTATATTTTAGTATTAGGGGAGTCAGAAGAAAACTTGGAAACCATTATAAATAGCATGAACGAGTCATGGAGGAAGAGATCAATATGAGGATTAATAGAGAGAAAACCAAGATAGTATGGGAAACAGTGGAATAACAAAGACTGTTAGTGATATTTTGAAGTTCTGCTACTTGGGAAGCGTAATAACTAGGGATGGTAGAAGTATAGTAGACTTAAAGAGTAGGATAGCACAGGCAAGGAAGGCATTCGCGAAAAAAAGGAAATTACTTACGGGTAATATAAGAGTAAAATCGTTGCTAAAAATGTTGGTATGGAGCGTGACGTTATATGGGTGGACGATAGGAGTTCAGGAAAGGAAAAGAATAGAAGCCTTTGAAATGTGGTGCTATAGGAAAATGAGATTGGTGGATAGAATCACTAAGAAGGAAGCTCAAAACGGAAAAGGGGAAGAGCGAAAAATAGGAAGGGATTGATTAATAGGCCACGTTTTGATGGTGTTGTAAAATTAGCATTAGAGGGAAGTGTGTGGGTTGAGAACAGAAGAGGGAGCCCAAGGAGGGATTACGCTAAGCAGATTAGAGAGGATGTAGGATGTGGTAGTTATTCGTAAATGAAAAGGCTTTCGCAAGATAGGTTAGCGTGGAGGGTTGCATCGGACCTGTCATAGGATTAAGTACCATAACAACAAAAACAATTTATTCATCAAACCAGGAGTTTTCTCTAGATTAAGATTATCTGTTCCTTCAGCTAGTCTGGCGTAAATTTAATTAAAGCATTTATTATATGGAATCTAACTATGGTAATTCAATCACAGTTTCGTCCCATTTGAAAGACATATTTTCTGTCCCCTTTTCTGACTGTTAAAGACTTTTGGCAGTTGGTAATAGCGACGCCTATCATGAAAAGGGAGAGGAAAGTTTTCCTTACTGCCTGTGGACTTGGGACCAAGACGCATTCTCCGCCATACAAAGGTCGAAGAGCCTCAAGCCCTAAAGAGAAGTTCACTTTGCGCCGCCCTTGGCCATAGGGGAAGACTTCAAGGAGACTTGCTGCCTAAACAACTTCATCCCTTCAAATTGCAACACTGTAGAATGCAATGAAATATTATAACAACAACTTGTTTCGTATATGTTCTTCAGTGGCTATGGCATTGATTGTCATAAACAAAAAAAAGAGGCATTCGAAACACCAAAATAATATGTATACGATGATTTTAAAATTGAAGTTCTGCTTTCAATGAGTTCTCCTCTAAAGTTACTCTTGTATTTTGCATTAATTAATGAAAGAATTTTAATCTGCTATTCCTTGTTTACAAATTAACCCTCCAGTAGGCGCGCGAGGTCAGGGAGACTACGGTTCGACTTTTACGTCTCTTAATAGTATTATGAACCAATTATTACCAATTTATCTTCAGTAATTTACATGTACATTTTCGTACTCATATGTACACAATTCACACATCCAACAACAGTTTTGATACCTTAAACTGTAATGTTGTTGTTGTGGTATTCAGTCCTAAGACTGGTATGTTACAACCCTTGACCAAGCCTTTTGATTTCCTCATCACTATCACACCCCACATCGTCCCTAATCTACTTAGAATTTTCCATCCTTAGCTCCGTCTTCTATTCCTACCCACACATTTCCCTCAAATGCTAATTTTACAAGACCCTCGTGTCTAAAAACGTAGTCTATTAATCTATCCCTTCTCTTGGTCAACTTCCTCCATATTGTTCGCTTTTCCCCTATTCTGTTTAGAAAAACTGTAATATAAATATTTTAATGAAATTATAAGTTTTAAATTACACAAAATTTGGTATTTTGTATCTCCTAAAAATATTGAAACGCTATTTTAGAAACCAAAAATCATTTGTTGGGCTGAATGATTAACCGGTCAAGAGTGTTCAAGAGATTATTTATTAAAAATGCAATCAGATCTCCATATAATTAAATTTTAATTTAACTTTATAGTAATTATTTATGTATTATATACATCATTATTATTTTTCATAAAATAATTAAATTATTCTTTGTTAACAGAAACTTTTTTTGAAGATGCGTCAAAACATCTTGGCACATTACCTTAGTATATAATAGTACTTTTACAGTAATATTGAGTTTTACACTGTTTCTTATTTCCTTTATATGGTCTACCGTGTGTTCTCTTACGTCTTATCGTTGCTTCTTCGTTATCTTCAGTCCCGATTCATCCGACGATTCCATCACAACATTTTAGTCACTGTTATCGTCTCCTAAATATATTTGATTTATATAATCTTTTACTCATATTACAAAAATTGTTAATTTTCAAAAAAAGGTATAAAAGAAAACAATCTCAAATTTATTGTATCAACTGATAAAAATAAATATTTATCTGACAAATATAAAAAGATTTAATGCTAAACGTGAATGTTTGTCTACGATTTCTACGAAAATAACTCAAGTTTTACTAGCCACATCATGGCTTTCTCGGAAAAAATATCTAATTATTTTCCATACTGTGAAATTCTTTCACGAATCAGGCATTAATTAAGAACATAAATTATAGGCCTTTTTACCCTTTATTAAGTCAGAAGAATTAATAAATTTACTGTCAATATATATTACGTGGCGTTTCCTCCGTGTTTTTTTTTACAAAAATACAAAGGAAATGTTTAAAATATTAAAATTTATAATACAATAACTCATAAAATGAATGTCGCGCCATTGTAAGGCCGAAATAGCAGGTGAAACAAACAACTATAAAACGTATTTTCAGAATTAAGATAACAATGAAAAGTACAACAAAAATTTTGTTCAAATTACTAGAATCATTTTCAATATTGATTGCCGAATTGTTTGAACTGATAAAAAGCATCTCACTTATCAGACTAGAAAAGGGATTGCATTCTACATCAAAATATTTACATTTTTTCAATTAACATGATAATTATTTAAAAATATAGGTTTTGATAAAAATTAATAGTTTCGTACTCTATAATTTTATTCATTTTAACACGAATAATTAATGAACGTTTCGTTTCACCAATATAACAGGAAATGCAATGTAAACAATTAATTTGGTATACAACGTTACATATATCAAAATTGTTAACTTTAACTCTAATATTTTAATTACTGAAAGCTGTAAACATAAACCAAATGCCATAATTTTTGCACATGTCAATAATTTTGTACTGCCTTTTTTGGAAAAGGGGAGAACAATGTATATAAATTTTCTGCTTGTTACTTTGACAATTAATTTTAATACAAATTACAATAGATAAGAATATGTACAATTTCGATCGGACTAAATTTATGAAATCGTTGATGAGATAATAAATTTGCACGTTCCCTTTTTTTGTTACTAAATCATATATACCATTTGTGTCGCGGTTTAATGACGGTTACACAGAATGTTATTTTTAAATTTGTCATAATATTAATTTTTCGCTCCACCATATTATTGCGTTTGCTTTGTTCTGCAAATAAGGATGTAAGGAAACTAGAACGCATTGTTATGTATTGAGTTACCTGTTATTTTAAGCTGAGGCCCATTTTGCTAGAAGTTCTACGTCCAGGCGGAACATACCTGAAACCAGAAGAGACTTTGAAATCATTCATGCGTAACAACCGTGAAATAAATGTCAATTTTATTGTTGTTCTGATGATTCTGGAAAGATTTACTACGGGGCAAAAACCATGGATTGTAATTAGCTCCAGTTATATAGGTAGATGGGATCATCAAATCGAAGTGAAATGTAGAAAGCAAAAAAAACAGGTGTTGCCAAATTCTCATTCCTAAATATGACCATCAACGACTGGAATAATTTATCTGTGGTAGTGTTTGGGGGAAAATCATCTTCAAGAAAATAAATAAAGGACAAATCTAAGAAAACGTGTGAGTGCGAGTATTTTGAATAATATAAATGTATTTTCGAATTTAAAAATTAAAGTGAAGTCTTAAGATAATATATTTCTTGTAGTGTTTCTCTTTCAAGGCTATAGAAATTTTATAGGACTGCGATTATTTTTCTTTAGATTAGGAGTATTTAAGTTTTTTTATTAAAATTATTCTTCCTTTCAAACCTCTAACCAAATGATTTTTTTGCTGACTATTATCATCTACTTATTTCTTTCGTTAACACTAACGAAAAACCGTATCACAAATTAGTACAATAAATTTTTTATTTGGAAAAGCCATAAAAAGTACTCCATTTTTGTTTATTTTATAATCAGAAAAAAATATTTATAATTTTGATAATAAATTTAACTTTTGGAACAGTCTTAGAGAAAGAAGAAATTATAAATTATTTTAAAATAAATCATATATATATAAAATTATTAAAATCTGATTTAAGTCACATTAACAACTACACCATTTATAATATGGGAGCCGATTTGGCGGAGAATTAGACAAACATCAAAACATCGTCTCACTTCATCCTCATCCAGCCCTTACTTCAGCTCCGTGAACAATAAAATGTGACAACGCCGCAAGAATTTGATTGGACGGTCCAAGAAACAGCTTCAAGGTCAAATCGGCTCCCATTTAAAAAAAATGCTGTAGGTCTTCAGCGGCCATACATAGTAAATATTATATAGTCATAAATATCAACTAGCAACGAAAGGCATTTCTTGTTACGATAAATTGAGTCAAGGGCATGTTTATAGTCAATTCAATATTTAGAGCAATATTTGCCTGTCACCGATAGGAGGAAAACCCCATCTGGTGGTCAATAAGTTGGGGGCGTTATCTCATTTATTCTGTTATTTAGAATACTTAATAGGTCACGTTTAGTAGGGTTATTGGTCTACAGTTTTGCCTATCCCCCTTTTTAAAGACTGGGAATATTCATTCCAATGTAACGGGAGTTGTTCACTATGCCATATTTTGAGAATTAATTTGTGAAGTTCTTTTTCAAAATTTCTTCCCTATTACTTGCATAAGTTCCGCAGGAATGTTGTCAGAATCTGCTGCTTTGTTTCCTTTCACTTTATTTATAACATAACACACTTCGTTGAAGGCTGATTCATCCCCATCTTCATTGATTGTTATATCATATTTTGTTTTGCCCTCTGGATTAAGAGCTTTCTTCAAGAGCACTTTCCATCTTTCCAATATTTCTTTATTTTTTACTATCACATTTCCTTCTTCGCCTTTACACAAAATTAACAGACAACTACCTTGGCCAATATACTTTTTTGATTCACCAAAAATCTTCCTGGTTTAATTGTTCTTATAATTTTCTTGGATACCTTCGACTTTCTTATTTCACCATGCCTTTTTCTTAGTTTTACATAATTTGTTTTTTTCTTTCCTTTTCATGACTAGTTCCTGTTTTTCCTTGCTTTCTCCAGTGCACTGTTTTTCTTAGTTTACTATTTGTTCACATTCTTTATCCCACCATTAAGTTTTTTGGAGTCCTATCTTGCTTGCCAATTATTTTGTTTGCTGCGTCTAGTATTTTATTTCTTATATCCTCCCAGTCTTCATTTACTTCCTCAATCTCACCACTTATTCCATTTCGTAATTTTAATTGGGATTTTTTTTATATATTCTTGGAACTTAATGTTTTATCTTTTTAATGATATAGCGGCCGGAGTCTATATTCGGACCTCATAATGTCCTCACATCTTCAATCGTATCCTCTTTTTTTCTGTTCATTAGCACATGATCAATTTGGCTAAATGTTTGGTGGTCTCACGATGCCCATGTTCCTTTATGTATTAATTTATGTTGAAATTGGGTACTCATTATTATCATATCATTCAAAACTGCAAATCCGCATACCATCTCTCCATTTTAACTAGTTTCTTCGTCTATGGTGTGCTTCCCAGTTATCTCTCCGTATATTTCTTCTTTCCCCAGTTCCGCATTAAGGTCACCTACAACCAATAATGTGTCACTTCTTTCACACTTATATTACCCGGAAGTAAATTCCTCCTTTTTCGCGATAGCCTTCCTTTCCTGTGCTATTCTACTTTTGATGTCTACTATACTTCTACCGTTCCTAGTTTCTACGCTTCCCAAGTAGCAGAATTCCTTACCTTACGTAAAAATATTCTTTCCCGTTCCACTTTTTCCCAAACTACACTCCATTACCTTGGTTTTCCTTTCATTAATTCTCATATTGAACTCTTTTCCAGGATTCGGTTCATGCCATTTATTATAGTTTCCAAGTTTTCTTCTGATTCCCCTTATACTGCAATATCGTCGTCACAGCGTAAGGTTTTTATTTCTTCTCCTTTCAGTATATTTTCCGTTTTAACATTCTTCATCGCCTGTTCTATACATAAGTTGAACAGCATGGGCGACATACTGCATCCTTTTCTTACTCCTTTCTTGATTAAGGCTGTCATTTCTTGATCTTTTATTCTAATTACTGCTGCCTTCTACTTCTACAAACTATATATCAATATTTATATTTACAAAAATATGAATATCAAGTTAAATGGTATAAAATTTTTCATTTAAAGACCAAAATGTATAATTTTTTATAAGTTGCTAATGATTACTTTGTTGATGCGCCTATAAAAAAATTAAAAAAGAAAGACGCCGTTGAAATATTATAACATCTGCTAACCAGGTATTAAAAACCTGAAATAATTGATTTAATTCGGTGAATAGAATGTTTGTGATCCAGAATTGATTCAGCGGTACCTAAACTCTTTGCGAACTTTCATTCGTTTTAATATCGTTTTCTTTTAGCAGTACGTTCAAACGTGAACACGGCCCCTCCCACCCTCCCTGATACAGTATTTATTGGGGTCTATAGTTGATGTACACAGCCCGAAGAGTTTATTCACTGTACAAGGTTCCTTTGCGGCTTCTCCGCACCGAGTCGAGGTAGACTCGCAGTTCGTAATTCGACCTTTTGATGTAATATATTACTTCAAAGGCAAACAACGAAATATTTGCCCTGAAACAGTGGTGCAGACTTGTTTGCGTGTGTAAAGAGCCGCTACACCGAAACTAAATTGAGAGGAATGATTTCTGTTAGATATAAGCTCAATATTTAATTAGGTAACTAAAAACTTTGTCAACTAAGGTCTGTTGTCTGTCAAAAGCGGGCAGAATTTTGAGCTTCCGCGTCTAATACCAAAATTAACCGGGATTGTACACGGTAAATGCAGAACTGTGAAAATAATGTATATCCATGTATATTAGCGTGAGTGACGTACAGGTAATATGAAAGGGCTTAAAACGTCCTTTCTTTCCGACTTTATCCGCCGCCGTCGCGAAGCTCTCTCTCTAATTGCTTCCCGTTTGAGGTAGTCATTTCCATCGTCTCATATTCACCACGTAATTTTAGCCTGATTATATTCACGTAAAGGAATTAATGATATTCTCTTCCTTTGTAACTTAAATTCTGGCATAACAAGTGCTCACTGCAGTAGTTTCCCATTTGTACAGTTATAAAAGTATACTTTATTATTAAATAGGGGGATTGAATTTTTATTTAAATCAAAATAAATTATTGAGTTAGATTAAATTTATTTACAGAAAACAACAATAATCACCAAACTTTAGGGTCCAATTAAAAAATTTACCACGAATAGCTCAATTGCTTTTAGTAAGACTCCATCTACTTAAGTCATTTTTTGTGGGCTTACCGTGCAGAAACACGCACGTTTCGACATTGGCACTAAAACACCTGAGATTTATTATGGGTCGTAAATAGCTTCCACCTTTCCCCACGCCGGGATCTTGAGGTCCGTCTTCCACGAATTTTGGTCGCCTCTGGATCTCGTTACTGGGCTCTGGGAAATTACTTGGACAGGAAGCTACCTGCCTCGTTGTAGGGACATCCTTCTATTACGCCGGCAATATTCCTCGTTTTCTCTCCGTCTGATTACTTCTAAGCTCGTTCCTGACTGACTATAGTGTCGTGGCTCAAGTATCACGCATTCTCCTAACATCCTACTCGTTCAACTCTCCATGCCCAACTGCATCCTCCTTCAAATGTTCATGTCCGTCTGCCGAAATGTCTCCCATGCATCCTCGCAGGTTCTCTCGTTTATTCATCACACTATGAGATGCATGGCGTATCACCTGACCCTCAGCCTCCATTCAAAATTCATCTTGGCCCGCGGTTTCTGAGACGCGACGAGCATTCCAAAATTCCCGGGTTCTCTTAAGTCGCCAAATGGTGTTTTTTCGGCACGTTTTAAAACCCGATGTCTCGCCTCTCTGGGTACCTTGGTGTTTACTCGGCCCGAGTGTCTCCAATATGGGAAATTTTTCCCCCAGTGACGAAAGTAAATGGCGATTTCCACCTCCACTCATTACAACTTTAAGCCGCCCAAAAATAAATATGACGCAGTCACGACTTTTTGATTAAATTTACTACAACTACAATTTCGTAAAAGTAAAAAATTGGATGTTTATATGAATGTATATTCCGTAAACAAACTTAAACTCCTTCAGCATTTTTCACAAAACACTGCAGGCCTGTTTTCTTCCAATCCAGAAAAATTAATCTGGGAGTAAGGCACGACACTAACCGTAAGCCTTCGGCTAAACGGTGAATGCAAACTTTGTAACACGAAAAACGGTCTATATTTTCATCGAATATATATTTTTCATTGTCATTGAGATTGACAGTAGAAACATTTAATGACTATGTACATGAAAGAAACTACTTACCATTAAAGTGGACCTGTACATGGATCTCACCCCTATATAAAAGAGGAGCCAGGAAGGAAAGTAAAAAAACTGTATAGAGCTCAGTTGGTACACTGTACGGACGGATATTGAAAGCAAGGATAGAGAAAAAAAATGAGAAGATATTGAGGAACAAAGTGGTAGATCCTGCCCAGATAATACGTTTCTCCTCATTGAGAAAGGGAATCTTGAAACTCGTGACGTTTATATTGACATAAGCCAAAAAATTGATCAAAATACTTGATGAAACCATTATTAATAGACAATATCCAGAATTCATTGGATGAAGTACTGAATGTAGCTGACATATTTTCTGATCACTCTAAGGCTTTCGGCACGGTAAATCACCAAATATTAGTAAAAAAAGTTGGATCATTATGGAATTCGGGGGAAATTCGTCACTTCTACTAGGACTAAAGATGGCCAGCTTCACTTATCCGTTTAGGAGTTTATAACATGTGGAGTTCCTCAAGGATCAATTCTTGTTGTTCCTCATGGAACATAGGGCATCAACAAATCATCTCCATCTGATCCTGTTGACAACCAGCGTTTTCACCTCTTTCCCAGTCTTCATTTATTCCATGTCAACAGATCTTCACCATGTTTGCTTGGGCCTCGCTCTCTTCCTCTTTTCCCCTGCGTGCTCCTGTCGAATGCCTCTCTCTCTCTCACACACACACACTCTCTCAGTGGCTTCATTTCCCTTCCTCAGTGTATTTCTGATCCATTCCCATATTCGCCTCTTTATCTGTGTGTCCATCTTCGTAGATGGAGATTACTTCTGGCGCGAATAAATGTTCAGAATCTTTCTTCACAGTGGTTGAGAAAGATCAACGACTAGGAGATAAATAGAAAATAGGGGTGTCTTACATAATACTAATTCAGAATACAAAGAGAAATTGAGTCTGTTCCGGGCTTATAGATGTCTCTGAATTGAATTCTGACGTAACAATATGGGGCACGTTGCACTTCCAACCCCTATTGTCGTCTTCAAAATAGCAGAGCCCTGAGTTTGAAACCTCACGGTGCCCATTCGAAATGACCTACGCTATTGTAAAAGACCTAATTTTACGCAGAATTTAATGACATTTCATGATAAGTCAATAAAAAAATTTAAAGACATTTTATACATGCGGTTTGGTGAAAACACCTGAAAAACGTCAGGGTAGTTTCATCTTATTTCATACAGCTCTACTATTATAACTTATGTTGCATTAAATGGTCTGAAAATTTAGCAACAGACAGTGCAAATCATTCCAAAAGTATCCACAAAGTTTGAATCGTCTGTGTGTCTTAAGTATTTTCTAAATTAATTAAGAAGTGAACCTCTGATAACTCTTCGACAGCGCACCGCAGTAGTGGAGCAAGGTTTTTTTTGTAGCGATTGAAACTCATTATATACGAAATATAAGCTTCGTTGATGTAGCAACGCTCCGAAACTTTGTACGATTTTTTACAAAAAAGGAAAAGGAAAGGGTCACTGGAGCGGGAAGGTGAAATTAGGGTGGCACCCCTGCCCGCTGACCGGGGTCCCGACCTTTCTCAACCGCGCTTCCTGGGCATTATATTATTGAATAACAAATGTCCCTAAAGTGAACCTTGAGGTACACCCTGTGAGATTAACCCTGTCAGCGATTTTGTTTTTGATATTATTACCTTGAAATGTGATTTCTGCATATCGGTGCCTCCCTTCTAAGTAATGAGATGAATAAAAGTAAAGCCGGAACAAAAACACCAGATGCTTCCAGCTTTTTCCACCGTATGGAATGATCAACGAAATCAAAAAACTTAAAAGATGTTTCCGGGGATAAATTTATATTAACCCGACACAGTATTTTATTCCACAGTATTCTTTTGTCAGCATGTGATTAAAATACCACCGAGAGCGTCACAATTTTGTAAATTTACTCTTTCACGCCCCCCCTACTTTATGCCGTCATAACCACAGCAATGACGTGTATCTCAATAGTGTCAAGAAATGTACTGATACCTTAAATGAACACAGATAAATACACAGATACAGTCAGCTTTTTATTCCCCCCCCCCGTAAAAAATGAAACTACAGGTACAGTTTTTTTGATATAGTTGAACTCAGTAAATATATTTTATATTTAATATCTGGGTTTCGCAGTTGGTTTTGAAAAGATTAGGTTAATTTCGCCGAGGTATGTATCTAATTAAAAAAAATATTTATAGTATTATAAATCGAGAGTATAGACAACCCGCATTCATTTTGGGATACCTCGGCGCACGTATGGACCACGAACCCTATTCCATAGAAAGTTTTTCACCTTTCTATATGTTTATATTAATAGATTCTACTGTCGTAGATTAGACGTAGTATGCCATGAACCTTTGTGGGAACATACTCAACAGCTTCCCAAAATTTCATGGCGATGGGATGTTTGGTCTAGAAGTGCATAAAGGGCAAACAAGGAAACAGACAGACAGGCAACAATGACTGGTCAAAATTTAGTAACTGCATCTACAGTGGAAAATAATTTTCTAAAGTCAAACTGATGTCCATTTAATGTATTTCTTAAAGTTAATAATCTATTATAAAGCACATTTACAAACTCCTTCCCCATAATCGATGAGTGAATCGTATGTGACGTCATAAACTTTTGTGTGTTGACAGAGACGTATACTATTTTTAAAAAAATACAATTCTTTCCATGTTTTTTACTAGGAATGTTTTTCAAAAGGGTTTTAAAATACATGTGCCATGTTTTGTAGCAATCTGCCCTCTCACTTAACTTATTACTAAGGTTTACAAACATCGAACCGGACTCTGAAATCCTGGAACCGCATTAGCATAAAGACCAAAAATGTAGACACCATAACATAAAATAGAATATAAATTATAGCAATCAAATAATTATCTTAAAAAATTACATACGTCTGTTAATACAAATTATGCATCAGAAACGTAATTAACATTTGTGAACAGTGGCAATAATAATAAAGTCATAAATAATTAGAGTATAAAACTCGGTATAATTTTGAACTACTCGGCCAACGCTTCATGGAGATCCGGGAAACCTGAGTTGTTTCGACAAAAAAAAATTAAGTGAAACGGAATTTATTTAGGACGGTTTTGGCTCCCAACCTCCGTAAGATGGACGAGGAGACGAGAAAATTAAGAATGCTTTCCTTCAGTCACTCCACAAAAATAATAATATGAGAAATAATAATAATAAATGAGTAAAACAGATGACTCTTGCACAATGTGAATTTAAATCGCTAAAATATCTTACATGCTAAAACCAGTTTAAATATACATGTATTTTTATTGAAAAGCATTTTAATGTATCAATAAAAAAGTTGGTTAAAAACGACCTGTTTTTGAATCTAGAAAACAGACCAATTAAGTTATTATCAATTAAAAAACAATTATACAACCAAACATAACCCATTGGTTTACGTAGATTATATACTTAACATGTTAAGCACATAAATCAATCTTTTTTCTATTGTGCCACCAAATAATGTCTCTGAAACATGGTTATAATGAATATGGGGGACGTTTGCTTACATATATACGCATACACGACAGCTATTTGTGGAACTAATATATATTTATTCCTTGTGAAGAAGTTGGAGAACGTTCCATTGTCAACTAGAGTTTGGCTTAATACCAAGGATAACTTCTAAAGGCCTTTCTGTGCGCTCCGTAAATCTCGTTGTGTGGTACAGTATTTTGAACGAAGTCTAAATAATCGTAAAAAAAATTTTTCAACTTGACATTGAGATGTATGTAACACATAGAGCACGTTCCTCAAAAATCAATACATTTTAATAATCACCAGACGGGGCATAAATGTTTTTCTCGTTTAATCAGCTAAATTAATAATCTATATCAACATATTGCTTGTTATTGCTCCGAAATTTTAATAATTGAAAACAACATTAGTTTCTGGGAGGGGGGGGAAATTGCTTATTTTCTGCTGACCGTAATTTTTTTGTTCCAACTTTGAATTCTTCTCTTGCAATTAATTCATGTTATAGATTTTTCGTAGTATCAGATACTTCCATTGTTTTTCGCAATACAAATTACTGAATATTGTATTATACTTTAACGTATACCAGAAACGTTTAGTATACTAAATAACTGTTAAACGTGGTGGATTCATTAAATTGTCTCAACATATTAACAGCAACCTGGATTAATAACAGCAAAATAATTTGTGTTACATTATTATAATATACCAATTTGAAAATAATGTATGATTAATTTGAACATAATTTATGATACTTATTGTATCATTAATTACTTCTGAAAATAATTACATTTGTTACTTCTATGTATACATAAATGAAAGAAAACGATCAAATTTGTTAGAAACAATTTTTTAACATAAAAATTAACGGAAGGGATCATCCTCCGTATTGCACAATGAATTTGATGTGTTATAAATCAAAAAATCAAGAAACAAATTATACTCAAAGAAGTGTTTGAGTCTTTTAGATTTAAATTTATTGTTGTTTCCATTACTCCTCGATTGAGGAAATGGGATACGTCATACATTACAAACAACAAATAATTTTAGGAACATAATAAGGAACATAATTAATTACAAATAATCTTAAAATAAAGGATAGATGCTCTTAAGTCATTAATAACACTACACGCACACTTAACACATACTAAGAAAAATTTATGAAAAATAGATGTAACTAAGATTTACAAAACATTTTCTAATTTTTCTATTAATAGAAATATAATATTGAGGCCATTTTAATTTTTTTGTAAGTGAAGTAATCATAACAAAGTGCATTTCAAGAAATACTTGTGCAGAATGAATCAATAAATTAAACCCGACTTATTGGTCCTGTGTCTTAAACCTCCTAGAATGTATATATAAAATTTAAAACTCTGAATATAATTTATTTATTGAAACTTTATTGAATAATGTATGTTGCAGACACAAAACGCTTGATTCTTATATTAACAATAAAAATATTTATTAATTAAACATTCAAAATTAGTTACAATTAGTATCATGAATTATGTTAAAATTGATCATACGTTATTTTAATATGACCTACGCTATTGTGAAGTGTCTCATTTTACGCAGAATTTTATGATATTTAATGATATGTATAAAAAAGATTTTTAAAAGCATTTTATACATGCTATTTGGCGAAAAAACTGAAAAAAGTCTTGTTCTTTTTGTCTTTCTTTCATATAGATCGACTTTGATAAGTTATAGATTTCAAACTGTTGCATTAAATGATCTGAAAATTTAGCAAAAAGACAGTTATAACCCTTACAAACTAATCCACAAAGTTTGAATCATCTGTATGTCTTACGTTTTTATAAATAAATTAATTAGTGGACGTCTGCTAACTCTTTGACGGCGCATCGCAGAGGAGTGAAACACAGTTTTTTTTGTAGCGATTGAAAGTCATAAATATAAAATATATGCTTCATTGGTGTATAACGCTAAAAGTTTTGTACGGTTTTTAAAAAGTGTATATAGAAAGGAAATGGTGAAAGTAGGGTGGCACCCCTGCCCGACTTCACGTTTGACGCAAATAGGTTCCGAAACGGCTCAACGGATTTCAGTTAAAATTGAAGAGTATAAAAACTAGAGATTTAACTTAAATTTTCGTGTAAATTCATTTCAACAACTTGCACAGTTCAGAAGATATTAATATAAATGTTTTTAAATACATTGAATTGTCTATCGAATCGCAACTTGAAAACAAACTGCGAGTTATAATTAGGCGTACCTATGCTATTATAAGCATAATTTTAACAGCAGCCTTAGCGCCGTTATTAACCTATTATCAGATAGCTAACTCTCAGAAATAATAAACTTCTTTGTATCGTCGATACGATGGATACATAAATTTATTTTACTTTTTGCGTCAGTTAAATTTTTATATTTAGTAATTGCTCATTTTTAAAAGCGAATAAAATCAATATGTAATTGAAGTTTCTGTCTGTCAGGAAGTTTGTGTCGAAGTAGCTCCGAAACGTGTGGAAGCGGGACGTGTGAAAACCAACTGCAAGTTATAAGGTTTATATATATAAAACAGATTCATGTAAACCAATTCATGGTATATATTTATTTTATAAAATTATTATAATCGTAAAGAAGTCAGAGTAAAGAAGTAAAGAGGTCAAATAAGTAGTACTAAGGCTACTCTTATTTTAGAGTAGAAACTGGGAATGACTCTTTTTTGAAGGGAATGTTATTTTATAATAAACTGCGACTGCACAGAAAAGAATTTTGAAGGAGTATTTAGTAAACTGAGTATTATATAAGCTACAGATATTGTAATACTTGTAATTTAAAATTCTTTGTTCTTAGTTTACCCATATTTCATGTATGTAATTGGATGGAAATAAAGTTTATCTTCTCTTAATTAGCCCAGTTACAATCATTTTTTCGCATCCTTTTTCTATATAATGTTTAACTGTATCCTTCCGTTTCATTATACTTTTAAATAAGTCGTATTATTTAACGTTAGGGCCAGGGTGAAATTTTCTTCGGAAGCGAAATTCCCTGCTAAGGATGCTGATGGCCTCAGATGCTATTGAAGCGTGGTTAGTAGACACTAATCCCGTGGAGCAGGGGTTCAATTGTGGAGTGGTAACTGCCGCAATTTGCTTATTCAGGTCTTCTATTGACATCAGAGCAATGCCTGATCCCGGCAACAATAGACAACTACCGGAACGGATGTCCACACTTTTCTGGAAGTGCAAGGAAAGCCTCGCAGAGAAAGCGCTGATGCGGCCAAACTTTTTTTTCCCCAGGGACGCTGATTTTTCAGTCTCCAGGTTACTGTTTCCTAAACGCCCTTTATCGGCAGTAAAATGCGTAATACATTTAAAGGACAGAACAATTTTAATTAATATTTGTTTCCATATTCCTCGCGACACAGAAGCAAACACTGATGAGATAAGACACGGTTATCACCCCTAGGGGTAAGGGGTGGAATTAACGGAATTTTTATATGTAATAAAGGCTCATTTTTGAGGCAAAATTTTGATTTTTGAGGTTTACCTTTACAGTATTTCCTTGACAATATTTGAGTATTATTTCAACCCCTTCCTTCATGTGAGTGGAAGGGATGGAAATGAGAAAAATGAAAACAACTAGGAAACTACCGAGCTTGGTGTCGAAACCGGAATAATGCGAGTCGTATTATAACTTTTAATACGCGATTGAACTTAATCCCTTAAGTAAGGGATAATTTTTATTCTGAAAATAATTTTTAGCCTTGCTATTGTGCCGAAATTATTTTGGACTGTCTCGAGAGACTGGTAGGGGGGGATAATTGAGGTTCATAATACTAAGTTTTCGATGCCTGTTTAAACTTATCCTGTCTTCCAAAATTAGACTCAAAATCATTATTGCTTCTCATGTGCCTACATTCTTCCTAAAACCAAACTGATTCTCTGCTAACTCGCATTCTATTTGACGTTCCATCCGCCTAAATATTATTTTCACTAATATTTTGCATGCATTAGATACTAAACTAATTTGCCCTGTGCTGTTCACATCTATCAGCCCATCTTCTTGGGTATGGGTATAATTATATTGTTACTGAATCCTGGTATTCTTCCTGTTTCGTAGTATTCTGAACAGGCATGATATTGCTTATTCGCTCGATGATCTTATACAGTCCTCTGGAATGCTATCAATTCCTGGTGCTTTGCAATTGCTGAGGTCGTATTACGTAATATTTAATATTTATTTGTCTCACTTAACAGGCTATTTCAGGACATAATCTATTCTGTTTCAAGTTCTATATATTTTAGGTTAGGATGTTTCTTTTCATGAAGGAGGGAAATAAATGAACCTAAATTTCAAATGATCTCACCACTGAACACAAAAATTTGAGGGGCACTCAGATGAATGGCGAACAAACACATAAGACGCAGGTGGGGAACGTCCGACGTCCGTAAGGTTCTTGTGCGGCCTTCATAAAAGTTAGTACGGCGAACCCTCGGTTTTCGTCGGAATGCGATCGGCAAAACCCGAAATCGAGGCTTTTTTTCACGGGAAACAATGAACACCCAATAAATTCGATCTCGATACTCAGCAATAAAAACGAAATTTACAGAAAATATTCATAGTTTAATATTAAATTGGATAATTTTAATCGAAGCTACGTCACAAGTCACAGATATTTATAAAATATCGGGCTAGTTGCACAAGTACCAGGTCTGACATGTAGATCACGTGTTCTTATTTCCCTGTTATTCAGTTTATTATTCCATTTCATCATTCGAATTTTTCTATTGGCTTTATTATAACCACCGAACAAACGCATAAGGCGTAGGTTGGGAACGTTCGACCTCCGCGAGTTCCTTTTGCGGCCTTCACAAAAGTTAGTACTGCAAACCCTCGGATTTCGTCCAAACGTGATGGGAAAAATTCTAAACTGATCCTATTGTTTCATGTGATACAATGTATACCTAATGAATTATTTCTCAATACTCAGCAATAAAATAGCACTTTTCAGAGAATATTCATACTTTAATAAAAAAAATTCGCTAAATATTAGACGAGGAAACGTAAGCGTTAATCTACCGTACTATTACTACTTTCTCTGAAATATTGATTATAGTTTGAAATTAACAAGGAACAATTTTATACTCCTGTCAAGAACAAGGAAGACTATGTGATATGGAAGATGAAGTATTTGCATAAACATTGAATTTTTGTCTGATATCACCACAAAACAATACAATTTAAATATTTTCCTGCAAGGTAAAACGAAGCATATATATGATATTTGTTGAAAAAATGTCACTCAGTCTGGCCAAAATGAGAGAGCAGAAACGTATTTGATTGATATTGATGTGTCTTGTACTATTTAATAGAAGAACGTACTGAAACGTATTCAGATTTTGAAGAACAATCTCCTGCTGTGAAATAATAAAACGAAACACATTGAAAACTATAAACAACTAAAATAATTTCACAAAAATCGCATTTATAGGTATATCAGTTTATGTAGCCTCTTTTATTATAGCCTAATTTAAATGGTAAAAAGTTCCTAATCTCTGGCGTAGGGGAAACCTTGTAAGTCGCAGTTTGACAGAACAGCATTAATTAACACTAATTAGTAATTTTAGATGCAGATTAGCACAATTTTTATTAAAATCAAAGCTACGCCACAAGTAATAAATATTTGTCAAATATAAGGCTAGTCCTACTAGCACCAGCTCTAATATATAATATAGGAATTATTTTTTCCCTGTTGTTCAGTTTATTGTTCCATTTCATAATTTGATTTTTTTCGATTGGCTTTTTTATTATTGATCAGCGAACAAACGCATAAGGTGCACGTGGGGAACGTGCAACCACCATGAGTTTCTTGTGCGTCTTCATAAAAGTTAGATCTGCGAACCCTCGGTTTTCGTCCAAACGCGATCGACAAATCCAAAACCGAGGCTACTTTTTTCAGATGAAACAACGTACGCCCAATTAACTCTTTCTCGGTAGTCATCAATAAAAATGCAATTTACTGAGAATTTACATAGTTTAATAACACAATTTCGCCAATTTTAATCAAAGCTACGTCACAAGTATCAGGCTAGTGCCACAAGCACCAGGTCTAGCATATAGATGACGTGCTCTTGTTTAAAAATAAAAAGCGGTCACTCGTTTTAGTACAAATGTGATGTTTGGTCCATATTGTTGGGAATCTTCTATTCTATATGTAAATTTTGGTTAATTCCCCAAATATAATTTACTAATGATTCTTTCCCTGTTATTCAGTTCATTGTTCCATTTCATCACCCATTTTTTTCTATTGGCTGTATTATTATTAAGCAGCACATCATATAATAATCTGTTTTATTTGAACCTACTTGAGAGATTAACTTATCCAATTAAGCCACCGGAATTTATTTTCTCGTAAAATCCGAGCCTTTGTCTTCTGGTATTATATACATAAAAAATTTTATACGGGCGTAAATTTCTACGGAGCGGCGTGAAATATTTTTTCTTCTCCCCTCCCAGGAAGAAACGCGCCCATTTTCCGATATAATTGAAAACTAAGCCTCACTGGTCCGTCTTTCCATTAACAACTTCCCGCCTTGAGCAAACTGAGATGCTGGTTCTTCGTCAACAAGGCATTGTCTGTAGTGTACACACTTTATTACTTATGAAGGACCTCAGGGACAAAAAAAACGGGTCATTCTTCCGCGACGTGCAAAGATCTTAACTGTTTCAAGTGTTATCGACATCGCAAACTAGCAACGGCGAGTTTAAAGAATCAAGATAGTTCAAAAAATGTTGCTGTTCTTTATTAGACCAAAGTAGTGATTCTAGGACTAAATAAAACATTAAAATTTCACATTGTCACTCATCAAATTTTTCGGCGGTACAAATTTGTAATTTATAAATTAAAATAATAAAAAACCTATAAGAAAATATAATTTTTTTCAAGTTAGAATATAATTGCTTACGAGTAATATCAACACATAATTAAAGTTTTGGGAGGAAATTTTCTAGAAGTATGTACTTCACCCAACCTCTACAGCTAAAAACAAAAGAAACGATACGTCACGGTATTTCCATTTTATAAAATTATCTATTTTTTCATTTTATTAAAATCTATTTCTGAATAATTTAACAAGTTTTTACTTTTATAAATGATTATCTTAGTGTCCGAAGTTGCCCAGGTATTTGTAAGTTCCTGGAATGCAGTGCTCATGTGAACGGTTTCCAGTCTCTTCCCATTGTTCGTCTATTTCCAAAGATCGTGACGACCTTTTCTTTCGTGCCCGAGGTATGGAAAAACCCGTCGTTTGTCGTAGATCTTACAGAAAATTTAATGATATAACTTCAACGTCACATGCGTGTATTCGATTCAATTAAATTATATCAAGCGTACGCACTCAAACACGTCACTTAATAATAGACCTTTTACTTTTTGAAACTCCTCGTTGCCCTTCTAGAGAAAGATGTCTCAGCTTACACGCAAACTTCGTGCGACTCTCGAGAAATCTGATGAGGAATTTACAAAATTATTGCAAGATAAACTTGTTTTTGCCTGAAATGGGGGGAAAATGTACCCAAGTCACTTGGCTAGATACTTAAAATAAATTTAATTCATGCATACGAGACGTGAAAGTGACGATAAAAGAAAGAAACTCGAACTCAATAAATGGAAAAGGTACAACAACAACTTGGGAAAGATGATAAACCATTGGCTACCTTGCTTTACCTTCCACAGCCCCCTTTTCAATTCTCTTAAATTATTAAATGGGAGTTGCCTGTTTCAGAGATAACACTCATGTAAACTGTTATCCCTCCCCCATTCCTCTCCCAGAAAAAGGTGCGATGAATATCTGTGGCAGCTTAGCTCTCTCTGTTTTTTCAAGACACATGCACCTCAGTCTCACTTAGGAGATGTATGTTCCGGTGTTGCAGACTTTTGGCAGTAATTTGAGTTGTCCACTGATGCTACTAAATCAGTCGGCCATCTGCCTTATAAACTGGTCGTGGTATGGAAAAGGAAATGCTGCGACCCCACAGAAAACTCCTCTCCTGTCATTCGGAAGAGCGTGAGATAAGTACCCAATAGCACGCCTACCTGTTGCAAGGTTTTCTAGGGTTTGCCCTGGCCTACCAAGTAGGACACTTAAACTGTACTCTGAGGACTAAGCCAACCCTTGGCTGCCTTACTCTCCCTTCCGTCCCTCGTCCCCCGTCCCCCCACCTTAAATTCTCATTTTATGTTATTAAAGGTTTAGATTTACTGTTTTTTCCATTAGTCCTCGATTGAGGAATATGGCACGTCATACATGGCAGCAAATAATTTTAAGAACAAAACAAGGAACATTATTAATGAAAAACAACCTTCAAATAAAAAAAGTATATAGTCTTAAGTTATTAAAAACACTACACGCACACAAGAGAGAAAAAACACACACTGAGAAACACAAACGCATTGGAGTTTTAACTACTTGGAGTTGCGCGACCAGGAATCTGGTCTTCCGTCAGGCATTACTTGAAACAAAAGAGCAGAAAAAACTGTAAAGAAAGTTTAAAGCCATGGAGTAGGTGATTTTACAAGGCAAAACGTTCAACGCTTTTGCAGGAAACCTTAATTTTAAATCTTAGGGGGACGATTAAGAAAATCCAGTATAGAGTAAAACAGCAGCGCAAATTAATAGATCTGTTTTACTCTGATTCACGAAAGTACTACAGTGGGCTTTGACCTAAAAGTTTAGACCTTATCCGTCGAGACACCAAAACGAAATATATGTTTTCTATTAGATAAAATCGGTGTCTTCTAATGGTGTCAACTAGAAAACGATTTATACCTCTGCAAAAGCTCATTAATGTCGTTTTTCACTTTGGCGCCAGGTTTTCTGCACTACATTTACCAAAGCATATTGTCTACAAAGCTGTAAATCAGGGGGGACCTTTTTTATAGGGGGGCCGTATAAAAAATGTATGATCTATCACGGGCCAAAACAAAAATCAATTGATAATAGAAGTATTTATTTAAAGAAGAGAAACTACTGATATGCAAGTATACATATTGTTGGTATAATAAAATAAGTGTTACAACTCTACCTAATGAGAAACTTGGGATTGCCTTTCTTGTGCATAAAGTTAAGTATTTCGTGAAAGTTATTTTGTTGCTACACGTAAGGAGCTTACCAAATTAGTATCGTTAATTAGTCACTGCCGAAGACGGACATCATTTTACACATAAAATTAATTATACTTGGATATTTTTTTCTTTGGAAACACGTCATCGGCGACAATAAATCTTGCACCAGGGCCGGATGTGTCCCGCGGGCCGGGAGTTGCACGCCGTTGCTATAAATCGTCTGACTTTTAGGCACTCGTGCAGACATTCAAACTACAAAATATGAATACCGTACGTATTTTATTTATCAATGCAGTATTATTTGAAAATACAAAAACGAAAAATTGGCACTTTTTTTTCGCCATATTTGTGCTGCCAGGGATAAAAATTGGTTACATATTTGTTATTATTTTCGTTATCTACGCGTGCAATTTATCTTAGAAACGAATTTTCAGTGTCTGTTCTCTAATAACTGCCACAATATTGAAGCTAAAAAGTGGCAGTTTTGAAACGTCGTTGTCTCCGACAAAAAGGCCCCCCGCGTATCTTAGTCAGAAATACAAATTTTGAACTGAAATTTTGCATATGCTTCGTAGTACTAACTGTCTAAATTTCATCAAAACGTAAATAGGCGTGCAGGAATCATTCCTCAAATCAGGGCACTTGGCATGGAATGACCCAGTAATATTTTGTTTATAATTTAGAATTTATTAAAAATACCTTGTTATGTTTATGTTTGTTTTTATCGATTAAACGTCAATTGGTCTCTCGTAAAGTATAATGTTTAGTCTCAACGTTTAATAATGATCGAATTGTAACAGTGTAACCGTTTGCAATGTTCTTGATAAGAAAAACTGTTATTCACTGGATCGTTTTGAGCACAGTGCAAAGTAGGGAGCAACAAACTATTAACTTTTATTGGAAATGTTTTTTTGTTTTTTTATTATTTATGTATAAAACTAATATGTTACAGATTATTAGTTAGGGCAATATCGATACAGTATATACAATATAAAAAATATTAAAATAAGATATGGTATATAATTAACATGGTTGCGTGAGGGTAGGTTAATCCGTTTGATTAACCTACTTTAGCCGAAAGGCTTAGGTTTAATTGTATCTGAGGGGCATACGACGTGGGTGTGTGAGGACTGACAAGCAGTGAACTGATTATTGGAGGATATATAAGGATGTGGCATGATGGTAGAGTGGGTTAGGGTGTGCCTGAATGATCGGGGGGAAGGATCAGGTCAATTGGGAGTTTCCTTTTGAGGCTAGGGAAGCGTGGAGGTGGAGGAGGTTTGTTATGAAATTGCTGGATCGTGGGGTTTGGGTGGTTGAGTGCGCTTTTGATTAGGTTTGTTTTGGATTTGGAGATTACTGAGTCTACATTGTGAATTTTGATGTTATGGTGGGGGATGGAATTTCTTAGGTACCAGGGAGAGTTTGTAATGGTGCGTAGTATTATGTTTCGTTTGGTTTGAATTTTGGCTGAATGTATTTTTTGGCTGTTGTTCCCCATATGGATGAGGCATAGGACCAGGTGGATTGTATTATGGAGAGGTATATGAGGCGTTTTGTGCTGGTGGAGACTGGGGATTTTCTGTTTAGGAGGGGATATAGAGTTCTGGATTTTTGGTTTATTATGGAGACGAGAAAATTAATATGAGGTTTCCACGATAGTTTTGAGTCAAACATGATTCCGAGGTAGGTGGTTTCCGTTTTTGTGGGGATGAATGAGTTGTTTAGATAGAGATGAATTTGGGGAGTAGAGTTTTTTGTTAGTGTGAATGGGCTGGTTATTGATACTGATTCTCCATTGTTTGGACCATTGTTCTAGGTTGTTGAACGCTGATTGGAGTGGTTGGAAGTCGGAGGTGAGAGAGGAGGTTACATAGGAGATGGCTATGTCGTCTGCTAGTGTAGGAGAAGATGTTGTATAGGAAGGGGGCAATGACACTTCCTTGGGGGATTGAGTGAGGTTGGGAGTGGTGGGGTTTTATTTTAACAGAGAAGGTTCTGTTTGAAAGGTAGTTTAGGAGTATTTTGTAGTGGGTGTCGTTAAGGGCGTCTTTAATTTTGGATAGTAGGGAAGGGTTGTGGATTTTATCAAACGCTTTTTCGATGTTAATAAAGGTGGTGATTAGGGATTTACGATGTTCAAAGTAGTTCTTAATGAGGTTGGAGGGACAGTAGGTATATTTGATGGGGACAGGAGTGTTTTGGGCCAAAACCGTATTGAGTTCAGGAATCAGAGAGGAGAGTTAATTAATTAGTTGGGGTAGTGGTAGTTTATCGAACAATTTGGATAATGTTGGAAGGAGATTTATTGGTCGATAACTCTCAGGGTGTATTTTTGGTTTATTTGGTTTCGGTATCATTATTATGCTTGCGTGTTTCCATTTGTTTGGATAGTAAGTGGTTCTGAGGATAGCGTTGAAGATATAGGTAATTAAGATTATTGTTTTCTTGGGGAGATGTTTTGGGTCGTGACCTGGGGAGGCTTTGTTTTTTAGGTTTTTTATTGCGGTTGATATTTGGAGAGGAGTTAAGAGTTTTGGGAGGGGTGATAATTTTAGGGGTTGTAAGAGTTTTGCTGCTGTGTTGGCAATGTTTATAAACATAAATGGAGAAGTGTGATATTGTTTCGCACAATACAGTCCATGTTTCGGGTCGTATTCTCGTTCTCTGCAGCCTCCATGTTTAACTTATCGTTACAGCGCAAGTATCGGACACAGTTCAGCTCACAGAGTGCCTCTAAATATGTAGGCCGGAATTATACTCCAACAGATCCATATCACAGACCAGTGTTTCTATTGTTACTCTACCTCTGCGTCCTTCCTGTTTTCATTTCAATAATCGAGTAGATCTTTCAGAAAATGTTGATGGTGATTTTTATCAAGCGATTTCCAGCCTCTCTCTTTAATTCTAAGATTCAGGTTAGGTAAAATTATCTTTCCAAATCGTAGGTTATATCACAGATTCAGCTTCTATTTCACCAACTCCCCAACCAAGAACCGATAAACCATTTACCATAGCACCGACTAAGGTATTGCAAGGTGGAGAGGACTGCTTCCAAGAAACAGATTAACCATAGATACAATTGAGCATTTGCCATTTCTCAAGGGTAAAAAAAAATTGGGGATTTGGTAATTCTTAGACGATGATGCTGAACCAATACTTGAAACTTTGAATCTTCATCACAATTAACATTTATATTAATGTGTGCCCTTTCTGGTACCTTGCAAAGTGAAGTGGTTGAGGTTTAAATGGCATTAAAATCAAAATTCTTGGATGAAAAAGTAGTAGAATCACCAAGAAAAATGCTGAAGGAAGTAAGAAATAATGCCAATGTTGCAAAAAAAATGAATGCTGTAATTGCAGCAAAAAAGCTTTTTTAACGGTGGAAAGCGATTACAATGATGTTATCAGGTTAATGAAGTCTGCTATTGATGAGAATCATGAAGAATTTTTCTCTGAAGTTGGAAATGACTCAAAAATGACAACCAGATCTGTAATTTTGGGAGATAATATAGTGATACTTTACAGCGGAAGCAGAGCAATAGTGGTTAGTAAAAATCAAAAACAAAACGGGAGATAAAATATGGGTTTTGACTAATAGGTATGTTCTGGTGAAGAATTTATACACTTTTTCATCAATTTCATCAAAAGTCCCAGTTTTTCTAATTCCTCTATCAAAATATCCTCTTTTTCAACTTTCGCTTCATTAATTGCTCACTTCGCTACTTTCTTCTTGCCCTTTACAAAATCTTACACTTGTTAGTAATTTGTTTTTTAACCCAATACTTATTTTAACTTAACTGTCATTGCAACGACTATTGATGTTGATCGTGGATCTCATTATCATGAGGTTAACCTCTCCTTTGGACAAATATGTACATCTCAGAAGCTACGTGTTTCCGGACGCATGTTTTGGGGAATTTTTTCTTGTTTCGATGGTTACTACCACATCTCAAAATATTACATAGTTTTATAAACACCCTATATATTGGTTTTGGGATGCGACTATCATAGATACGTCAGAACTTAGTAAAGTTCAAAATAAGTGTGTCTTTATTGTTCTTATAAAATTATGTGTATTTTTGGTCAACTTAATCAGTAAAATTTTTATAAAAAAAATTCTTAATTACACAATTCTATTAATATACATTGCATTTTCTACTGACAATGTCATTCACTTTCTCATTTATCCGACAGGTAATTTCATTTTCAGAAGGCAACAGTTATCCTTCACAAAATTCTTAAATTTCGATTATACATCTCCTTATTGTAATTGTTCGTTTGTATTTTGATAAATACTGACTTTTACTTTACTGCACAGCAGTAAGGATAATTTGAGAAAAGTAGCGGCGGCTACATCCGATAAGGAAAGAGGACTCGCAACAAATATTTGCAACGCAGGAGCGCCATATTGGTTCCCGGAGCCATCCCTTGCAAATATGTCACGAATTCAGCGAAGGGAAGAATGGCCAGGCTCTGACAAGGAAAGAAGCTTCTTCCTTTAATAGGGTCCATCTGAATCCTCAGATAATATACGAAACTCCGCAAATATTAGTCCCATTAATATGATTTTAAATATTTATTTACAACAAATTAGCATTTTCCGATTAAATACTAATAAGTAATTTAATGGAATTCAATGCCCGTTTGTAACAAGAAAGCTAATTCATAATTTCAAAAAGTATAAAATTTGAGAAATCATATGAAAATTTTGGAAATGTTACCGTAATTATGTGTATCTAACGTTGTTGTGCTATTCAGTCCTAAACCCAAGAATAGTCTGATGCAATATTCTATTACGCAAGACTTTTCATCTTCTCAAAACTCGCAACCTCCCTAATGCGCTTACCGTATTCCACCCTTACCTTCCTCTCCTGTTCTTACCCCACCCACTTTCCTCTAATGCTAATTTTGCAACACCCTCGTGGCCTGTTAATCTATCCCTTCTATTGGTCAACGTCTTCCATCATGTTCGCTCTTCCCCTATTCTGTTTAGAACTTCCGCGTTAGTGATTCTATCCATCCATCTGATTATTCAGCATTCCTTGAACTACCACATGTCAACAGCCTTTGTTATTAGTTTTTACGCTTCCCAAGTAGCAGAATTCCATCAAAATATCCCTTCCCGTTCCACTGTATCCCAAAGTACACTCCATCACCTTGCTTTTCCTTCTATTATTCCTCATATTGAAATCTTTCTCCAAGACTATGTTCATGTCATTTATTATGGTTTCTAAGTCTTCTTCTGATTCCGTAATAATACAATATCTTCGCGCAAAGCGTAAGGTTTTTGTTTCTTCTCCTTGCAGTATGATTCCTTTTCGCTATTCCGTTTTAACTTTCTTCATCGCCTGTTTTATATATAAGTTAAACAGCACGGGTCACAGACTGCATCCTTCTCTTACTCCTTTCTTGATTACGTCTTTCTTTACTTGGTCTTCTATTCTAATTAATACTGCCTGTCTTCTGTAGAGGTTATGTATAAGCCTCCTATCTTGATAGTTTACTTTATTGATATTGGAATCCAACGAGTTCTTACGAAATTTACGACCGGCTTATAGTGATTAATGATGAAACTAATATTAACGTAGTACTAAATAATAATGATGCTCTTTTCTCTTAGTCAATGTTGAAATAGTAACATGACGTGTAAAGACCACATTTAGAAGGGAAGGAGGGAGGAATATTGACAGGCTCGTTTTCGAGATCCGAGGAACAATTAATCGTGGTAGCGATTTTCACTACTAAGTTCCTGTTTCCGGTGACCCGACAGCATTCACTCTGGGGAGAGGCAAAAAGAGAACAAAACACACGGTTTTCATTCCCGGATGACAGCTCTTCAATGACGAGGTCATTACTTTTTGAAAAAAAAGGTCCAGGGCGTGGTTCGATCCCTGGGCGCGTTTTGTTATTCATACTTGCCGCTTCAGCTCTAGTAATTAGCCATTACACGTGGCGGAGCGACGGAATCGCCAGGGGCTTGGGCAACACTCCACACACGCGCCATTGCCTCTGTAATCAATCCAGCATTCACTTCATCCTTGCAAAGTAAACAAACATCTATGAAATGTTCTGCTTTTAATTATGTGTGTTTTTTGTAAGCTAATTTCTCTGCACGTTGCTGTCGTGGTATTCAGTCCTAAGACCCTCCATGGTAAACAATCTTGCGCAAGCCGTTTCATTAACGCACAACTACCACTGGTTAACTAATGGGATTAAAGTTTCATGTAAACACAAAAGGAATGATTGCTATAAGGGTTAATCTAATCATAATATGCGACGACTATTATAAGGAGAATATGTCAAAAATAAGTTGATCAAGTTCTTAAAGCTGCAAATGTCGTCGCTATTAGAAACAGTTAGACAATTCCTGTTAATAAGATTAAAACTATTTGGAAAAGATAATTAAAAAAGGAAAACCAAAATAAGAAAATAACGAATGACCACAGTCACAGTTAGGTAATTCAAAACTGATGGAATGTACAAATAACTTTAATGATCATTGTTAACCATTTGACAAGAAAAATCGGATGAATACACAATTAAATCAATGGAAAATGCATTACAATTTTTGAAAGGACGACTTATCCAGTCCAGGAAAGAACGTAAGTTGAATTATCTTTGAACAACTCCACGAAATAAAAAAAATGGAATAAACCACTCTAAAAAATAACACATTATCAGGGCATGATAGGCATTATACTCAAAAATTAAAGTAGCTCATTAGTGATTGGAATCATTTCACTTCTTCGAGAGTCTTCCAAGATAAGCTCAATGTGCTTTAGTCACTCCACTGTCAACAGGGGAATAAAGAAGATATATCAAATTATTCCCCATATCCTGTTGCACTAGTAATTATCAAAATTTTTTGACAGGTAGTAATACAACAGAGGTTATAATATTGAACAAACCATAATTTACTTCACCGATTCACCGTTAGGGTTTAGAAATGGATATCTCATTGATAGGAAGCGATCTTTTACTCTTTTTAGATGAATAATGAAGAATTAAATACCAAAAAATGCTCAATTAGGTAATATTCTGTGACTTAAGTAAAAGTTTGTTGTGTAGAGGACCATAGCATCATTGCTAGAATAATGAACTAAGGTACTAATGCGAATAACGGGAACTTCATTTTCTTCGGCTTAATTCATTATACAAAATACATGAGAGACTAGTGTGTTATTAAAAAGACATCGTGCAAGGTCGAAATACCTAAATCAGATTGGGGGAATTTATTAAGAAATGGGGACAACTCAGGGTCAGTATTAGGGGCATTATTCTTCCTCTATATATATATCTGGCTCTTCCTACTTCATTGATTAACCTTCTAAAGGTATCCTCTTTGCATCGACTGTTACTAAGGTGTATTAGTAACAAGTAACAAAGACCACTAGCAGAGGCTAGCATAACAAATAATTGAACCTTACGCCTGGCTATACATGTGGTACATGCGAGAAACGAAATAACATAGTAACTGTGTGGACCAAAACTTATTTTTCATGCAATTTTTCACGACACTAAACACATTTACAATCTGATAACAACCTTAATATACACAGCAAAAATGTAATGAAACTCTCTGTTAATTTCTCAGGTCTCTCTAGTATTAATAATAAATTGGATTACTGATCTCAGATAAATCTCTTACTTAAAGAAACTCCGCTCAGCTACATATGACTGTATGATCAGAGCCATGTCCACCTTCAGTGCTTTAAAAACGAAAAATAGTCATACTTTGCATTATTTTCATTCTTAATTTATCATATGGTAAATATTTTGGGGCAGTTCTCAGTAGGGCCGTTGTAAGATTTTTATTAAGTCAAAAACGTGTTATTAGCGCCAATATCGTCAGGTATCGCTCCACGAACAACTTCCTTTGCCAGACTCTCTGTTCAAAAAGTTTGGTATTTTCACATTTGACGTGCCAATACATGTATTCATTGATGTTATTTTTTCATTACAAATATAGGCATTATCTTTTTTGAATAATTCTGATATCCTTTCCAATACAAAGAACAAAATAAACTGTATAAACAAAGTTAAAACATTGTCAATTGACAGAATCAGGTGTGCATTATTCAGGGATATCCTCTTCAACCAGACTGCCCGCCACAGATTAAACTGTATTGTCCGAATATCAACGGTAAGTTTACATGATTACGCTCATTTTTGCTTTGCCACTCCTTCTTTCAATAAAAGGAATTTATAGAAGGAATGGAGCAAGTGTAATTTATAATAGTTGATAATACAAACATTAGTTATAACCTTATTATTTTTTGATTCTATACAATAAAATAAATGTAACTAAATGTAACCTGACCATTCCACATCCTTGATGCTTAGTTCTTTACAGGATACTTCGGAATATGATATATTATTAATATATTATTATTATTAATAATTCCCTAATCTGTTTGCGTAATTCCCGTCCTTTCGTCTCCCCCTTCATTCTCTACTTCACTAAACATACTTCCCTCTAATGCTTATTTCACAAGACCCTCATGTCTTAAAACGTGGCTTATTAATCTATCCCTTCTCTTGGCCAACGTCTTCCATACTGTTCGCTTAGATCTTCCTTGTTAGTGATTTTATCCATCTCATTTCAAACGCTTCTATTCATTTCCTTTACGCAGTTCCTATCGTCCACGTTTAAGTATTCCTACAATCAATGCTGGGGTATAAACAGGTGTTATTAGTCATGCTGAGGTTAATCATGACATTCAACATGTCGGTTACGTGGCAGTTCAGCCACTACGAGAAGGATGAAAAATGAGTGAAACAAAGTTCCGTGTACATGCTTATGAAGTGAAGCAATTTTGTACACTGTGGGTGTAATACACGAATAAAACGCGGGGGTAGAGGCGCAGGGACCAATATTTGGGATCAAAGAAAGTAATACCTTATTTAGCAGAATTTTTTTTGAATAATTCCGACCGCATTTGGAGTGGAATACGCGCACCAATAACGGTTAAGCTGTGGGAAAGTTACGTAAAAATTATGCTTCACATAATTATACCTTTATTGTATATTTTTTTATCAATCGCCATATTAATAATAAAAGAAATTTAAAATTTCGTCAATTTTTGTCATTTAAAACTGTCAATTATTTTATATTACTCACTCGTTTCATTCTAAGTTAGTTTTAAGAATTTAAAAGTTTATTAGGTATCGATGATTGAATAAATATTGCCTAAAAGTCCAGACTTCCAAAAAGATGCTGAGTTCAATTCTGAAATTCAATATCTACGTCAGTCCCATGTTGAGCTAATACGAATAAATTCAGAGAAAACATCGATACCCAGTTATTAAATCAAATAAATTAAACGATCCCTTTAACGGAAAATCACTACGACTCAAAATATATTTAAAGCAGCAATACTTTTCCAAGAAACATTATAATATTTAAATCAAATCATATATAATAATAATACATAAATGCACTTAAATTTTATTGAAAAATATCATACCTTTTAAATTATAATTCAGTCTTTTGAAACTGCTATTAAATTAATTTTTTTCTACATCTTTTATTGAAACCAATGCTCTTTATCAATTCAAGTGTTAATGACTTTTATATTTGAAAAAAGAAAACATGGTGAAGGAGGGTTTCTTAGCAGTTTTATTTTCATCTTACAATTTTGAGCCGTATCTTTTTTCTATTTTCTATTATCTACAAGTCTAGGTTTATTAAACAACTACTGTCAAAATGTTTTTGTTATTATGCTTCATTACAACATGGCGCATATGGATACAAGTTTATTTGCTTCACATAATTATACCTTTATTGTATATATTTTTTAACAATCAACATTTTAATAAGAAAACAAATTGAAAATTTAGTCAAATAAATTACTTTTATTTTTGTCAATTAAAACTGTCAATTTTTTACATTTCTCACTCGTTTCATTCATAGTTTTACGAATTAAAAAATTTATTAGGTATCGATGATTGAATAAAAATTGGCCAAAAGTCCAGAGTTCCAAATAAATATATTTTAGAAAATTATTAAGTAGTTTAATTTTTAAAAAGACGTGTGGAAAAAAATTATACATAATTCCTACTCAGATGGTAGAGTTCCAATTTACAGGTCGACATTTTTCCAACCTTCACCATTTTCATCTCTTCAGTTTTTATATTTATGCCTTTCATCAATCATTCTTGTGTTATCCATGCTTCCCTAATCACCTGTGCTATTCTTCCCATTTTTTCTTCAGCTTATGTAGTCATTTCTTCCTTCAAGAGTGTCCATTTTTCTTCTATATTCTTTCTTTCTCCTTTCTCTATTAATCTACTCTTGAAGCCTTCTTTGAAACTCTGAAGCACCTTCTGACGTCTCAGTTTTTTTAATTCCGTCTTTTTGTTCTAATTCCTTCTTTTAGTTTCTACATTATCTTCTTTGAAACTCTGAAGCACCTCCTGTCGTTTCAGTTTTTTAATTCCCGTCTTTATGTTGTAATTCCTTCCTTCAGTTTCTACATTTTCAGCCTTCATTTAATATTTAGAATAATACTATATCCAAAAGTTTTTTTAACAAAATTAAATTACTATTGTGAAAAAAAAATGGTCTATGAATTAAAAATTTAAATATTTCTACTAACAGAACTAATAAATTTTGATATATTTAATGTTAGAAAAAATAAACAATGAAATTTGGCATTTTGATAATAAATGATTAATATTTCTCAAATATTTTTATATATTATTTTCTTGTAGAATATAAAATATATATAAAAATTGTTTGTTAGGATGAAGACATAAATAAAAATTGCGCGAAAGCTCCAACTTATTTAGATTACTTTTTTAGTAAATTATTATTTAGTTTTATATTTTATATTACGACTGATACTAAAATTTTGGAGACAAAATTAATAACAAATAAAAATATTGTGTCAGTCATATCAAACTTTAAATTATTGAAGATTAATTAATTATATTTTAATCTTAGGACTTAAATCAGTTTGATCAAGTCTTCTGCATTGATTTCAAATACACTCATTCTACATCTTTGAAGTATAATATCTTGTTTTAATGAAACATAACACTTTAATTTTTGTAGTGACTATCCAGATCATAATCAAACATCTCGTATCACCTTCAGAAATTTACATTTACGTGTTACAACACGTTGCTCTACCGGAAATCAGCGTATGTAGAAATAAAAACGGGGTGTAGTGCTTTGTATCGAGGAGCTGAATGCGTCAATATTCGCAAATATTGGCGCGGTATTACGCTCGTATTATTGTTATGGTCGGATATCGTCGCGCCAAACCATTTAGTGCCATCTCTTAAACAGGGGAAAAAATTATGAGCACAGAAAGAAACAAAGCTTGAGAGCGAAAACTGTTTCACGAAGCTACAAACAAAACGATATGGGAGCGTAAAGAGAACCATTTACGGCGAAGTTAATGCAAAAGCTTTGTCGACAGACATCAAACAACGCTCTGCAGGAGGCAAAATGTTTTCATTCCGCAAGATATACTTCAAAACAAATGCGAGTAGCTGTAAACGACAGCAGTAAGTATTTAGTCACAGTAAACTGCCGCTAGAGCGCGTTCGCAGCCCATTAATTCTTTTTTTCTAGCTGGTAAATAATAATCCTCAACAGATTCCAAGCCTCCAAAACAAAACGTTTAAATTCCGTTTTTTTCCTCGTGGTCGAGAGACTAATATTTCAGAATCAGGTCTTAATCAAAATATTTGACTAAATTATGGTGTTTATGAAAAGTAAAATGTGTACAAACCAATTTTTTTTAAAAAAGAGAAAAATGCCTCATATAATATTTCTATTTGGCTTTAAGGCCTACTTTCCCAGTCGTTATAGGTCAGGTAACGTACTGTATTTGATCATGACCAGTGGTGGATCCAGATGAGCGAGAGAATGAAAAGGAAAGAAAAGTAATTTTCAAAATTTAATGCATATTGTGGGACAGCTGATATTACTTAAAGAAACGTAACAACTTTTGAGGTTTCTTGATATATTCTTAGTTTTTTATTGTTAATCATAACTGAAGGTAAATATTTCAATCACCGTTTCTGCTTTGAAATACAAAATTGATAAAAACGTACTGAACAATACCGTAGTTAACAATATAATCCCCATATTCCAGTATACATGGACATCCGTTTGGTTGTATAAATCATACAAACATTAAATTACCATTTTCTGAACAATAGAAATATTTATTTTAATTTATAAATATTATATAGTTTGAAATTGTGTACGCGGTGATCATTCCAACTACGAATTACTAATTATTGTTAAATAAACTTTTATTCAGGAACAATTATTATCTGCAGTAGCAGATATAAAATTTTTATAGTTCAATAGACTTCTAGTACTTTGGTTTAAAATGCCAATCCTAAATTTGATTAAATACAAATAAGGGTATAAAGCAAACCAAGCATTTAAATTTTGGTTAAATTTGTCTAAAAAATCACTCAAGTCAAGATTAATATGAGAAGTAATTATTTAAATAAATTTGCTTGGTTCTTTATAAATGTATACGCTGCCTTAACGACCGGCTTTTTATTCATTACAAATTTTAAAGTTAGAAAACGATGTTGTAATTTATTATGCTTGGCTTGAGAAATTGTATCTAAATATGTTAACATTTGTAAATTTATATTAAAATGTCATTCCTAATTTCATTAAATATAAATAAGGGTGTAAAGCACACCAAGCATTTAAATCTTGGTTAAATTTCTCTGACAAATTAGTAAAGTCTAGATTAAAATGAGGAGTAATTATTTAAATAAATTTGAGTGGTTCTTTATAAATTTATACGCTGACTTAGTGGCCACCTTTTTATTCATAAACTTTAAAGTCAGAAAACTATGTTGTAATTTATTATGCTTTGCTTGAGAATTTGCATCTATATATTTTAACATTTGTAATTTTTCTAGTACTTTGGATTAAACTGCCATTCCCAAATTTGATTAAATATAAATTTGGGTGTAAAGCACACCAAGGATTTATATCCTTAGTTAAATTTCTGTAAAAAAAAATTATTCAAGCCACTATTAAAATGAGAAGTAAGTATTTAAATAAATTTGACTGCTTGTTTATAACTTTATACGCTAACTTATTAGCTGTCTTCTTATTTATTGTAAATATTTAAGTTAGAAACTATGTTTTAATTTATTATTCTTGGCTTGAGTATTTGCGTCTAAATATGTCAACATTTGTGCATTTGTATTGTAATTTGTATTAAAATGTCATTCCTAATTTTATTTAATATAAACATTGGTGTGAAGCACACCAAGCATTTATTATTATTAGTAGTAGTAGAAGTAAGCTGCTATTCGGCATTTACCCGGTGGCAGCTATATACAAAGAAAATACAAATAAAACACAAATACAATCACGAAAAGTTTACACTAAATCTTGATTAAATTTCTCTAACAAATTAGTCAAGTCAAGATTAAAAGAAGGAGTAATTATTTAAAGAAATTTGATTGGTTATTTATAAATTTATTGTCTGCTTTTGTACTGTTTCAGATAATCCAACAATCTATTTGGTACTTCAAGTACGAGGTAAGGTTGTTATAGTTGAGAATTTAAAGAGAAGGAGTTGAATGAGAAGGCTTTTCCCAGTGTAGTTGCTTCTTTTTTTTTGGAGAATTTTTTGACAGCCTATAAATTTAATTAATGGCGACGTTGATATCTGGGCGGGTGAATTGTGAGAACCTGGGGCAAGGAATGGCGAAGTACCGGCCGTGCGAAATGAAGGGCCAGCAGGTTCTTTCCGCTCTCATGCCAGACACCGGACACCTGCAACTCGAGAAGCACAGCTTTGCGTCAAGTTGTGACGTAGAACTCCGTCGGTATGTACGTTCACACCGTCTGCGTCAATGGAGCTACGTGCTAAGTCGGACGTAGGCGACTCAAGACGACGACAGACGGCGAATGCGAAAATTATAAAATAATAAGCTCAGCCCTCGGTCTCGATTTAAAATTATTAAAGCCACCCTGCATTAGTCGGATGATCAGTATTGGCCACAATTCATACCAATTTTTAATTTCCAATAAACATTGTTATTTTTTCCACTCTACTATAAAATCAGCTTTCAATCAGTCCACGTCCAATTCAGTGTAGGCTCAACTCTTCAGAATCCTTTCAAAATACCTTATTAACCGCTAACACTCCGTCAAAACCATTTCTCCAAAAACTTTCCCATCTCCTCTGGCGTCCCGCAAGGTAGCGTATTAGCCCCTTTCCTGTTCAACATTTACTCTCACGACATTCCCCGTCATCCATCCACTAAAACAATATTTTTTTACCGATGACATAGCTATCATCTCTTCCTTCACCGTCCAAATAGCTCTAAATGATTTAGAAACCTGGGCAAAAAACTGGAGCATAAACCCTTCCAAATCTGCAATAGTTCCATTAACCCTCAAAACCAAACATCCCCTTACTCCCTCATTCTAGCTTTTTGGTTCCCAAATCCCAATTAAAAACAACATCACGTACCTCGGACTAGTTCTAGACTCCAAACTTTCCTAGAAACCGCATCTTACCCACCTTGCCTCCAAAATCAACACCAAAATCAAACTACTATATCCACTCCTCAACAGAAACGCTCCATCTCCACTAAAAGACTTCTTTCTCTCTCCCTAATCCGCCCCATATGGTCATATGCATGTCACATTTGGGGAACTACTGCCAAATCCAAAATAAATAAAATCCAAACCAAACAAAAAAATCCTTAGAATCATTTCCAACTCCCCCTGGTACATTCGAAACTCTGTAATCGACAATGACATCCAAATTACACTCATCTCCACCACAATAAAAACATGTATCTCCTCTTTTAAACAAAAGCTCCATCAATCACTCAAATGAGGCCACAGCAATCCTCCTCCTCCACACAAGCGCAGACTCAAAAGAAAATTTTCTATAGACTACATCCTTCCACTTTCCCACTCCGGCATATCCTAACAATAATTTCTCTCTCAGTTATCTGGCATCTCATTATCCGTTCTTAAACCAACTATTCCTTTAATTATCTTCATCTGATCCCCCTCCTATCCTAAACTCTAATAAAACTCACCGTAAAACACTATCCAATCAAATATTATAAACTGCAATAACTTGTTACGTCCACAGCTCTGTCGTTTCTCTCGCCTTTAAATTGATAGCCATTGAATTTTCAATTTATACAAGCATTCATGTCAATTATTTATTCTGTTATATGTATATAGCATGTCAGATAAAATGTAATCTCTTCGGATAAAAGTTTGCAATAATAAATAAGATAAAAAGTGTAGGCTCATGTTTCAGCATAAAAGGAATACAATGAGAAGAAAATAAATTTTCAAAAAGTAGATTCTTCAACGTTTCAAGACGAAATATTACAACTTTCGGGATTAAAAGCCTGTAAAAATCTTTTGTTAGTCATTAATCATTGCAGAACTTAAAGCTTCTTTAAATAAAAATACAAGTGCAAAGGAAAATTGTCATTTGAGCAATTTCTAATAATTTAATGATTAAAACCTTCACCGAAGTTAACCACCCTATCTTAAAAATACAAGCAGAACGAGTTTGCTGGAACTTTCTCCAACGAAAATGATATATTTCAATACCACCAATTTTCGTCGCTCTGCTTCTTAAAATGTTTCTGTAGAAACAGTTCAGAAAATTGAAAAAAATGGTGCATCAAAATTATTGAAATTTCAGAATCTCAGTAACATTAATAAAAATAAAATCTATAACAATGTTTTCTGACTTTAAAATTTACAATAAAAGAAACAGAATAAATTATCGGGTTTAATTAAATAAAAATATGCAATTTATTCACAGAAAACAACAATATTAACAAGACTTGGGGGCCAATTAAAAAAGTGACTAGCACAATTGCTTTTCGTAAGACTCCATCTACTTCAGTCATTTTTGTGGGCTTATCGTGCTGCAACAAAATTGTCATCACGCACGTTTCGATACTGGCACTAACACACCTGAGATTTATTCAGTGTTAGTCCTTCGCCCACGCTGGTATCTTGAGATCCGTCTTCCACGAATTCTGATCGCCTCTGGAGCTCGTTCCTGGGCTCTGGGAAATTACTTGGACAGGACTCCACCTGCCTCGTTGTAGGGACATCCTTCTATTACGCCAGCAAGATTCCTCGTTTTCTCTCCACCTGATTACTTCAAACATGTTTCTTGACTGATTAATTTCCCTAGTGTCGTGGCTCAACTACCACGCACTATCCTAACATCCTACTTATCCAATTCTCCATACCCAACTGGTGAAATTTCTCCATCTTCCCAGGTCGTCTTTTACCATGACGTGCATAGCGGATCACCTGATCCTCAGCTTGGCTTGGCCCGCGGTTTCTCTCCTTAATTTATAGAAAAGGACGCGCCTTCCAAATTACTGGGGTCAAGAAAATGGACTCAGGTAACAGATTTTTAAGTCACCAAACAGTCGATCTGTCACGTTTTGAAACCCGATGCCTCGCCTCTCTGGCACCTTTGTGTTTACTTGTCCTGAGTGTCTCCAATATGGGGAATTCTTCACCCGGTGACGAAGAAAAATGGTGATTGTCACATACACTCATTACATGGACTTCCTCAGTTCATTAATTCCTCACAACCCAGGGATCCCGGGTTCAAATGGGCTTGAATGTTTGTGCTGTCATGGTCGCGAATATCGGGAGTAAGACTGCTGGAGAATGGAAACGCTGACCACGTGTCACTACAAATTCGGAATGTGTCATGCAAGATGAAGAAGTTCATTTATTAAATTATTTAAAAAATTTCTTGTTGCTCCTGCAACGTCCGGGGCCGTAATTCGGAAAATTATTTTCAATATATGTGATCAAATCAAGAATAAATATGAGTAAAAAAAGAAATAGAAGAAAGGTAGACCATTTATTGGAACGGTTACTTTATTGAAGCACAAAACAGATTTAAATAGAAAAGTTGAAGGATGTCCAGCTCGAGTCCGGAATAAGAAAGGGCGTGAAAACATCAAAGAACACCAACTAGAGACAGTCGAGCAATTTAATTAACCACTTTCAGTTTGTGGTGACCGTCACAAAGACGACGTCGATATTAATGGCGATTCCAGGGCTCTCATCTCTCCACCCCCGCAACCCTTCCCTGCTCCGCCCCAACACAGTCAACACTTAGTTGGGCTCGACGGGAAATGAACCATTAATTCCACCTGCACTCCGCTGCAAAATAGAATGAGCTTAAATTTCCGTTAATTCTCGTTCCCTGTTAATAATACTTTCGGAAATTAGCACCTGCATTTTTGAATCCAGAGGACTCGGAAAACAAGCTGCAATTAGGGACTGGTAAGGGAGACGGTTAATTGATTTAATAGTTAAATTCCCTCTTGATATCTGAGAAGTTTCACTTCATCATCTTCATTATTCTTCATAAAATCAATCCATCAAGCAATTTCCTTTTACAGTAGGAATTATAGTCGAACCTCGCTAAAAATAAATATAAATAACTTAAAATTAAATCTGTGTCCAATACGCGCCAATGATAAAACATAGTCATTTCTTCGAGTATCGAAAATACGAAAAACGTGCAGGACTTCATCCATATACTATCGCTAATCTAGTTACAAACCAATTAGCTCAGTAAGATAAACGTATAAGTCTGCTGCCATAATTATATCATTATGTTTGTAATTTAAATTAAACCGCAGTTATTCTGTAATATTTTGATCAATCGTCTAAATATTTGTTCATCCACCGTTCAATCATTTAAATTCTTACCATACTTTATAGATGAATAAAAACCAAGTTTTATCAAAAAAATACTTTCATAAAATAAAAGATTGTAATCTTAAAATATCAATACATAATTAAATATTAAGTGAAAAAGATTCAAAGTATAAAGATACTTCAACAAAAATGTTTTCTATAGATTTGCAATAATTGCACTTGAAGAGGTTAAAGAGGAACATTCCATTCTGCAATTTTTTGTGCACCAATACATACTATTTTTTTTGTTTTATTTAAATATATTTCTGACAAATTCAACAGGTTTCTTAATTTAAAATTAAATGAAAAATTTAATCAAATATCAAGAAAGGAGCAAGCAATGATGCTGTTTAACTTATTTGTAGAGCAGACGATGAAGAAAGATAAAAATGAATATGGACAAGGAATCAAACTGCAGGGACAAGATTTTCTGATGATAATGTGGTGTTAGAAGAGTGAAGAGAAGATTTGGAAACCATAATAAACGGCAGGAACGTGTTCTTGGTGGAAGGGTACATGACGGTTAATAGAGGGAAAACCAAGGTGAAACAGTGGAATAACAAAGGATGTTAGATTGGGAAGGGACATTTTGAAGGACGTTAAGGTATTTTACTACTCAAGCACTATAATCACTGGAGTAGTATAGGACCGGGAAGTAAAGTTTCGCAAAAAAAGAGGAATTTATTTACGGCTAATATAAGTATGGATATGACGACATGTTTATTAAAAAAGTTCGTATGGGTGCGAAACGTGGGATATTCGAATTGCAGACAAAAAAAGAATAAAAGGTTCCGAATTTTGGTGCTATAGAAGATTACTTTTGAATATAATATCTAACAAGGACGTTCTAAGCAGAATACGGGAAGAGAGATCAATTTGGAAGACTTTGACACAAAGAAAAGGATAGACAGGACGTTGAGAAATAATTAAATATGAGGATTAATTGAGGGAAAATCAAGGTAATGGAGTGTAGTATGGGAAACAGTGGAATAACAAAGGGTGTTAGAATGATAAGCGATATTTCGACGAAAGTTAAGAAATTCTGCTACTTAGGAAGCGTAATAACTAGGGATGGTAGAAGTATAGTAGACATAAAGAGTAGGATAGCACAGGCAAGGAAGTAGAATTTCCTTACGAGAAATCGTAGCTAAAAATGTTCGTATTGAACGTGCGAAGCGTGGACGATAGGAGTTGGGGAAAGAAAAAGAATTGAAGCATTTGAAATGTAGTGCTATAGGAGAATGAGATGGGCGGACAGAATCACTAACGAGGAAGTTCTAAACAGAACAGGGGAAATGCGAACAATATGGAGGACGTTGACTAAGAGAAGGGATAGATTAATAGGCCACGTTTTAAGACACAAGGGTCTTGTAAGTTAAGCATTAGAGAGAAGTGTGTGGGGTAAGAACAGAAGAGGGAGGAGAAGGATGGAATGCGATAAGCAGATCTGGTAGGATGTGGATTTTTCTACTTAAGAAGGAATGTAAAGGCTTGTGAAAGATAGGTTGGGATTAAGGGTTGCATCACACCAGTCTTACGACTGAATACCAAAACAACAAGTTTAATGTATGACGTATTGAATTTCCTAAAACAAGGGCTAATGTAAAAAAAAATCTATAAATATTATAGGCATTGAGTAAGATGAAATAATAAATCCTGAATAACTTCAAAAGTTCCTTCACTTTTAGAAATTGTTAGGATTAACGGTCTGTATTCTTGTTAAATCAGCATTAGAGGGAAGCGTGTGGGGTAAGAACAGAAAAGGGAGGACAAGTGTGGAATGCACTAAGCGGATTAAAGAGTATGTTGGATGTGGTATTTAAGCAAAATTAAAAGTCTTGCGCAAGATAGCCTAACATGGAGGGTTGAATCAGACCACAAGAACTTCGCCAAAGAGTTAACTTATGGAGCTTCTTTAATAACCTCGTTACTGTCTGATACATTCCTTGTAAATGCTCAAAATATTTAGAAAAGCTTCTTGCTAATTATTCAGATTCCAAGTTTAAATGATGCGGCCTGAATACGGGAAGCATTAATGAGCCTCAAACGAGAATTGAGCCTCGTAGACTTTAACTGTAACTTCGTCTTCTTGAGCAAGAAACTGTTTCTTGCCGTCCACAGCAACAAAGCAACATTGTTGTCATGCAGCGCTATAGAAAGAGCCAAGTCCAAGAGATGTCACACTCTGAAGCAGCGGACTTCAATACAGTTCTATTACAAAATATTTTATGATGAAGCAGTGCAAGGTTTCCCCAAGAGTGTTGCGTAGGCCCTGCATAGGTGATCCACAAAAAACTTCTATACCATGGATTATAATATCCCGTTAAATACCACTTAATGAGTTCGTAAGACGAAAACTCCATTTGCATCTAACGGGAGAAAGTGGAATCATTTCTCGTACGTTTCTTTATTACCAGCTTGTATCCGAACCTTTGTTTGTGGAATTTAATTCAACAGCGCATAATTGCAGTTCCTGAGCAGCGGCACTCAACTCAAATATTAGTGGTGCGCGAAAGATACAAACGTATCTATTAATTTACCTATTTCGGAAGATTTAGACATATTGTCATAATGATACATTAAAAAAATATCTCGTTATTTCAGGTGTCAAACTTTCGCTGTTTTTAAGATATTAATTACGTCTTCTTAGGTAAGTTACCAAAAATGGCGAATAAGGACCTAATTTTTTTAAAAAAAAAATACAACACACTTTTCAACCCCGATTTATTGCTGTGGTTTTCAGTCCTAAGACAACCCTGTCGTTCGCAAGCCATTTCATTTACTTATAATGATCACAAGACGCTCTTTTGATACATATTGTATTTCAGCCTCTCTTAAAATACCTGGGGTATTTTTTAATTTTATATCGTGGTGTTGTGGTATTCAGTCCTAAGACGGGTCTGATGCAACCTTTCTTGTATATCTAACTTGTGCAAGACTACAACCCATATCCTCCCTAATCTGCTCAGCGTATTCTATCCTTGGCATCCCTCGGCTGTTCTTACCCCACACACCTCCCTCTAAAGCAAATTTTACAAGACCCTCGTGTCTTAAAATGTGGCCTATTAATCTATCCCTTCTCTTGGTCAACGTCCTCCATGTTGTTCGCTTTTCTCCTATTCTGTTTAGAACTTCCTTGTTTGTGATTCTATTCACCCACCTCATGCTCCTATAGCACCACATTTCAAAGGCTTCTATTATTTTCCTTTCCGGAGTTCCTATCGTCCACTTTTCGCTCCCATATAACGCCACACTTCATACCAACATTTTTAGCAACGATTTCCTAATATTTACACTTATATTACCCGTAAGTAAATTCCTCTATTTCGCGAAAGCCTTCCTTGCCTGTGCTATCCTTCTCTAGTTATTACGCTTCCCAAGTAAAATAATTCCTTAATTTCGGTCAAAATATCCCTTCCATATATAACACCCTTTCTTTTTCCACTGTTTCCCATACTACACTCCATTAACTTGGTTTTCCCTCTATTAATCCTCGTATTGAATTCTTTCTCCAGGACTCCATTCATGCCAAATCATCTTCAGACTCCCCTAATACTGCAATATCGTCGGAAAAATTAAGGTTTTTATTTCTTCTCCTTTTCCATATTCCGTTTTAACATTCTTCATCGCTTGTTCTATATATAAGTAAAACGGCATGGGCGACAGACTGCATCCTTTTCTTGCTTACGGCTTTCTTTTATTGACCTTTTATTCTAATTACTGCTGCCTGCCTTCTGCAGGGGTTATGCATTAGCTTCCTTTCTCGATGTTTTATTCCATTGCTTTTCAAAATCCTTAATAGTGTGTTCCACTTAACAGTTAAATTCCATGAATTTAGACCTGTTTTTTCTTATCCTATCTTCTAAAATTAGTCGCAAAGTCAATATTCCTTCTCTTGTCCCTACATTCTTCCTAAAATCAAACTGACCTTCTCCTAACTCGCATGCTATTTGACGTTCCATACTTCTATATACTACTTCCGTTAACATTTTACATGCATTAAATTCAGATTTAATAATAAACAAAGCGCTGTTAAGACTTATTGAACTTAGAAGTGAGTTGTTTGTCTTCTCGAAGGCAGAAAATAATTGAGGACAATTATTTTGTTGGCGTTTAACAAATCCTTTATGGTTTATAAAACTTGCATAGATGTGAGATATTTTACAAAGTACATATACTTATCATTACGAGGAACGAGTATTGCAATTTTTAATACAAAAGATAAAATTGCATCTTTTGGTAATAAAAATTACAATTATGGATTTCATTAGTTGAATGTAATGAGTTTAATTGTTAACGTACGTTACATGAATGTAAATTTTAAAGCACATCATGAAGTTTCTAAAATAAGAAGACATACAGAACTTAAAATCAACTGTTTTGCAATATTTTCCGAAAAATAGTGTGGACAATTCCTGCGTTCAGAATCAATTTTCCGCGGCAGCTAAACCAGTAGCTTTAATGCAAGTGACTATGAAAATCCAATTTATTTAATCAATTATCCTCATATGAAACAAATAAACTAATATTTCTGGTCGTGCTTGTCAGAAGAGTAGAGTAACCCGTTATTTCGAAACAAGCGATTATTTTTTTAATTCAGTTTTCTATAACCTATTTATGCGAAGCGGGATTTTCTTATTATGCTGCAATGAAGTCAAAGTGCAGAAACAGGCAGATATTACAATTCTAAATACAAATATTTTGTTTGATATCAATAAGATTATTATAATAATTCAATAAACAAAGCGACGTTACAAAAAATATTGTCTCTAAGTCGGGGCCTTGGATCAGTGACTGTACGATACATTTTTACATTAACATATCAGAAGAGAAGTATATTAAAACAATACTGTCCAGAAAGCCCAGATTATGGAGTGCGAATGCAACTCAGTGACGTTAGGTGACGTCATCTTTCAACTTCTCAAACAATATTAAATGCTAATCCCGGTGATTAACAACGTAACACAGTTCATTAAACGGGTATTTCCCACAAATACTAGCCATCAATACAATTTAAATTATTATTATTAGGAATGTAACTGTTAAGATCTCCCGCTAAATTCATTGAGATGTTATTTTGTCACTGTTACCAGTCCTGACTATGAAACAATTCTTTCATAATTTTAACACACCACAGAACTTCATATTCTATTTATAAATTGTGTGTTAAATAAATTAAATTATAAGTAAAAATTTCCGACCAATTTCAGACTTTATTTTTATTTTTAACAATTTCCAAAGACGGAATCAATGAGTATAAATTAGTACCGAAACGTTGTTTTTTCCTGTTTGGAAATTGTTAAAAATAAAGTCTCAAATTAGTTGGAAATTTTTGCTAATTCTTACAAAATCAGACGTAAAAATCACCCTTTAAAATTTAAATTTTCATGATAATTTTTTAACAATAATTAACGAAATAAGATATTTATTACTAAAATTTTCGTTATGAAGTTTTTAATCTGTACCACTTGTTTGCAAGGGACGAAAGGTTGATTTGTTTTCAAGTATAACAAATTAATGATTATCTAGTTAATGCTAGGCATTCATTTTGTGATATTATTTACTGATTCTCAGACTTCGGCTAAAATACAAAAATAAAGTAAATTCCATACCTGAGATACGTTAATTATTATTTTTTAAATATAAAAAATATAGAAGTGCAAAATTCATCACATTTTAGTTCAAAACAAAATTTTACACTTAGCAATTTAAGCAATAAAAATTCAAAATTGAACCAGATAATTAAATGAAACTGTAATTTACCAATTCTATTTCCAACTGTCGTAGTGCTCGGCAGGTATTTTGTAGTCAAAAGGAATTAAATTGACTGAATTTTCTTGAGTAAGGCCTAGCGGAATGTTAAGAAATAGTCGCCATATAGGGAACCATTAAATATGGCGTAAATTCTGGCTGCTTCAACTTCCCTGACAAGTGAGAAAGCTTTTGACACTTTTACAATTTTTTGAACATTTTTCTTCTAGCTGTTTTGTCACCACCACAGTTTTAAGATGTTTTTTGGTTTATTTGTTTCCGAAATTAATTTTTATAAATAATAAACAAATATATAAACTAACATACATAATTTTTATTGTATTTTATACATGTTTTTAAAAACAATTTTTTGCTTCAGAGCAAAATAACAAAGGATTGTACAAAAGGTGGCATTCATAATTATTCGTCGTAATAAACTCAATAATTCTGAAATGAAATGTCGGCCACTACATTTCATTTTCGCTTGTTTTTGTCTTCTATTAATTATTATTATTATTTTATTAATATCCCACTGTTTCTCTGAAGTATGCAGCACCGATGCTTATGACAGTGGCTTTCCGTAAACAAGCTATGTGTGAGGTATAAACGAAATTCTTTGTTTTTAATATCAAAGGTCCATGTATGCCAATTACATTAAAAGAAAAACAATTGTTTTACCTCACACACAGCTTGTTTTATTCCATTTCAACATCGACCCACCCCTATTGATAAGTACTATTATTTTATAATTATAATAAACAATATAGCAAAGTTTAAATTACTAATTACGTAAATTCCATGGGGCCTTTACAGTATCATTCTATACCAATAAATAAAACTGAAGTGTCGGCCTGTCTGTCCGTATTTTTGTCTTGAAATAGCTGAACGGATTTCAATGAAAATTTGAGAGTTTGAAAAAGGCAATTTAACTTATATTAGTGAATATTTCATTTATATAATGATATGAATATAATATTATATATATATATATATTACTACGTGAAGGTTTATTTTCCGTAACGAGCGTTAAAATTTCCAAAATGAATGCGAGTTTAATTGAAAATTTCAGGGATTGAAAGAGGAATTTTACTTTAAATTTTCTTGTAGGATTTAATTCTATATCTTGAAGAGGTCAGAAGATATTTATATATATTTTTATTAATCAATTGAATTTCCTTGCGAATTGCTAATTTATATTATTTTTATATTTTTGGTTAACAAGTTACACGAGGATGATCCTGAAACAAGCAACTCCACTTTAATTGCATAGAAAGGGAATTGAAAATGGGGAATGGCTCCGGAACGTATGATAGCGGGATCTGTTCTAAACCAACTGCGAGTTATAAGGTTTGCCCCGATGCGATCATAAATAGATGATACAGTCCTTTTTATATATTTAATGAATTTACCTTTATCAAAACTCTGTACATGTTGTTTCGTTTTTTAAGGCCAAATAAAAGGAACCATTTCGACGCTAACGAAGTCTTGGGGGTTGGTTAGTTTGGTCATAAATTTATTAGATTTAATATTATAAACATTAAACAAAAGAGTATACTTGAGAATACAATACTTAAAGAAGCTAAAATTATTTTTATATAACCGTAATGTAATAGGTATAATTTCGTGTTAAGACTGTAGTGTTTCTTAAATAGGGCAAACTAAAGGGATATTAAGCATTTGCCTGAGCGAACGTTTAAGTAATTAAAAGCCACATTGTTATAAACATTTAGTTCTCAGTAAAAATGTCACCTCAAATAACCACAGTTTTAATTGGAATAATGTAATATTCGGCGATACTAATGTATGACATAATACTCATTAAATCCAAATGTACATCCATTAATGTTAGACGGATGCAAATTTAATACCGATATCTGGACGAGTTCAGAACATATTTATATAAATATTATTTATAAATCCCTTGAATTTCTGCCCGAATTGTTCACATTATTTTTGAGGGGTGGGTAACAGGCTACATGAGGGTGATCCTGAAACAGGAAACTCCTCTTTAATAGTACGGGAGGGAATTGAAAAGGGGGATGTGGAAGGTAGAGCAAGGTAGCCAAGGGTTGACTAGGGCCCCCGAACTATAGTTTAAGTATCCTACCCTGTGTTTCACCTAAAGAGATGGAGGGAGAAGACTAGAAAACCTGCATGAGGTAGGTCGGGCTATCGGGTACTATTCTCACGCCCTACCGAATGACGGGAGACGAGTTTGCTGTGGGGTGGCAGAATTCCCTTCTCCGTGTCTCCTCCAGTTTTAGACGGCTGTTGACTGACTGATGCAATGGGATCGATGGACAACTCTTGCCTTATCCATAAGGTTTTCGACAACAGTGCATATATACCTGATGAAATAGGTGAAGGTGTCTCGGCATCTGAGAACTTTTTTAAAAAAAGAACACTTGACTTTGTCAGGTGAGCCCCGCAGTCACTCTGGGGAGAAATACCTGCGAGAGAAAACTCCCAGAGGCATCCGAGCCTTTCCTGATTTTTCTTTTGTTAACAGGCTGCATGAGGGTGATCCTAACTCCCCTTTAATAGCATAGGAAGGGAATTGAAAATGGGGGATGTGGAAGATAGAACAAGGTAGCCCCCGGGCTTAAGTGTAAGGATCCTACCCAGTGTTTCGCCTAAAGGTGATGCAGGGTCCTTCTGATGATGGGAGACTGGATTGCTGTGGGAACGCAGGAAACCCGAATCCATGACTCGACCAAATGCGAGGGGCAGTTGACCGTCTGGTCCAATGGGATCATATGGGATATATTATATATCAATCAATTGAATTTCTGCCCGAATTGCTCACAATATTTTTTTGAGGGGAGGGAGGGAGTCAGGTTTCATGAGGGTGATCCTAAAACAGGCAACTGCTCTTTAATAGAATAGGAAAGGAATTGAAACGGGGGCAATGTAGCGAAGGGTTGACTAGGGCCCACGGGCTATAGTTTAAGGATCCCCGAAACGTATGATAGCCGGATATGATCTAAACCAGCTGCGAGTTATAAGGTTTGGCCTGAAGCGATCATAAATATACGATACCGTACTTTTTATATAATCAATTTTATGGAAATTCTGCACCTGTTGGTTTGTATTTAGGGAAAAATGAAAAACTATTTCGGCTCGAACGAAGACGCGTGGTTTAGCTATATTAAATATAATTGACACAAAATATATATCTTAGTTCAGAATTTTAATTAAGAAAAGCAAATATGACGCCGAAGAAAAAATTAAAGTGCGTTAATATTAAGTCTCATATTGAACATTACAGGAATAATTGCAGCCCTCGTTTATTTAACTCCATTGTCAGTCAGTTTAATATACAATGGGCAAAAAGAAATTCAATTCACGGTCATTTTCAACGTGGAAATATGCCGTTGTAAACAGAAACAATAGGTCAGGCGCGGTTATTTGACAGCATCGGAATTTAGTCAATGGCTGTTATTTCACAGTGATAGGTTTAAATGCTCTTTTTGTTTGTTTTAAAACATGATGTGTACGTCATTCCACAAACGTGGTAGCTCGGTCCTTAAGTGTTCCATTCTGAAAATGCACATAAGAATTTATATATATATATATATATATAAGGCTATGTATGTGCAGGATAGGCTACTTATGAGGAAATGAAAAGGCTTGCGCAAGAAAGCTTAGCATGGAGGTTTGCATCAGACCAGTCTTAGGACTGAATACCACAACAACGCGTATGCGACGCCCTCCAGTCCTGATATAACCGGACCTGATCAAACACACTGTGAATTATAAAGTTTGTCTTTAGGCATTACTAAAGCATTCGTTCAATCACCGAGAAATATTTTATGTTTAGATGTTTGATAATTTTGAAACATTTGTCCAAATTTTATTTTGGAAAGATATATTCTAAAAGAGATTTACACAGCAGCGTATCAATTTACAGAATATTTGATAAATACTAACAACTATTTGTAATAATATATCGAGAAAGGAGGATTATACATAACCTGTACAGAAAAGAAAGTGGCAATCAAGAAAGGAGTAGGACAAGAATTCAGTCTGTCGCCCATGAAGAAGGTTAAAACGGTATAAGGAAAAGGAATCATACTGCAAGGAGAATAAATAAAAACCTTACGCTTTTCCGATGATATTGTAGTATTAGGGGAGTCAGAAGAAGACTTGAAAATCATAATAAATTACATGAATGGAGACCAGGAGAAAGAGTTCAATATAAGGATTAATAGAGGGAAACCAAAATAATTTTGTATAGTATGGAAACAGAATATTAAAAGTTGTTATATTGGGAAGAGATATTTTGAAGGAAATTAAGGAATTCTGCTACTTGGGAAGAGTAATAACTAAAGTAGGAAAGCACAGGCAATGAAGGCTTTCACAAAAATTAGGAATTTACTTACGGGTAATATAAGCGCGAATATTAGGAAATCATTGCTAAAAATGTTCGTAAAAATGGCGTTATGAGTGTGAAACGTGGACGATAGGAGTTGCGGAAAGGAAAAGAATAGAAGCCTTTGAAATGTGGTGCTATAGGAGAATGAGATGGGTGGATAGAATCACTAACGAGGAACAGCATAGGGGACGGGTGTACAATATGGAGGACGTTGACTAAGAGAAGGGATAGATTAATAGGCCACGTTTTAAGACACGAGGGTCTTGGAAAATTAGCATTAGAGGGAAGTGTGTGTGGTAAGAACAAAAGAGGGAGGCCAAGGATAGAATTCGCTAAGCAGGTTAGGGAGGATGTGGGTTGTGCTAGTTATGATGGTGAAGGAAGAAGGTTTAAAAGTAGCGAAAATAAATAGTTTCTATCACATGGTTCAATTCAAAAAAGATGTCATAATACAGGGAACGAAAAAAGAGAACCACAAATAAGGAAGAAAGTAAATACTACGTATAATACACAGTGTTTTAAATGTAAGAGGTTTGGACATAGAGCGAATAATTGTAGATCTCGGTCTCGATCGGAAAACTTGCATTAGACTTAACAGCCGGAGAAAGTCTTTTTTCACAGGCTGTACGAAAGAGATGCGAAGCGCTGACACAAATGCCACAATTCAAGATGAAATTGTTGACGTTGTCACCGTCACCGTCCATGATGAGTCGAGTGACGCAGTCGCTACCCAAGATGAGACAGAAACCGCCGAGTCTCAAGGTGAAGGCTCTTGCGTCACTAGGCCAGCTTTCAAAGAGGCTAGACGTGGCAGATTCCTGAAGCATCCGGAAGAGATGCCTGTAACGTTAGTGGGAGCACCACGTGAAATTAGGTGTGTTATTATTGTAGCACACGGTGTAAGGGAAGTGTGTCCCGGGATAAGAAAGTGTCACTTAAATTGTAAATTACGAGAAAATTATAATAATTCTTATAAATTAGAATTAGAAAGTCCATAGAAAATCTTTGATAGATTCTGGAGCCCAGAGTGCATTAAAATCGAGTGTTGTTCCGAAAGAACACGAAACAATTATTAGTGGCATTAACGGAGATGAAGTACGAACTAAAGGTATGGTCCAAATAAGATTTTCTGCTCCAGAAGAAGACAAACTTACAGACTATCATGATATAAATAAATTACGGCGTGATCTACATTTAATCTAAGGTAGAAACTGGCTTTTATCTAATGGTTATGTGTTAGCAAAGAAACATGTTATTTCACCCTATAGCGAGAAACTGGTAGAATTTCCTACAACAGAAAAACGTGTGCGATTTGTAGATAAACAAATGTTAGATGGTGCTGTACATTGCACAACAGGTTTAGTAAATTGTATTAATGATTCATTTCCATGTTTAGTAAGTGATAAAAATGTTATAATAAGCAAAATACCTAAATTGGTGAAACCTCCAACCAAACTAAAATTAAATTCAAATAATTCTGATTTAAAACGGATTAAATTAATGCATGAGAACTTAAGGTTAGGGCACATCGTAGGAGGTGCCACCTAAATTAAAAGAATTTTTAGATGTATTTAATTACCTTGAGATCCTTTAACAACAACTACAGCAGCAGTTAATACTATTCCAACTATGCCTAATGGTAGAGCAATTACTTTAAAAAATTATAGATTACTTGAAAGTCATCGAGAAGAAATTAATAGGCAAATAGATCAAATGTTAGATCAAGGAATTGTATCTCATAGTAATAGTCCATGGAATTTTCCTCTCATTGTAGTCCAAAAGAAAATGTAGACGCCTCTGACAAAAAGAAATGGAGGATTCGTATAGATTTCAGAAAATTGAATGATGAGTATTGGCGATAATTACCCTTTACCCAACATTAAAGACATATTAGATAGAATAGGTAAACATATATATTTTTCATCGTTAGATTGTGCAAGTGGATATCTTCAAGTTCCAATTAATGAGGAAGATAAATGTAAAACAGTTTTTAGTACAATGTCATGGCATTATCGTTACAATCGTATGTCATATGGGCTTAGATCAGCTCCCAAAGGATGATAAACCATGAATCCATAGGGCAAAGATGTTTTGTTTATTACTTGGACATTTAAGAAAACATAGATTACAACTTTAACCAGATAAATGCGAGTTTTTGAAACCAGAGTTAACATTTTTAGGTCAAATTATAACAAATGACAGAGTAAAACCTGACCCTAATAACGTACTGCTGTAACAAATTTATGTTCTCCGAAAAATTGCAAAGACTTAAAGTCATTTTGGGGAATTGCCTCTTATTATAGGAAGTTCGTAGAGAAATTTAGCGAAATAGCAAGACCCTTAACAAAGAATGAAAGATGTTGTTTGGAAATGGACAGATTTAGAACAAAATAGCTTCAATGTACTCAAACAAAAACTGGCACAATCACCAGTATTCTGATTTTACAAAAACATTTTATCTAATTACAGGCGCAAGTGGAAAAGTATTATTACAGGGTAAAATCGGACAGGATAGGCCAGTTTCGTGTGCTAGCAGAACGTTAAATGGGGCAGAATTAAGATATAATGCTTAGCCAATTGTGTGGCGTTGTAAAGATTTTAGACCATACTTGTTAAGGAAAAAATTCACAATTATGACAGACCAAAAGGGTTTAACGTGTATATTTAATGTTAAGGATCCTAGTTATAGATGACTCCGCTGGAAATTACTTTTATAAAAATATGATTATGAAATAAAGTATAAGTCTTGCAAAATGAATAGTAACGCAGATATTTTAAGTCGTTATCCTGTAGAATGCTGTTCTATAGACGTAGAAAATCCAACTAAATAACAAAGGTGAAAAAATTATTAAAGAGTTACACGAATGTCCAATTGGTGGTCATCAAGGTGTTAACAGAACTATTGAACGAATTAAATTATAAAGGTCATGGCAAGGAATAGAAAAAGAAGTGGCAGAACATATAAAAAATTGTAATGTATGTCAACTTGAATTGAATCAAAAAGTTAAACAACCTCTTTAAATTACAGATACGCAAGAACTACCACGGCTAAAAATATATTTAGATAATTGTAGGTCCTCTTGCGTTAAGTGAAAACGGAAATGAAGTTATACTCACTTGTCAAGATAACTTAAGTCAAATCGTAGAAGACGTAACAGAATCTTTTGTAAATTCAATTATTTTAATATTCGGAATTCCTATATACGTTGTTACCGTTGAAGGAACAAATTTCATGTCAGAAGTATTTACAATAATTTGTAAACTTTTCAAAATTGAGAAAATAAATACGACCGCGCATAACCCGGAATCAAACGGATTTCTAGAAAGGTCCCACAAATCACTGATTACTTATTTGTTTTTGTAAATCATCTGATTGGGATGCAATTTGCAACATTCACTTATAACACAACACGTCACACTATTACAAAATATACGCCAAGTATTGTTCGTAAGAAAGTGTAACTTACCTGTAATTCTACAGTTTAAGCCTAAACCCTTATATAATTATGATGACATAGTTTTAGTTATTAAAAACAAAATGCAAACATGCAAGACTATAGTGAAAGATAGGTTAGAAAAATTTAAGGAAATCCAGCAGGATAAAGTAAAATCGAACAAAGTAGAGTTCAAGATAAATGACCTAGTTTTATTAAGGCAAGAAGGAAAACTCAAACTACATTCTTTATTTTCGGGTCCGTTTGAGATAAAAGAAATGAAATACCCATATGTCATTATACAGAAAATAGGTAAAAGAAAGCTCCAAGAAGTACACACAAACAGATTGAAACATTATTTTTGTTCCTTCCAGGAAGATAAAGAGGATGGAAGCCGACAAGCTAATAATGATGTTGTTGGTGGTGACAATAATTAAGTATAATTTAGTGATTACTCAATTCAAACCTGATGAAGTAGGTACCATGTCATTATATCCTATTAAGTGGAAGGTAGTGAGTTATATTAATCTAGAGCCAACTTGGGAAATGTGGAAACATACTAATAATATGAATAGTATAGCAGAAAACTTTTGTGATTAGCATACAGATCTTGATTGGTATTTATTCACAGATTGTGGTGCATTTCGACAATATGCTGAAACAGAAATTCATGACATAAATAGTTTAAGAGATATACAATTAATCAGGAAGTAAGTGCATTTTTCAAAATCTAAAAGACAAGAACGTGGCGTTCTTAATTTCAAGGGAGAGGTATCCAAAATTTTGTACGGAACGTTAAGCCGAAAAGATGCCGAAAGCTATAGTGAACAGATTTCAAATTTGGAAAGGGAACAGGCGGAATTTTTGAATGACTGTAATTAAATCAACAATCAATTCGGTAAATCTAAGAATGAAAATCTGTTAAGAAGTAGCTTACTTAAAGTTTCAAATGATACTAATACTAAATTACAAACATATGAAAATCAATTGAATATTAATAAAAATATTATGATAATACAAAGAGGTGTTGATGAATGTCAACATTCTTTAGAAATAATCCTAGTTGCCGTTGTTCAATCCGAAGGGGGAATATTACAATTTTCTAGAAAGTCAAAGAAGTGCCTGCTGGACTTAATTTTACCAAATTTTCCTTACGCAGAACTTCAGAACCTGAAAACATCTCATGCTTATGTAAATTCCAAAAATACATATTAGAAAAACATCTACTTTCACCCACTAATTATCATGTGTTTCCAATCCCTACAACTTCAAATCTCTATACTTACATAAATCCAAATAAGGAATATATATTTAGTGATCCTGTCAGACATCGTTTTGGAAAATGTTGGTAAGTAAATTGATAAATTGTATCCATGAAAATCAGGTACAGTATGTGTGTAAAGAGAATGTTGCTATTCACACACATGGTCCTAATTCAGGGTGTGAAGCTAAACCTGAACAACAGTTGTTCCCGAAGATTGTGAAACAAGGATCGTAAAACTAAAACAAACATACCTTTGGATACGAGCAAACAATGGTTGATGTGTTGCACCAAAACCAGACAAACTGACGGTTCTGTGTAAAGATGAGTCGCAACAATTGGAATTAATAAATATCGTTTGAGTAATATTAAATCCTGCAAGTAAAGCTTTTTCATCTTACGTAACTCTTTATGCATCAGCAACTTTAACATCCAATATGAGGACATGCTTACATAGGATACCAATCATGAATGAGTGTTGCAACGTAGATTAAAAGAAAGATTTCGAAAAAATAAACTTGAAGTTCCTTTAAGAAATATAATGACATCTTCATACGATTTAAGATTAGCTAGTGTTAAGGTGAATGAAGTTAAATAATTAATAAATACGTGAGGATGATCCTGAAACAGTCAACTCCCCTTTAAGCATTGGAAGGGAATTGAAAAGAGGGGATGCGAAAGGTAGAGCAAGATAAAAACAGAAAGACTATAACAAATATTTCTTACCGCAATGAGTAGTGTATCAATAACTATTGTAATTTTATATTATGTAAATGTTGTTGCTGTTGTTGTAAAAGTAGGAATTGTTTATTTTGGTTATGGGACAAGTTTTCTCCAAACAATTGCTGGAAGGAAACAACTGACCGTTTATGTATTAACATATTCAATATGCCAAGTCAAGGCAAAAATGTCTATCATCAGACACAAAATGAAAATAACCCATCTCCATTTCTACTCCTACTATAAAATGTGGTAGTCATCAAACTGATGATGATGCAGCCATAGGTAATAGAACACGAAGTAGACCTAACAAATCCTTGTTTAGATAATTCTGTATTTCAAATTAATGTAATTTTTTATACTGATTATATTGTGTAATCATTGAATTAGTATTTATGTTTTATCAGAGCTTAAAATTCAGACTAATGGTATCAGAATTTTGTTTAAAGGACGGAGGTGTAATATAAACTTATAAAAATTTTCTCTCGAGTGTGCAAATAGTTGCTGTGCTGAGATCAAAAACAGGAAGTCTTAGTCAGTTCTTTGTACACGTGTCCGAACGTCGACCTGAGTATCCCTGACTTTGCATTCCCCAACTCTCCCATTTAAGGAGTTCATTATAAATAATATTAACTTCTCCCTCCACTCCAAAGCTTAAACTCCGCCCTAAAACCTTTATAACCTAGACCTGTTCCCTTCCAGGCCTGGATAATAAATTAATTTAATTGGCCATCAATTCTCCTTACAGTTTCAGCGACTGGAAGCGTATTGGTACAATATAGTATAAAAGGTCCAAATTATGTCAAATTAGTTTAAGTTGTGTGTAACCTTGTGACGCCGTCTCTATGACACTATCACCTCTGATTCTCTTCAAGTATTTGTCTTTCAACTCTTCTACTTCTTGTTGCCTTATACTTCACCCACCACACTAATTGACTCTATTCTGGAGTACAACCTAACTTGTTCTCCGAACCCTTTCGAAGGTTTTTATATTCATCTATTCTTTGTGAAATTCTGAATTTTATTTCACGTTTGAAATACTTCGATTCTGGAATATTTCAGGTGGCAGCGAAATAAACCTACCGAAACAACGAAAATTATATATTTCATTCACCAAACGTGGTAGCTCGGTCCGTAAGTGTTCCATTCAGAAAATGCACATAAAATTCTTATATATGTATAAATAAGGCAATGTATACGACGCGCTCCAGTCCATATGTAACTGGGCCTGTTCAAAAACACTGTGAATTATAAACTTCATCCTTAGGCATTACTATACCATACGTCCAATCGCCAAGAAATGTTTTCTGTTTAGATGGTGGACTATTTTGAAAAAAATTGTTCAAATTTTTTAAATTGGAAAGAAATATAATAAAAATTTACGCAGCAGCGTATCAATTAAACAGTAAATGTAATAAATACTGACAACAATTTGGAATAAAATATCGATAAAGGAGGGTTATACATAAACCGTAAGGAAAATCAAGAAAAAAAGTCATAATCAAGAAAGGAGTAAGACAAGGATTCGGTATGTCGCCCATGCTGTTTAACTTATATGTAGAAAGAGGAATGAAGAAGGTTAAAACGGAATAAGGAAAAGGACCCACACTGCAAAGATACTAAATAAAAACCTTACGCTTTACCGACGATATTGTAGTATTAGGAGAGTCAGAAGAAGACTTGAAAACCATAATGAATGGGTTCCACAATATAGAATTCAATATGAGGATTATTAGAGAGAAAACCAAAATAATGGAGTGTAATATGGGAAACAGAATAACAAATGTTGTTACATTGATAAGGGATATTTTGAAGGAAATTAAGGAATTCTGCTACTTGGGAAGCGTAATAACTAGAGTAGGATAGCACAGGCAAAAAGGAGGAATGTGCTTACGGGTAATATAAGTGTAAATATTGGGAAGTTGTTGCTAAAAATATGTTGGTTTGAAGTGTTGCGTTATATCAAAAGTGTACTCAACCACCCAAACCCCACGATCCAACAATTTCATAACAATCCTCCTCCACGCTTCCCTAGCTTCAAAAGAAAACTTCCAATTGACCTCATCCTTCCCCCTGACCATTCAGGCACACCCTAACCCACTTATATATTATATATTCTCCAAACATCACTTCACTGCTTGTCAATCCTCACACACCCACGTCATATGCCCCTCAGATACTCACAATTAACACCTAACCCGTTCGGCTGAAGTAGGTTAATCAAATGGATTAACCTACCCTCACGCAACCATCTTAATTATATACCATATCTTATTTTCATGATTTTTTCATATTGTATATACTGTATCGATATTTGCCTAGCTGATAATCTGTAAGATTATAGTTTTTATATATAAATAAAAAATACAAGTGTTCATCCATGGAATGTGGCCTACATAAGTAGCGTAGGTCCGCTAGAGCCACCGCACCGCGACTAACTGAGGGTTAAGATGTTACAGTAGAAATTGATTGGCTGCATACAGCCATCGTTATGCGAGGAAGAGTTTGTTTTAATATTCTACGGCTGTAAATCTTCAAATTAATTTAAATTAGTTAGAAACTTCTTTGATTAGCAGCGGCTTATTTGGGGGAAGTTCCGTCTCTCGGCTGTGAAGCGACGAACAGGGGAATCCCGGAGTCATTTGTTGTGCAAATCTTCACGCACTCTCAGCCAGCCACATATTTTCCTCCGCTATCGGTTTGCGGAGTTCTCTGGAATTTATTCTCTTGCCGCTTTTGCATAGCCAACAAGCCTGGTAGACATTACTTCGCGGCAGTTGGCCTATTTGTGAAGCAAATGACATTGCGCGTTGAGAATGAACAACTTTCTGATTGAAGAGTTTAGCCCCTCAGGCTTTATTGCCGGCGTGCTTACTTCTCCTTCCAAAAGGGGGACTCACCTCTTAAGAACGTTTAACTCAGAGATTCCATTGTATGCGCAGAAGACGATTAAGCTCATTCTACGCATTCCCTGCACTATTCAACGGATTTCGTTGCTAATGCTACATTATTATTATTAATGAACCACAACCTCAATAATTAACAAAATTTAATTCAAATATCCCAGCTGTTGTCATGAACTGACCTCTACAGTTTTCAGTCTAAGATGAAAGAATTATTTATTTTAATTTTAATTCAGTCTATGCACTTACATTTATAAAGAAATGAACGACTTCGTTAAATTTCCAATCTTCTACAGAACATTGAATTTGATTTTCCAGAAGATTTTCCAAAATTAAATACTTGTCACAGGCCCCGAAATATTGGTGTAACATTTTTTAAATTTATATTATAGTCGCGTCAACAGTCTAAATTCTTGGCGACTGCAAAATTATTTACAAAATGAAACAATAAATTACCTAGATGTTGCGAATAATACAGTAAAAGGGATGAGAAGAAACAGACACTTTTCGAATAGAGAAAAAATTATCACAAAGGCACATATAGTTCTTGGAATTCTTCCGAAACACCAATGTCTGCAATGAAATTAAGATGACCGTGAACCGCTACTGGAGACGCACACGGTTTCCACCCGGAATGGTAAGTAATTGTAGATCTTCTGATGGTATCATAGAGGGGGCTGTCAAAAAGGGAGTGTGGGACAGGGGACGGGTATTACAGTCTGAGCATAAAAGCTGAGGAGACCTAGAAAAGGTAAATGAACGTGTGAGGCGGGAGTGAAAACATCTGAGTCTAGAAACAACTATCTGCTTGCTGTCTTCTCGAGATATCAAGTCCTGAAAGGACTCCATTTCATTATAGAAGATTCCTTCGTTTTTTTCATTACTATCATTAATCCAACTTCCTCTCGGGAGGTTAATGCACCCAACCATTAAGTATTTCTTTCAACGGGTCCAAGCGGTTAATTTGAAAGGATGCCTCCAGCTTAGCGGCTTTGTCAGCAAGCTCGTTTCCCAAGATGCCCGCATGAGCCGGGATTCAACATGTAATGATTTGATGGTTGTTTCTTGATTTCACTGACGCAACCACTTCTACACTGTTGATTGGACAGTGAGTTGATCGCCATGAGAGAGTAGGTCAAAATCAACGTGAAATCGGATGGGCGGTCTTTGCAATATTGTAAAGCCATCAGTATCAGCCGTTGTGGCTGAATGTCATTGAATCATTAAATTCAGCAGAGATAACCGAGGATCCTACCCCATCATTAGACTCTGACCCATCTCTGAAAAACACTCTGAATATACTTAATCTAATGCAAAGGGAATATTGTTAAGTTGTATTACTTTTATTATATTTTAAATTAATTTGCAATTATTTCTTTAACACATCAGTTGTTGCCAGGGTAAATAGGATGCAAATAAATACAAAGTTGTGTAAATTAAAGTTAAAATGAAATAATTTTTGAACGTTTATTTTTTCAAACAATTTACTTATTTTTGATCAAGCAACGTTTCGCCGCGTATTCGCACCTTCATCAGGGTTTTCTCTTCACACTCTGTGAAATACATATTCGAATTTAGACTTATACATAGCCAAATATAGAAGTTATTATTGAAATTTATTACAGTGTCTTTCCCGACACTATGTGTGTATAATTTTTTCCCGTTTAAACATGTGAGAATGTATTTACACGAATGGCTAATATAAAAGTAAGACACTATTGTGTGTAAAAGCACGGAAGTTATTGAGATCCGAAAACTGTTTCTTCTTGGAGAAATTAGCCTACGAAAATGAAATTTTCTTCATTTTGAATCGACAACTTCGTGGTAAACAGAATGCAGGAAAAAATAAGATTAGGTTATTAAACATGGATTTAATTTGTAGGTCTGAATGTACTGAACATGATACGTCAACACAGTTGTGGATAATTGAGAAATTCGTAGTTACCTGCAAACGCGAAAAACGACGTGTGCGCTACAAGCAGCGACCATTTTTGAACCAGACACAATATAAATGAAACAAAAGTTGTTTCAAACTTCCAAAACATGAGGGAATGCAAAAAAAATATGGTCTTTTTCCTGAGATGGTGCGGCAACCAGTGCTCGATCACTCGGATTGAACCTGAACTATTCATTATAGTCGTGCAACACCTTTGGAGTATTATTTTGTGTCATGAGGAACGCACATAGTTTGACAAAAACAGTTCGACTACAAGAATATTATATGCGGAACTTTGTTTTACCTTCTCTAGCACGAGGGGTTGAAGTTCATGTTGGCTGTCATAATTCAACTCAGTGACTCCCATTAACCACGGCTTCGACACCAATCTCGATACTTTTCTTCTCACTGTTATATTAGCCACTCGTGTAAATACCCCCCTTACATGTTTAAACGGGCTACAAACCATACACAAATAGTGTCGAGGAATGCACTATCAATGTAATTCCTTTCAAAAATAATTTATTCGACTCTAATTTGGGCCATGTTTACACATTTTAAACTTCAGGCCTCATCCATCCCACCATGTAATACAACCATAGTAACTTGTTACAGCGTCGCAAGGAACATAGAACAATATTAAATCGAAATTTATTTAACTGGTAAATATATTAAGCACAGGTTTATTTCACCCTTTCCATCATCCATTTCCGTATAAAATACAAAATAGATCTCATATTAAATGTCAAAATCAAACTCTTAAAGTGTCTACGGAAAGATTGTAAAAGGAATTTGCCCATAAAAATTTATTTATTTCTAATATCGGTCGTTTTTAAAAATTTCCGCCCCTTCGTCCCCTGCCTTGGGGTTGGTATTCGTGTCTTACCACCACAGGGTTTGTTTTACATCGCGAGGACCGTGTGAACAAAATTTTATCGAATGTATCTATCCTTTAAGAATATTTCAAGGAAGTTTCTCCCCCTTTCATCCCCATCGTAAGAGATGTACTATAACTTAAATTGAATTTTAAATAACAGAGCCGAACTCAGTGGCTCACATTAGACCGGTTTTGAGCGTAAGGGATTAACTATAACTTAAATTGCATTTTAAATAACAGAACCAAACTCAGCGGCTCACATTAAACCGGTTTAGAGACTGTTTTTGTTATGTGATGTCCCTCCGTCCCCACCCCTACAACTACTGCCCTTCGATGATTAATGGGGTTGAAATTATAAGTAAACAGTATCGGTGGACAACACACTATTAAATTAACTGACCCAGAAAGAAATTAATATAATGAAAATATTGGCCGCTTTTACAAATATATAAAAAAGTTTTCTCCGTGTAGCAAAAAACACATGTACAATATTTGGTCGAAATTTATCCAACCGTTTAAAATTTTGCGGAACATACACTTATACAGTCAATTCAATTATACAGATTATGTTAGAAATAAAAATATACAAATTGGATATATCATTGCTTTTAATATTCGTATTTATACTGCAACATTCACATTACAGTAAATAAAACAAAATATTTATTTTATTATCTTTCAATGGAAAGACTGTCTCAGCAGAAGTAATATATTGCCATAATCCTGAGAACATACACTTCAACATTTTCCCCCGCAAACAAAATGTTTCCGATCGACGTACATTGCAACACTTCGAACGTCGACAGGTATCAGTGTGCATTTCCATTAGGTGCTCATCATTAAATCTTGTGATAGTCACAACACAGACTCATTACAGGCATCATTGTCCTCAGGTGGAAGAAAAAGTGGAGGTCGACTAGACTTTTGCATGAAAAATACATTACGGAGCGTGGCGCGAGGAAAATGTGTCGAGACCCAGTCACGAATATGCGGCGTTTTATCGACTCTCTGGAATATGAAATAAAGCAATCTAAAAACTGGAAAAAACATTCACTCGTTTCAGAAAAAGTACCTTTCAAAATACATCAAACCAATACTACTTTGGGACTAAATATTAAAGTTTAATTATCCATGCTGTTCAAATTATTTATAGAAAAAGGCGATGAAGAAAACGGAATATGGAAAAGGAATCGTACTGCCAGGGGAAGAAATAAAATTCCTACACTTTGCCAATGGCGTTGTAGTATTAGGGTAATCAGAAGAAGACTTGGAAACCTTAATAAATAGCACGAACGTGGTCATTGAGTAACATAAATTTGAATTATCTAATTCTACATGATTTAACAAGAAAAATCGCTCCACATCTGTTTCTCATATTTTAGGAATGTTTTAAGAATTAAATTTTTTTAACTAAAAAGCCAAATATTATCAAACACAGTTCTATCGCCGATTCACTCCCACATCCGATCTCCATTCTTAAAGAATAAATAATTGAACAAGAAGGTCTCGGGATTTCACCCGGGTTATGTCAATCATTAGATACGACGTTTCGAAGGCTATCTCCGCCATCGTCGTATCTAATAATTGACATAACCCGGGTGCAATCCCGAGAAATTCTTGTTCAGTCTATCCACCGGGAAAGCCTACATTCTCGAATAAATAATTATTTAAAAGAGTCAAAGAAAAAAATTTAATTCATTGTACCATATTGGCAGCCTAACAATATCTCAGTTTTGGTAGGGGTATTAATTAATAGATCCTAATACCCTCAAACCAAATAATTCACGTTGTAATATGGATAATGTGGCTCAAATAGACAAAACAATGAAAAGAAAACAGCGGCCTACGACCATGGCATTTGTAGATTTAGAAAAAGCATTTGATAATGTGAACTTGAACTTGAAGATTTTGAAGAGCACTGGAATAAAATATAGAGAAAGAACATCTATAGAAGACAGACAATAGTAATTAGAATAGATGATCAAAAAAAGAAAGCCGTAATGAAGAATGGAGTAAGATAAGGATGCAGTCGGTCACCCATGCTGTTTAAGTAATATGTAGATCAGATGATGAAGAAAGTTAAAAAGAAATAATATTGAAAGGAGAATAAACAAAAACCCTGATGATTTTGTAGTATTAGGGGAGATAGAAGAAGACTTGAAAACCATAATGAAGGGGGTCATGGAGAAAGAGTTTAATATGAGGATTAATAGAGGGAAATCCAAAATAATGGAGTGTAGTATGGGAAACAGAATAACGAAGGTTGTCAGATTGGGAAGGGATATTTTGAAGAAAGTTAAGGAATTCTGCCACTTGGGAAGCATAATAACTACTGATGGTGGAAGTATAGTAGGCATAAAGAGTAGGATAGCACGGGCTAGGAAGACTTACGCAAAAAAAGAGGAATTAACTTACGGGTAATATAAATGTGAATATTAGGAAATCATTTCTAAAAATGTTCGTTTGAAGTATGGCGTTATATGGGTGCGAAACGTGGACGATGGGAGTTGCGGAAAGGAAAGGAATAGAAGCATTTGAAATGTGGTGCTGTTTATAAGATGGGAAGTTCTAAACAGAATAGGGGAAGAGGGAACAATATGAAGGACGTTGACCAAGAGAAGGGATAGATTAATAAGCCACGTTTTAAGACACTAGGGTCTTATACAATTTGCATAGGAGGAAAGTGACTAAGAATAGAGGAGGGAGGTCAAGAATGAAATACGCTAAACATATTAGGGATGATGTGAGATGTGCTAGTTGTGCTGAATTGAAAAGGCCTGACGAAGATAGGTTATATTTGAGGGTTGCATCAGACCAGTCTCAGGACTGAATACCACAACAACAACATCCGTTGAATTTGTTTTTCATGAAAACTTCAAAAGATTACTTCAGCCCCTGACATTTATGTTTCATTTAACAGTAAAGGTAAGTAAAAAAAATTGTTGAAAACTCTAGACCGACTGAGTCAATTTTGTTGATTATCTGTCAGTCAATTGTAATAAATTCTCGAATTCATCTAAAAAAATCTTATTTATTTATTTAAAGTCAAAAAATTAGTTTTTTTTCAATCAAGTGGATCGCTTCTTTGTTATAGTGTTTTTATGTGTATTCAATATTTTTTTAGAATGTTCAAATAGCCAATATTTACATTGACTACGAAATTGTGGCATAATTTCTATTCAGAGTAAGATTTAAGTTTTGGTTGTCTTCTGCTTATTTAAATTAACAGTTGTTTGATATTTAATTTATGTTATCTACTTAACTTGTAATGCTGACTCGTGGTAAAACCAATATACAAAATACCTTGGGAGAGTTGTATGAGAATATGGCCGGTCCGTGAGAACATGATTTAATTTGTCTTGTGTTTAAAAAATCAGAGATAAAAATTGCAAATTATTTAACAATAATATAACAAAACGTTTCCTCCTTGTTTTTTTCAGAGTAAAATGTTTGTATGTTTTTTCTGCAAATGGAATATATCACGGTGTCAGATACTGAACAAATAATTAAACAGATGTCTGAATAAAAAAGCAGTAAAATTTTGAAATAAAACGTACCCCAAAAACATTATCGGATATTTATCCACATTTACCTGTCAGGGGACCCGGCGTTATTATATTATCCCGGTACAGTATTTAATTCTTGGTCAAAAATATAACTAAATCGACATCGAAACCTCATATATACTCCCAGTATATCGAGAGAGCCCAAAAAACACCCCCTGGTTCAATAGCAGTATAAATAAATTTTCTGTATTGTAACAGAATAAAAATTATCCCCCACTTAACAGTTAAAATGTTTACTTAAATCGTATATTAAAGGTGATAATACAACACAGCGACTCGCATTGCACCATTTTCGACACCAAACTTGATAGTTTCCTTTTAATTTTCATATTAGCAGTTACTAAATTTTTAATTTATCTGACGCGAGAAATAAAAGCAATTTATCAATTTATATACTCATCGACGATCCAAAGAGATTCATTTTCTTCTCAGCCCGCAGCAACAATAGATAGTAAGTGGGATGAATGATATCGGAACGCGTAGTAGGACTTATAACTTGCAGTTGGTTTACACGGTGGCTTTCGCGAGGCGATTCCAAGCAATCTTCCCGTAGAATTAATCTTTTATTTATATTAATATTATATATCAAAGTTAAATTTACACAAATATTTAAATTAAATCACCTTTTCTTAAACCGTCAAATTTTCATTGAAATAGGTTGAGCCGTTTCGGAGCCTATTCAAGACAAACATGCGGACAGTTAGACAGACACTTCAATTTTATTTATTCGTATATATTAACTAGAAAGAAGAAGCTAACAAAAATGCCAAGCCTTATTCACGAATCAGCCTGCTTGTCGCAGTAAGATTCTCGTCTAACAATTGTAAATTATTCCTAAAATTAACTATTTATATTGTAATGCACTTTATATTGGACAAACTAAAAGAGCCATAAAACGCGAATAAAATAACACGAAAACAATCTTGAAAGTGATATTCTAAAGAGGCCAGTAGTATCCAAGCATATCTACCTCAAGAATCACAATTTTTTTGGCAAAACGTGAAAGTTTTGGATGAAGAAGTTAAATATTTCTTAAGACTAATGGACGAAATGTTCCATATCAGGTGTAACCCTAATGCACTAAATGTAAACAATGACTGAAAAAATTTCACAAAATTTGGGATATGCTCCTACCAAAGTAAATTAACTTTGTATTAATTCTTTTTTCATTATTTTCTTTTCTAACAGGCTATATGAGGGTGATCCTGAAACATGCAACTCCCCATTAATAACATAGGAATAGAATTAAAAATGGGGTATGTGGGAGGTAGAGCATGGAGTTTGCTGAAATTCAACGGCCTATATTACATACTTATTACATTCGTCCGTCAGTTTTATTTATTTATATAATGTAATTTAAAGGTATACTTTTCATATTTTACAGAAATACTCTCAATTAGAAGTTATAATCTTTTTTCTATTTATCTGGACAAATATGGACGAAACGTTTTAGATGTCTTAAATAAATACTGATATTGTTTTCTGACAAATTGACTGCATTTTTTATTCACAAATTGATGATAATGTCAAATTATTGTTTTATTAAACTTTATTTATAACAGTTTGATTTTATATTTGTGGTCACTTCTCTTAATTTATGGATAAGTTGGTTTTCCTAGCCTAATGGAAAAAAATGTGTTTTCATTCCTTTGCAACTAAGTTTCATAAAACTAGTTTTTCATTACTTTAAATTTCGGCTTTTATTCTAATTCTTAAATGTTATCCCCTTTTCATCTTTATGAATTTCTAATTTCATAACCTAAGTATGTTAGCTAAGAATAAATATTGAAAAATCGTTCTATAAAGACGGTTTTACGTAGTGTCAAGACGATTAGTTGTAAAATAATTTGTCGAAGTCTGAGGTAATGATCATTGATTATGTAAACAGGGTAAAATAAGAAACAATTTAGTGGTCGAGACAAACGGTTGTACATTTAACGGGGTAATTTAATTAAATATTTAAATGGGCGAGAATGTATACAAAAGTAGCGGGGAAAAGGGAGGAATGAATTACAATTTTAAAGAAGCACTCTGTGCGGAAAATAAGAATGTGGGTGAAATGGTCAACAAGTTTATACTTGGTCTTATATAAGTGAGTCGAGACAATGGGGGGGCGAGGGGTCGGAACACGACAAAGGTTAGAATAAAATAAAATCTTTCGGAAATTATAAGACAAACCTTGAAGAAAACAATGACTATGGAAGATTGGAGGGTGACAAGTTCACAAAGACGATTATCACAAAATAGCATTAAATTAAAATATGAAAAAAAAATTAAAGACTATATTTAGTCAATCTTATAAAAAACTATGTTGGAGAAAGGAAAACTTAGATTCTCAATTATTATTGTCTAATGCCAGTATTTAAATTAAACCTCATCCATGTAAAACTGCTGCACGTTTCATATTTCAGATTCTTTACGCATTCGGTGACTTCCTTCAGTTTATTTAAATTATCTTTAACGCAAAGGATAATCATGCCTGTTTGTCAACGTTTCGCTTCTGAACTCCGATCATTTTGATGGGTCTGAATCCTCCCCCCCGCCTTCATCCTTTATATTCACGTGGTCGTTTTATGTCACTTTTATTCCGTATGCTTTATAATGTCTCTGAATCCAAATGAACTTTTCTATTTAATCCCTATCCTACTTAAAATGTTATGGTCAAATTTTATTTCCATGATCTCACGAATTTTCCAATCCAATGAACTTCTACAATTTCGAATTATTAATTAAGTTAACGTAATCGGATGTATCTTTCGCATTTCCTTGTAACACAAATTTGTCGTTTCTGTTATATTCCATTTGTTATAACGTATAAAAATTAAATATGTTATTAACTGTAAATCAATAAATATCCTAATCACAATTTTTGGAAATAGAAATTATTTTGAAGTTACGTACTAAACTTTAACTAACACGGTAAATATTGACACCGTTTCCAACAGTATTGTGAATATCCTTCAATATAACATAACCAAGGACTATTTAAACAAAGCCAAGTTCATGATGTTTCATCTGAATTTTCAGAGTGATCGCAGGTAATATTATTAAGTATTCATACAAATTTCCTCGTGCACTTATAAAAGTCGTAAACATTTTTACGGAGATAAAATGTTGTTTCTGGCTAAAAGAGAAATGGATGTTGAAGTTGAAGTCATAAGCCAATGACAGGAATTAATCAGACTAAAAGGAAGTTGTCTTCTCTTCTTAAGCGATAGAAGTAAGGAGAATTGAGGATAGATAATAGGTAAGATTTTGTACTAGACCGTCCAAACCTGACCGGAGTCAAAGACGCTAGAATGGCTTTGAAAATTTAGTATGTTAGAAACGTAAAACTGAGCTGAAGAGGACCCAGGAACCTGGTCATGTTTCCAGAGGAACATAGACTGACTTCTTTAAAGCTTTGAAGAGCTACGGTGGTTACCCTTTCCCCTTTCCGTTCTGTCAATGTAATAAAGTGGGAGAATAGCTAATCAAGATCTAAAATTTAGTCAAGTGTGAACCTGACTGAGTGAAACCCGATTTTATGCAAGTGTGGCTTTATAACTGAACGCGACCTTAAATGTGCAAATTTCATCTGCAAACAAGACTCTTTTGCTGTTTATTATAGCGTTATTTACAGGCAGCCACATCCTGTTATCTGTCTAACTAAAATTGACAGCAGTTGGCACACTTAAAGTTACGAAAACGAAAAATATTAGTCACAATATAACAGACATATCACATTCGTTTTTCTTTAAAAAAAAATGTATTTGTTGGGGCTCTTAATAGTTCAGAGATTCATGAAATAGTGTTCCCTTGTAAAAATGTACTTTTAGTAATAAGTCCTGCTTATGCCATTTTCAGAATTCTTCTTTCCTGGGAAAGTGAGGAAAGTAATAAATAAACTTAGAGTCAATGAAGAATAGGATAATGACGTCATATCTGAAAAATTCCTGAAATCCTCTCCCAGTAAAGTAATTTACCAATTTAATTCTACGCACTGCTCAAATTCCTCACAAATGGAAGCACGTTATAATGATTGACAAAGGAAATAAGGTGAAGGATGATCCAAGGAGTTACAGGTCTATCAGCCTTCTCCCACTCTTCTCAAAAACATTAATTCCACCAAAACGTATGGAACATCATGTCACACCTCATTAATTCACAGCTTGGATTCCGATCCCGTCGTTCATGTCCTCATGCCCCAAACTATCTTGGAATGCTTTGAACGGAAGGTCTGAGAGCCTACTTGGATACTGAAAACTCAAGGTCTCCTGAATACAATAAACGATCATCTCTCAGACATCTACCATAATCTGGTAGAATCCTCCTTGAGTGAGTGAAAATTCTTTGTCAAATACAAAAATTATGTCTCCTTTTCCAAACAATTGTAATCAAGTGTACCTCAGGTCGGCGTGATTGGTCCTCTGCTTTACGTCATATAATTCCACGACATTCAGCTATCTGACCAATCTACATGCAGATGACCTGGCCATTCTCCAAGTCGATGATACTTTAGCTGGGGAAAATTACAGGATATCAAAACATGGAGCAATAAACGAAGACAATGAAAGTCAATCCTCTAAAGTCAACAGCAGTTCCGTTCACTCTAAGAAAACGAATTTATAACCAGAATCTACAACTCGATAACCAGGACATTCCAAGTGATCCTTCGATCATCACTTAAAAATGGCAGCACATATTATCTCGTTGGAAGGATGAAACAGATAACCCAATAACTGAAGCCCCTGCAGCAGGAAAAATCTCCCTTGTCTCAGGAAAGGTAAGTACTAATAGTTTTATCCTTAATAAGGCCAATTTGGTACCGCCCTTGAGGAATATGAATCAGTGCTGCAGACGCATACAGGTGACTCAAAAAAGAGTTATGTGACTCATTACTGAAGCACCCTGGAACGTTAGAAACTCAGCTTTACGTACCTGTGGTACAAAGAACCATCCAATAAATTTATGAATCTCTAAGGAATAAAAGTTTTGGCATCAACCGTGGAAGCTCCAATCACAAAATATAACACTAGAGCCGAAAATACTCCATTATGCAATTAGCTAACATAGACAAATAAAATCATAGGACACGGAAGAACTAGTCTCGGGAAGTTGGTGAACTGTATGGTTTAATTAACATGAAGTGTGTTTGAACAGATGTTACCCTTGTGATCCCCATCTTTATCTGTTGCTACACTTCAAAAGTGACAGCTTGCCTATTATCAGTTTTGGCTCTCTGTGCTCTGGATATAAATCATATCTGAATCTAAATGTAACAGTCACGTTCAGCAATTATTTCCTTCACAGATAAGTTATGTAAATTCGTAATCTTGCGTGCTTATGTATTGGGCGCTATTCCTGGAAATCATTTTTTGTTAGATTTCTGTAGAACCTAGCATACTGTAATGATCAGTAACTAACTCAATATTCTTCCAAAAAGGAAACAATGTAAATATAAAAACAATAGTGATAATAATAAGCTAAATATTTTTTTGAGATAGAAAATAAAATTAATTAGAAAAATTATTTAGAATTATTATAATAATTAATTAGAAATATATAATTAATAAGTAAATACTAGTAGATATTAATTAATATATTAACCCAAAAGTTGTACTAAATTAATTGCAATCATTATTCTAGATTCTTAAGCGAAATGCTTCAAATAAAAAGTATCTAATTTTTTCAAATTTAAAATAGGTACGCAAATTTTAAATTCAGCATATGACTCATTATTTTCCATTCCTAAAACACTGAAATTTAATTTTTGTAGTTGTAAAACATTCTGTTAAAACAATTTAACATTTAAGATCTGGAATTTTGTCCTTCATTTCGGGTCCAAATGTTTAGTACAAATATGAAATTTTAATTGCACAAAACACCAAATTTATACAAATGTATATATTTATATCTAATTGTACCATTATAGTGGAATGAATTGAAGAGATCCCGAAAGTTGGAGACGAAATTTTGTAATTCAAACTAACTTCTACCGCTTTATGCAATTATTTTAATTTTATTCATAACATAAAACAGATTAATTTAATTATTTTATTTATAATTTTCTCGAATGGTGTTTCAGTATTCTGAAAGTTCTATGAACAGCTGAAATTTTGTATAACTGAGAAAAACATATCAAAAACGGTCAAATATCAGTTGTCGACGTGCAACGTCCTGGCCGGCTAGTTGGAGTGTCAAATCCTTGCCTTGAAATCCTCACTGGTGACATTACTCACGAAGTCCAACATGTTTTTCTTTCGAGTATATATTAAAACAGTTATAGTAAGAGTTGGCACAGTTCTCAGTAAGAATCTCCAGTACAACAAATCAAGAGCCAGTTGGATCCCAATAGATTTTAAAGTAACGGCACAAGTAAACAAGACTCAAATTACTCTCCGACGTAAAAGGACGCTATTAAATGACAGGTAACCCTTTTTTAAACACGATTTTAACGTGTGATTGTACTTGAGAGCACTATTTTGTACCAGAGTCCAAGAAAAGTTCAGCAACAAGGAAGTTGTCTAAGAATTTGTGATAAAATTACAATGCCAAACCGACAAAGACTTCTTCTCTTCAGTTCGTGAAAAACCTAGTGCATCATTAGGTAAAGTGTCTTAGTATTTGTGGGGATTTATCTGAAAAATAGATAGTCTCATTTCGTAAAAATAAACAGCTTCGTCTACTGTTGTCGCCAAAATAGTAGAGCCCTGAGATTGAAGCCTCACTGTGCCCATTTGGATTGACCTAAGCTATTGTAAAAGTTCTCATTTTACGCATAATGCAATGCAATTTTATGATATGCAATTAAAAAATTAAATACATTTTATACGTGCGGTTTGGTGAAAATAAAATAAAAAAAGGTCCGATTTTTTTTTGTATTTATTTCATATAGCTCGAATTTGATAGATCATAGAACTCAAACTGTTGCTTTAAATGGTCAGATATTTATCAAACGGCAGTGAAAACCCTTACAAATCGATCAGAAAAGTTTGAATAATCTGTGTACCTAATGTTTTTTAAGTAAATTAATTAGTGGATCCCTACTAACTCTTAGACTGCCCATCGCAGAAGAGTGGAAGAAATTTTTTTGTGGATGTTGAAAATCATAAATATAAAACATAAGCTTCATTTATGTAGCAAGGCTACAAAGTTTGGTACGATTTTTTAAAAAGTTTTTGGCGAAAGGAAAGGTTTATTGGAATGGAAGGGTAAAACAGGGTGGCACCCCTGCCCGCTGGCCTGGCTCCGACCTTTCTCCAGCGCTTTTCCTGGTTGTTTTCCTGGATATGATACTTTTCGGATAGGTTTGGAAGGGTTTGCACTGCCTTTTGCATAAATATTCAGATCATTCAGTTATCAAAGTAGAGCTACACGAAAGAAAGGCTAAAAAAAATAGAGACTTTTTCAGTTGATTCACAAAGACGCGAGTATAAAGTGTCTTTAAATTCTTTTTATTTACATACCACAAAATGGCATTACACTCTGCGTAAAATGAGATCTTTCACAATATCGTAGGTCATTCAGAATGGGCACAGTCAGGCTTCAAACTCAGGGCTCTACTATTTTGTCGAAAACATTATATTAATTTTTTTAATTAATTTATGTTCATAGTGTGTTTTAAAATAGTGGACGAGCATTAAAATATGGTGTAACAATGAAATCATTAACAGTATTATAATTTATAACTTACTTGTGGTTGTAACTAAAATTTAATTGTCAGTGAAAAAGTTAATAAATTATACTATATTTTCATTGTTTTCTTTTTCTGTATTTCAGTTTTGTTTTAGGTTTTACTTTACTTATTATTCAACGCCTTATTGCTGTTAGAAAATGACACAATGAAGCGTCCAGGATTTTTTAATATTTTTCTGTATAATTGTGATTGAATCGATAATATTTCAAACAAATAAATAATGTCAGATATAAAAAAACTAATATTGGAGGAATGGGGACCTTTAAAAAGTGGGATTAAATTAACTCAAGGGCACCCATGTAAATAAGACATTCTTTGACTACATCGTGATTGTGGAAAATAGTAAAATGAATGTTTTATCGCTGATTATCCGGTAAAGATTCGTGGGAGAAAGTCGTTTGTTCAGTTGTCGTGAGAGCGTGTAGTTGTAGCCAAGCCTGATCAATGGGAATTGGAGTAGCGACCACCCACGCCCTGCTGTCACGCGATCCTCACGACTTTCCTCTTTCCATTCAACCTGAACTGACCTAGATCGCAAACTGACCTAGTCCACCACGCGTATCAGACACTTTCATCCACTCTGACCTTTAGAGTTTAATTTCGGACTGGCTCTTTATCAAAACGGATTACGGGGAACTGAATTAGACCACAAGTTAAAGCGAGATAGAGTCAAAAATCGATGAATTTTTTTAAACTAATTTATCTATTCGTATTTCTTACATTGATCCGTTTTTAAACTTATAGTTTCTTGGAAAAATACATATTATTATATGACAAACATAATATTTGTAATCCAATACCATTTTAAGAACTTAAGATTTAAATGTATGTTTTTGGTGAATTTTTTTATGTTTAGTGATTAAAATTATCTGTGGGTGGAGCTGTTAGGTTACTATAATCGTTGGTGTGTGTTCATCTGCTTCTTAGAAAGAGACTATGTCAGGTTTATCCGCTTTGGTGGATCTCCCTTGTAAAAGCGGGGGAATGTGGAAGGTAGAGCAAGGTCTACCCAGTGATTCACCAATATCTCATCCAGCGAAACGTCTAGGGAAACTTGCATCAGGTATCCCGGTTCTGGTATCACGCACTTCTGACTGGATTGTTGTGGGGACGCAACATACCCGACTACACCTCTGTCAAATTTGGAGGCAATGGAATCAACGAACAACTCTTACCATATGAGTAAGGTATGTACCCCCCACCCATGCTGACACCCCTCAAACTGGAGACTTGGCATATAGCCCTTGGCTTCCGGGTCAAGGGTGGAGGAAAAGCCAGTAGAAACAAGTCAGCCTTTACAGGCTTTCCAGAACGGCTCTGTGTTCTCTCGACATTGTAACCCAAAATATATTCTTTTGGTGGGGAATAAGCTACATGAGGTTGATCCTGAAGCTGGCAACACTCCTTTAAAAGCATACGAGAGGAATTGAAAAGGGGAGGTAGAGGAAGGTAGCCCAAGTTTGAGTAGGGCCTCCGGGCTGTAGTGTAAGGATAATATTCAATGTTTCACCTAAAGGTACTTCAGGGAAAATCCTAGAAAACCTGTATCAGTTTGGTTGGGCTATTGGGTACTACTCCTTTACTCTTCTGTTAACGACAGATTGGATTGTTGTCTCGGTCAGTATTGAGGGGTAGTTGACCGACTGGTCCAATGGGATCCAAAAACAACTCTCACAGTATGCCGAAGGTCTTTGACCCCCGTACATACACCTCTCAAACTGTTAGAGGTCGTCTCACCTTCCAGGAGTCTTAATTTAATTACCTTGGCCATGGACCAGGGGAGGAAGGGGTGCAGGGGAAGAGGAAAACCAGGAAGGACGAAGTCAGCCCTGACGGACTTACCAGAACTGCACATGGCTTCCACTACTTTTCTTGTTTACGCTTCCCTGAGGACCTATAATCTCAGGCGAACACCTAACAAGGGAGACCTGACAATGCGTTCCATACCGCGTAAATTACAATCAAATAAATTAGAAATTCTTCTATTAAAACTGAGGTAACGAGCGTGTAGCTAAACTTTGAAGGAAGACAAAAATTGAAAAATTTCTATCGGTCCTAGGCTTAGAATCCAGGACGTAACGCTCTTCTGGCGGCCACTCTACCACTGAGCTAGTCCAAGTCGACGTCGATTCAATATCCCTCCACTACGCTAGGCTCACCTACAATCTACTAATCACATTCTTGACAACCTAAATTACATTAAGGACGAATTAAATACTGTACCGGGCTAATACATTGTCGAGCTAGTAAAAAAGTAATTTCATTAATACCCCACACACAGCTTGTTTTATTCCATTTCAACATAGACCATCTCTTATTCAAAAACCTTATTGAATTTAGGTATCATATTATAAAATTAATTACTGAAATTTAAACAATGTAAATGATGGGGGGAGATAATTATTTAATTAATTTAAGTTATGGATGTTTTTATATGTACATTTATTACAAGAAAACAATTTTAATGGTTCCTGCGAGAAGATAACAAGTACAAATATAAAGAATTAAAGGGGGGCGGTTTCAAAATTCTCAGGGGTAGTTATTGTTTAGGTGACCATGTGTAGCAGATTTTTCCGTTGGTTGACGAACCTGTTTTTTGTATTCATGAGCGTCTGGATGCAGATGCAACTGGAACTTCCTTCTAATTGAAGATAATAGCATATCAGTCGTGCTGCCGGAATTGAGGAAAACTCAGCCTTTTCCTTCTTCTTGCCTCGTTGTTAACACCTTCTTTCGCTGCTTCCTCGACTGATTATTCCATAATTGATACTGTTTTCCTCCACTTGTCAATGTCTCACCTTCCTTCCTAGCTCACCTCGTATCTCTGCCCCCTCCAAGGGATAAAACTCTCTCACGTGATGCTTGTCTGCCAATCATCGTGAGTTCTCCGTCACGCGCGGGAGATTTTGATGATGATACGGGTATGTGTCCCTCGGAAAAACCGACAGGTGAACTGCCTCTTAGAGAGAAACAAGCTTACTGTTAACTCCGTACTCAGGTACATTTATCCACCGTCAACTCGGCGCCCCGAAAAACCTCTTCTTCCTGGCCAGCGACATCTTCTTGCCGAAATTTTTATATAATTGAAATTATATAAAAATTAAGACGGTTTCTACTGCACTACAACACTAAATTGAATAAATTTGCTACTAATTTTTAAAGCGGTATGTAAATATAATTGAAAAAATTATGCAAACTTTTTAATAAAAAGTTTTTCTTATAATGATTATTTCATTATTTCTATGAGAAATAAGTATGAGTTTGAAGGTATATTATGATTAGATGCTGACTGTAAATTCAAGTTATAAAAGAAACATTTGTCTTATATAAGGTGGCAAATGGAAAGACATCAGAGACCGATAACAGTTTCATCTGAACAACGCTCACACTCTTCATCTCTAGTTTCAAATATCAAATCACTGTTATTGGATATCAGTTCTCCCAGAGAACGCTTGTGAATTCTCTCTACAATTTAACTGCATTGAATGTCAAACATTCGTGATTGAAATATAATACTGGGTGTTGACATCTGAGGTGAACATTACATGGCAGTTTCATTTTATTTTAAGCTGTGTGGGTGCTCGGCGATGCCCGGGATTTCATTTATATTAGCCCTCTGTAATATTCAATTCCATAATAACCACTTTGTCCAAACGCGATTAAATCATCAGTGAGAGTATAACATTCTTTTTTTAAATTTATCTTTCCAAGCCCCCTTCTTTATAAGAGCTGAATTTTGTCTTAACCACCGTCATGACTCAGTATCTCAAATGAGTCAAGATATCTACTATCTTAAATAAACAAATAAATTTAAAAAAGTACCTAGTCAACTTTATTTATAAGGAGACGATACTTGAGCCATCTCTACGTAGATTTATTTATATATCTACGAAAAATAAAACTGAGTGTCTGCTCCCATAGGCCATATATAGCGTGCACAGTGGCTAATAAAATATTTTTCAAATTAATAATTAAGGTACACGAGGAATGAAATTTGAAATTCCTGTAAATGAATTGCTATTGAGCTAAAATTTTAACTATATTTTAACAACGCACATGTGTAATAATGTAAAAAACTTGGTTTTTTAATTTGTTGAAATTATTTTCAAAATTTTGCAGTTTTCAAAACGTTCCATGCGTTAATACTTGAATATATTTCAGCTTTCTTACATTTATAAGTTGGTCTGACCATTGTTATTAACTGTCAGTATTATTTTTGAAATTGAATAAAACTGTGGGGTGAATATATTTTTTTACTAATAACTTCTTCACACTGTTACTTGGCACTTTTCATCATTTTGAATTTTTTTTCCACGTAAACTACTTGAATAATTAAAAACTAATACTTTAACTCGAAGTTATTAGATTTAGATTATATAAAATAAATAATGAAGACATTATCTTAATATTTGTGAGGCACAGAAGTTACTAGAAATCATGAAACTGGGAAAAACTCATTTATCGAAAAACAGTAATAATTTACTAAATTAGAATTAAACATATTAATTAAAATTGTTCTGCAGCATGTGTTACACCTTCCCTCTTTTGTTTCGCAGCTCCTTTTTTCAGTTTACTGAATTTATAAGCATATTACTACGAATAAAATTAGAAAATCGATTTTTTCAGATTTTGGCCGAATTTTCAGTCCCCGTGTCTCTTAATTAAAAAGTATTATTTCGTAAATAAAATCTTTCTTACATTTAAGCATTATTTAACGTTTAACAGAAATTAAGAAATCTCGTTTGACAGGGCAGAATCTATTCTGTTGCTCGTTCTGTATGCCTTTAGAGCAGGAGCTTTCGTGGCCCAAAATAGGAGAAGAAAAGAATTTAAATGTTCAAAGGATCAACAGAAACCTTCTCCGGAGTGAGAACTCCACAAAAATTTCATGACAATCGGATGAATTGTATAGAAATGTGAAAGGTTAGATGATGTGGGACCCTTTTTGTCCTGAAATGGAGGATGAAATATTAAAATGATTCAAGGAAGCCGTAAGACCTGATTTTTCTCGTACTGGGTTTCCTCGACTGCCCCCCCCCTTGACCATAGACTAAGGATATTAAATTAAGTCATAAGCCAAGAAATTTTTTGGCAGTATTTAGGGTGAGTGTTTCAGGGTCACAGGCCTTGGGCTTGTACGCTGATCAAATTACACCGCCAAATTCCATCGAAGCAAGTAGTCGAGTTTGTTGCGTCCCCATAACAATCCAGACCACCGCCATCAGATGAGTGTTGTGGGTGGTACTAATAGCCCGACCTACCTGATGCAGGTTTGTCTAGAGTTTTCCTTGCATCACTTTTAAGTGATTCATCGGTTAGGATCCTTACATTACATCCTAGGGGTACTAGTCAACCCCTAACTATCTTGCCCTACATTTCGCATCACCCTTTCTATCTATCATAACGGTGATCCAATAAATCAGATGATCATCACGTGCCCTGTCATTATAAAAAGAAACAGAATACAATTCATTTATATAGACTAACGTTTCTCGGATAGTTATTAATATTCACCCAATAAAGTATTTCATTTTATAACAATCTCTTGGACAACATGTTAGAGGAGGCCAACGAATATTAATTTCATCATTACCAGAATAATAGCTCACGGTCGTTTAGCATTATGTTTATGTAAAATCCTTTCGTCAGACAACTACAAGTGCTGCTGTCATTAGGCATTCACAGCCAACCCAACTAAGACATTCTGAAAACTTTTCATTCAACGCTAATAAATATCTGGTTATTATACTTTTTACTTTGACACACGATACAACCCCAGCCCTGTTTATGATAGCAGCGTTTTACCGATCAAGTGTTAATTTCTGGACATGTAAAAATTACTCCACGCGTTTAAGATTGTACGAGGTACTTTTCTCTCCCGCATTCCACCCAACTCCTAGGTTCTGAACTACAAATTAGTCACCACGTGAAATTTCCGAAGGAACCCCAGCGTCTTCCCGGATTCGACACCAATCTCGGTTTTTACAGGGTTTTTTATATAATGCACCTCTACATTCATCCCAAGCCAAAACAGATAAAAATTTACTCAAAACCCATCGGCTAAAACACTTAGTCTCATTACTTATTCGCGCTCAAACGTGGAACTTTTATCTGCAACCATCCCTAGGAGCAGTTGTCGTAATTCACCCTCATAATACTGGTTTCCGGGCCGTAAGAAACGGGTTTCCCCAAATTTTGTTCGTATTGCATCAGGCATTGTATCTGTGTGCGGATATACACTTAGGTACACAGTAATTCGCAAAGAAGATACGGATATTAGAAGGAGATATAGAGCAACTAATACTCTTCAATACTTAGCTAGCTTGATGTAAATAAGGACGTATAATTCACCGGTGAAAACGATTGTAAAGAAAAGATAAAATCATCAAGGAATTTATTAAATTTTTGTTTAAAGACTGATAATTATTTAATATGATGATTACTTCCAAAATACATGAAGGTATATATAGTATTTATAAAATTATATCATATAACCGTAAATTTAAACTACGTTCCACAATTATGTGCATATATATTTTTAAAAAATGTAATGTTGCAAATATTGTAATTTTTTGTAGATGAATATGGCAATTGCCGAAAGCTCCTTCAGAATAAAGCTTGGAAATCAAAATTGAAATATATTGGGTTTTATGACGTGACTGATATAAATAAGGGAAAGTAATTATCATAAGAAAAGATAAACGTTTGAAACAGAAAGAATTTAAATTACTTCCTTACGACGAGATACATAATGTAATTTGTGGGAAGGGATTCATTATTAGTATGTAGAAACAGTCACTACTGTACAGTGGGGCCCAGCTATATTATCATACGAAGATTCTACCAATCATCGTAAGAAACCCATACATGCAAACATCAAATTTGATTTATCAGAAGACAAGACTCTTATCAAATGTATGTGGGTTAACACTAATTGATCTAACAGTACTGATACTCGTTGAATGTTAAAATAAGTTTATACATGCAACGTTGCATGAGTAAGTGTTGAAATAAATTCGTGTTCGTGCGTTTTGCCCTTCTTTACTGGTAGATTTATGGGGAAGGTTGTTAAACACTTGGAAATCACTTAGCGAGATAAACATTGGACAAACCAGCGAGGCTTCTGTCCTGTTCCCGCACTCGTAAAGACTGAGTAGGTACTTAAACCATAACAGTGCTTTTTCCTTTATGGTGGTTACCCGGTTACAGTGGAGTAGACGTAAACTAGGACAGACTAAGTACTTTTTTGTATTTCCAGCAATCTTGTGAAGTCCCTCACTAATCACCCCCTTGACGATGGCGGTCAAGTTAACATCATCTACAACTGCCCGCGAAACAGTCAGCAACGAATTGTGTCTGGATTTAGCTCCACCATCAAGTAAAACATCTCCAGTTGATCGCCCCACGCTTTTAAGTCCAGTTTCACAAAATTATCACTCAAAATTTTGAAAGTCTTTTTAATGTATTATAATCCCATAAGCCTCGGGTAGTTAAAATAGTTTAGACTAGTGATGGGGGCAAACTACAGCCCGCGGGCCAGATGCGGCCCTCTAAAATGTTCTATCCGGCCCGCGGGACATTATTCCTAATCGGACGAAAAAAAAGACACAAGCTGTAAGAAAAATAAATGCTTTCCTCTTTCTTCCTCTCTTTCGTTTTGCATCAGTGACGACACACAAATTTATTGACTTAACCTAGATATTGAGAGTGAGAGGCACTGGATGCTGGCAACTTTGTGGCGAAGAGTAAAATTGGCAACGGAGCCTCCTCGTAGGAGCTAACCCCTCCAATGTGGCTAGATATCGAAAAAAGTTTCTTGATTAAGACCTGTCTTAGCGGTGTTGGTTTTCTAGTTTTTTCTGCATATTATAAAAAAATTATCTGTAAGATGTTACCTAAGAAACGTAAATTTGGTTCCTATTGCCGTTTTTTTAAAGATGAATGGACTTGGAAGAACTTTTTCATAGTTTTTATACATAAACAACTGTAGCGCGGCTTGTGATTGCATGGAATGATGGTAAGATTAATACATTTGGGACATAGGAATGCGCAGCAGCAAGACACGTGCGCCTGGCTCATATCATTTCTTGTTTTAAAAATAAACCATAGACAATGGAATACGCTGCATCTCAGGTACGAAGCAATGCTTCCATTCTCCTTCGCATAATAGTGCAAAGGTCCCCGTTCATCCTACACTGACGTAACGTAGAAGGATAAAGCTCTGCTGATTGATTCTCCCACAGGAAAGAATTTGAACCTTTTGACGATAACTGATCCACAGATATTTTGAAGAGTAAAACCTTAAATAGATAGAAGTGTACGCTACACAACTGTCTAATCTGCAACGAAACTGTAACATTCTACAAAGAGTATAACGTTTTACGACACATTAACTTTAAATTACATTGAACCGCCTAAAGTTTTTTTTCCTTTCCTGTGGCCCCATATCACTGGTTTACATGATTAATTTAATACATGTACTGGAATTAAAAGTGAAATTGATGTTCATGTAGAGTAGTGCAATAGAACCTTTTCTTGCCATCCTCCACCCAAGTCTTTATAATATCATATAAATTTTTCTATCTTTAAAATTTAATTATTTTCTAAAGGAATGCTTATTAAAATTTTTATGGACTAAGTGCGTGTTGTGATATTCATTCCTACGACAACCCTTCACGTCAAACCTTCCATGCACAAGCGTTTTCATTACCGCATAACTAGTATATGTCCCATTCTCCCTTTGATTATTCCTTCAAAGACTTCCCTTTTCTATTCTTATACCACACACTTCCCTCTCTGATTTTACAACACCCTCATGTCTTAAAACGTAAACTATTAATCTATCCCTTCTCTTGGACAACGTCCTCCATTTTGTCCCCTCTTCCCCCATTTTGTTTAGAACTTTCGATTTAGTGATTCTATCCACCCATCTCTTTCTCCTATAACACCACATTTAAAAGGCTTCTATTCTTTCCCTTTCCGCAACTCCTATCATCAAAGTTTCGCACCAATATGCCGCCAGGCTTCGTACGAACATTTTGAGCAACGATTTCCTAATCTTTACACTTATATTACCCGTAAATACGTTCTTCTTTTCCGCGAAAGCCTTCCTTGCCTGTGCTATCCTACTCTTTATGTCTATTATACTTCTATCATCCCTAGTTATTACGCTTCCCAAGTAGCAGAATTAATTAAATTTCGTCAAAATATCCCTTCCCAATCTAACACCCTTTGTTATTCCAATGATTCCCAAACTATACTCCATTACCTTGGTTTTCCCTCTATTAATCCTCATATTGAACTCATTCTCCTAATGCCATTTATTATGGTTTCCAAGTCTTCTAAAATTAGACGCAAAATCAATATTGCTTCTCTGGTCCCTACATTCTTCCTAAAATCAAACTGATCTTCTCTTATCTCACATTATATTTGTCGTTCCGTCCTCCTATACACTATTTTTATTAATAATTTACATGCATGAGATACTAAACTAATTGTACGCATCTATCAGTCGCAGGCTTTTTCGGTATTGGTATAAAATCATCTAGTATTCTTACTGTTTCGTAGATTTTGCAAACTATCCTGAACAGGAAAAACAATTAACATTCTGCTCCAATATTTGCTAATATAAAATTATATATTTTAAACATTTAATATAGAAATAGGCTGTTATAACTTCTCATTCAACTCGAAATACTGATTTAGAAACGGCGACTGGTGTTACCTTTGGCGGATAATTTTGTAAGTAAACGACTGATAAGGACTGTGGTTGTTATATGCAATATACATTGCACTCGACGTTTACAAAGAAGCTGATGATTAAAAATGAGTGAAACTTTGTGGTAAAATTTGCTGAGTTCCTCACTGCCCCCATACTGTAATAAAAAATCCAGATTTGAAATTCTACAGCTTTCCAAATCGCCCGTGGGAAACCGATCCGAAAAAAAAACATGGATTGCTCGCATACATCGTACTCCATAAGTATAATTTTTTAAACAGTATTCGATAATATTAACATAATTACACATTTTGTGAACAATCTCTACTATTTAGTGAATTAAATTATCTTCCAATTAGACATTACATCAAACATATACTTAATAATTGATTGTCCTTTGGAGCAAAGATACTGTGGATGAAATATAACTTTAATATATTATTTAATAACAAAAAGTGATAGGTTTAATTATTAAATTCATAACAATAACGGGAAAATTCAGAATTATGATGTTTCATGAAATGATAAATTCTACTGAGGTAAATGAATTGAGAAAAAATATATACAAAAATATTCACATACATTCGCTTGGTAAATCTTTTACTAACAATATAAAACGATACATGTTGTACAGTTAGTATAACAATCAATTGAAGGTATATTTTCTAAATTTAAATACATTTTATAATTACAATTATTATTATTATTGAAATAGGAATATTTTTTATAAAAATGAAAGAAATATTATTTATACGTAAAAAATAATTTGATTACGTGTAGTCTTGTTTGCTTGAGTATTATTTGTAAACTTTGCTGTTATTTTGTCGTGATTTTTAGCACTATGTGCCCCAGGAGTACATCTCAAAACCGTACCGGTAATTATTCGTAAATCATTCCGTGCTTCTTCTAGTACATCGCTAACGTGAAAGCTTTCTGCCAATTTTCGTCCTTTATTTAACGGGTTTTCCTGAAAACACTCACATCCATATTTAATAATAATTGACATTATCATTCAACATTAATTGATTTATTAACGAGTTTAATAAGCTTGTCACAACACGCAACGCAATGTAACTTTTCAGTTCTGTCACCCATTTTCTTACACATTTTGCCGATAGAGCGGCTCTGCCATCGCATCGGCACGGCATTTGGTTGCAGTATACGTTCCTTATTTCCAAAAAACTGTGCACAATTCAGCATAATTCCCCACCTTTCTGTTTACACACCCCAAAGACATCATATACGCATTCCCCTCTCACTTCTCTCTTCTCCACTTATTCTTTTACATTACAAAAACTCGTACATTACCAAACATTTGGTAATGAGGGGAAATTGTGATTAAGTGTTGTTATTCCGAAACCATCATTTACATATTAATGTTAAATGAATCTCACAATTGAATTTGGTGACAGATATTTCTAGCTACGTTAAGAAATGATTTCGTTGCTAAAAACAGTTCCTAAATCCATAAAAAATTTAATCTCCTTATATTTTTTTTCTCGACAATATTTGTTACCAAACAAGAATTTTTATGTGAATACGCGTGAAGTAAAATTCCGCCGCTACAAATTTGTATTTATAGGATTAACTACCATGCGATTAAAATCCTACCGCCAGTGGATAAAAAAAGTCAGTGGCGAATTTTCCTTATGGTGTTAGTTAATCGTGTACCTGTGGGGCTTTAAATTGTGTACGGTAATCCCCATGCCGCTACAACTACTGTGCAATAATCCAACGGCAACAGGACAAACGTTACATTCAAGCACAGGTTTTTTTTTCGACAGACTTCGGCAAAACCAGAAACTCGCTCTGTGGCAGAGTAATTTTATCACGAACTTGATCTATTTCAAAACGGTATTGTAAGATAATTTACTTTTGAAAGAAGTATTTGATCAAAATTTACTCAAAAAGATACCCAATAATAATACACCTCACATTTGCCTATAACTTAAATAATGACTCATTTTAAGTATCTAACATGTTAATTTTCTCAATAGAATGACAAGTTAAATTTATTTCTAACTAAATTAATCGTTATATAATCGTCAGCGAAATTTGTACTACTCACAAAAAGATTTATTTTGTATTTTACATCACTAGTTTAGAATTATTTTTACCAAATACCGCCTTAAAGATTTTTTTGCGCATACCCAATTCTGAGAAGGAACTTAATGTGTATGTTCAATTGTCAGAAAAATTGGAGAACCCTTCCTGAATTGGAAATTCGTGTATTTATTCCACAATTTTAAATAATTAATACGAGTCAGGTACTTCAGAATAATAATGTAGTTAAATAAAATTACAATTTCATCATAATTTTTTTTGCATAAATTACGACGTTTAGTCCGGATTGTCCTGGGATTCAGGGACACGGGGACTGAAATTTCGGACAAAATCTTAAAATAATCGATTTCCAAATTTTTTCATATTAACACGTCTGTAAATTCAGTAAACTGAAAAAAAGAAGCTGCCAAAATAACAAGGAGGGTGTAACATATGCTGCAGGACAACTTTAATTAACATGTTTGATTCTAAATTAATCATTTCTTTTGCAGAAAAATATTATTTTTACAGCTGGTACCAAAAACCCTTCTATGCGTTACAAATATTAAGATGTTCTCTTCATTCTTTTTGTGAATATTTTACATTGCAATACTTTTAAATACAAGAATTAGTTTCCTAATTTATTTTGTGTGAAAAAAAATTCGAAATACTGAAAAGCAGCAATTTTTAAGTAGCAGTATGAAGCTCTAAGAAAAATATATTATTTACTCCCCAAAATTTAAATCAATTTCAAAAATAATACTGAAAATTGATAACAATGGTCAGACCTACATATTAATGTAAGGAAAGTTCAAATACACTCAAGTACGTAACGCAAGAAACATTTTGACAACTGCCAAATTTTGAAAATAATTTTCAAAATATCTCAACAATAATGAAGTTTTAAAAAATTTTACATTGCTACTTATGTTTTTTGTTAACACGAAGTTAAAATTTCAACTCAGTAGCAATTGATTTGCAGGAATTTCAAATTTCAGTCCCCGTGTCCCTTAAGCATAATTATTAGATCTTGAAAATGAATATATAAATAAACTAAGTCATTGTTTTAAATATAATATATCAATTGAAACCGTTTAATGAATAATGAACTTTACCCAGAATTCCGCAAGTCGGGATTTCACTTACTTTACACATTTGTCTTGGAGTGCAAATTCCAAATTTCTCGACCTATGATATTATCGATAAATTAAAACTGAATAACAGTAGCTACAAATCAGGGGTAACATTCTAATTTTTTGTATATAATATTAAGGAATTATCATAATTTTAGACATTTTAAAACCATTCCCTCATCCGATGTTGATTTTTATGAAATTCAAAATATACAATAAATGAGTTAATCAGACTCTTTTTCGGTTTTCTATAACAACTGTTCGTTTTAGTACAATTATTTTGAATTTCATAAATTATAGGACAATTAAATACATAATATTTTGTATTGAAATGAACAGTTATAAAAAATTACAAAGAGGCTGATTTACCCATTTATTACATATTTTGAATTTCATAAAAATATACATCAGATGAGGGAAAGGTTTGAAAATTTCTCTAAAATTCTGAAAATTCCTTAATTATTAAGCACTTTGGCTCGGAGTCCAAATTCCAAATGTCTCAACCTATGATAGTACCGATTAATAAAACAGTATCTACAAATCAAGGGTAACATTCTAATTTTTAATATATAATATTACGGAATTTTAGGCAAATTTTAAAACCATTCCCTCATCTGATGTTGATTTTTATGAAATTCAAAATGTACAATAAATTAGTTAACCAGCATCTTTGTCAGTTTTCTATAACAACTGTTCATTTTAGTACAATTATTTTATATGACAATAAAATATACAATAAATGAGTTAATCAGCCTCCTTATCAGTTTTTTATAACTTAAATATTAAACATTATAACTTTTCGTCCCTCATTAGAGATTTCTTCAGGTGAAAATTTCGGCCTAAGGAATCATGGAGTGAGGTTCCTTGTACAGCTTAATTTTTACCTGAACAATTTTCAAATTAGAGACGAAACGTCGTAATGTTAAGTATTTAATTTATTAAAAAACTCATTTATTGTATATTTAAATGTCACATAAATTATGAGATTTAAAGTAATTGTACTAAAATGAACAGTTGTTATAGAAAACTGACAAAGAGTCTGATTAACTCAATTATTGTATATTTTAAATATCATAAAAATCAACATCGAATGAGGGAATGGTTTTAAAATTCGTCTGAAATTTTGAAAATTCCTTAATATTTTAGCATATATAATCATACTTTGTCTCAGAGTTCAAATTCAAAAAATATATATATAATATTAAGGAGTTTTCATAATTTTAGACAAATTTTAAAACCATTCCCTCATCCGATGTTGATCTTTATGAAATTCAAAATATACAATAAATGAGTTGATCAGCCTCTTTGTCAGATTTTTTAAGAACAACTGTTCATTTTAGTACATTTATTTTGTATCTCATAATTTATCTGACAATAAATAAGATTTTTATCATTTAAATATTAAACAGTTCGGCGTAAGGAATCATGGAGAGCTGTTCCATTTACAGGTAAATTTTTACCCAAAGAAGTCACAAATGAGAAACGAAACGTTGTAATATTTAAATTATATAAATCTGATAAGGAGGCAATTAACTCATTTATTGTATATTTAAGTGACGGGTGAATTATAAAATTCAAAATAATTGTAGTAAAATGAATAGTTATAAAAAACTGAGAAAGAGGCTGATTAACCCATATTTTGTATATTTTGAATTTCATAAAAATAAACGCCGGATGAGGGATTGGCTTAGAAATTTGTCCAAAATTCTGAAAATTCCTTAATATATTTTTAGCATTTATAATCATACTTTGTCTCCAAGTGAAAATTCCAAATTTCTCAACCTATGATATCATCGATTAATTAAACAATATCTACAAATCAGGGGTAACATTCTAATTTTTTTTGGTAAATAAATTAATTACTTTCGTAGCTTTATGAACTGCCATACTAAAAACGACAGTAATTAATTAACACTTTTTTAGGTTAAAAGCACGTCACGTAACCAGTGAAACTTTGGTTGGAAGTTTTTTCAATGCAGGCGGAGATAAATAATAAATTATCCTCCTGCTGGAAGAAGATGCGTGGAAGAGGAACGAGATTATTGAACTGATAACGGGTTGTTACGAAAAATATTTACGAATACTTCGGTAAATAATACACGAGGATTGATATTTAATTTGTGGTTGCGCAGAGCGGATGGAAAAATTGAACTGGAGAGGAAGTGGCCGGAAGTTGGAACTGGAGAATATTCAGAACGGGCATTTTCGGGGTTTCGCTAGGTCTTCCCTGACAAATTGGAGACAGGACGAAAGCACCGAACCGGACAGGAGATCTCTATACAGAAAATTGGAAAATATTTCTGCGATTTCCAATGGATCCAATTGCTTCGAGAAGGTAATATCGTCAATAGTATAACATTCCTTCTCAATCCTGGACCAGTCTCCAGAGTTGTGTAAATAACAAATCATTAAACTAGCGATTACTTTAAAATAATATTTCTGGACTGTAATATCTGAGTGTTTCCATAATTAGTATAAACGCAGTTTAAATTCGTATATAAAAATCCTAAAAGAATGCCTACGGACACGTGAATCAAGAGGTGAGTCATAACTCTGTAAAAAATTGTTACAATGTCCCGAAAATTAATACAAAAAAAGATTATTTCATTCATTAAATTACGAACTTCATTTAAAAAAATTAATTAGTGGGTTTCCATTTTCAAATTTTAGTAGCCAAAGTTATTTTGAAATGTGCAAAATACATTTGAAATATCTAATGCTACAGAATTTAAGAAAAAAATCCCTCCAAATCTGTTTCTCATCTTTTAAGAATGTTAATTAAATTTGTTTAAGTAAAATGCCTGATTTTAACAAGCACAGTTCTTTCACCGGTTCACTGACATCCGATCTCAATTCTTAAAGAATTAATAATTATGTAAAATAGTCCAAGTTAAAAAAAATTTCAGTTCGTTTTATCATATTGGCAGCCTGACAGTATCTCGGTTTTGGTAGGGGTATTAATTAATATATCCTAATACCCTCAAACAACATATGTCATCGTTCTAATATAGATAATATGGCTAAAATAGACCAAACATAATTTGTATTTATCTCTACGTAAAAAATTTTCATCAGTTACTAACAATGATTGAATTGAGTTAGATATGTGTACAGAATCAAAGAAATCATGAAGATAATACTTAATTGGTTTGTATCACCCTGGATGTTTAAATAGAATTATTTGATTTTATATTAATCATTTTAGAGATTAGTCTAATACATTTTTTTCAATATCCATAATTTTAACGTTATCCTAACCAAAGGAATGGTTAGTAGATAAAATATGTTTAGAGATGGCGTTGTGAGGAAATTTTAAGTTTGTACGATGCTCCTTAATCCCAGTTCATAAGGCTCGCTTTGTTTGAACAATATAGATGGAGTTACACTCGTTAGGTCGACAAAAAGCTGGTTTCCTATCCACGTGGTATAAGGAATACCTTAGACAAGGGAATTATTGAATTTTTTTTTCAAATAAAGGTTATTGATTTGATAGATATATATTCAATTACTGCCACCGAAATTTACAGTCTACTTTTGAAGCTGGAGTTAAGTTACCTTTTCGGATGTCAAGTTATCCATTGAGCATTCACGTTTATTTTTTTATGGTTTAGGAATCCTACGTCTTTAACTATTACTCAAACAATCCATCAAATGAGAATATTGTCATGGTTTTCAGCTTATTTGACATTAGTATTTTACTTTCTCGCCCTAAAGTTTTTAAAAGAATTTAAAATTAATTTTAACATCTATCCTCCTCAATTTATTAATCATGTAATAATGAGACCCATCAAACTTAAATCTTTTGAGCCTAGGAAAGTAGCCAAAAAAATGTTAAAAGTAAAGCCATTTTATGAACAGCTACACCCGAACCTCGGTAATTTACAAGAAATATTTCCGTTGTTTCTAAAGTCACCAATGTCTTATCCTAATGATTAGGAATAGAAGTAGAAGTACTGTCTTGTATTGCAAGGATTAATATAATGACTAACTCCATCTATGTTGGTCAAACAAAACGATCCTTGAGAATTAGGATTAAGGATAATCGTATTAACTTGAAGCTCCCAGAATATAAACACATCTCAACTAACCATTAATTTAATTGTATTTACGTCTAATTTTTGGATTTTGAAAATAAATAATATCTGAAACCAGATGGTTACCCAGCGATGCCCGTGAATTCCTTTAAATTAGTCCGCTTAAGTATTTTATCCAACAATAATTTATTGAAGAGTGTTTCAAGAATGCCTAAGGGAAACCTTAGAACACCTTCTAATTCGCAGTGTGTTTGTGCAGTTCCGGCTATACAACACAGGAGCCGGCTGCCTCAACCCTGCGTCTTCTTCTTTCTACCGGACCCTCCATTTTAAAATAAATTTAGAATCTATAATAGTTATTAATGCCTGTAAGTTTAGTAAGGCCAAAATTCAGTGAAACATAACAAACTGTAATTTAAAAAACAACTACATGTTTCGGTCCTCTTCAAGTTGAACTCGAACAATGCATCAAATAAGAAGATGGTCATGGTTTAGAACTTTCTTGAAAGTGCTATTTTACTTTCTCGTCCTAAATTTAAAATCAACCTGAAGAGGGTCCATATTTAAAGTTTAAATTTAAAATCTATTGAATCAAAACTGTTAGGTTTAATAGAAGAAAACGGTTAATATTTATTTGTAAAGCCAAAAAAGAACTTTACGTAGTAGCCATGCATCTTCTTCAATATGTTACGGTTATTTAAGTATTAAGTAACACTAAACTTCAGCCACCTTGGAAAAAACAAATATTAATTTTGAATGTTATTATAATTTATAGAAATCTGTAACTTACCACATTCAAGAGAAGTATTAAGTAACTACTTCTAAGTACTTCAATCAACTTTAACTAAATATTAAACAATAAGTAATATAACGTAATTGTTATTATAAAAACTGGTATGAAGTGTACTCTCTACAACACGGTTTCTTTGACGTAGCTAAAGCCGAGAGTTTTCGTGGTTAACAGAGCGTTTCACGAAGAGCGTTACTCACGGCTATTTTATATATAGGAATCATTCATATAAAATCAAAAAACGCTCCTTTACACTCCCAGAGTGATACAAACAAGTTCGGTCTATTATTCTTTTATTACATTGGTTCTGTGCATTTAACACATATGTAACGTAATTCAATCCTTTTTTAGCATGTATTGGGATGTTCCAAAGATCAGAAAAAACGCCTTACGTAGAGATAAGGTCCTACAAATTTTATTTGTCTATTTTCATAGTATCATATCTATTAAGTGCAATAAACTCTTATTCACATTCTTCCTAAATACAAAATTAAATTAAATTATAAATTAGTCGAGGTTTCTATAATTTACAGATAAGCTATTACGGTTCCCTTTTTTGGTATGAAACCACAAGAACTCAATTGATACTGACAGCAAACGTGCAGTTTACTTTGATTGTAGCTCCTGCTAAAATTGGTACCCATATATAAAAACATGGCCAATAATATTATTCCATCAAGGAACTTTAATTGCATTAAATGACTTATTTAATTTTGTTGTATTATTAAAAGCCCTTGGTTTTAAATAAATCAAAATTAAATGAAAACAAAAATTATATTTCAATTTTAATTATAAATTTTATTGAAAATTTTGAGATCTTTCGGTATATGCCATAGTCGTTTATAATTAAAAAGAGAATATCATAATTTTTCCTTATTTTAATCAGTATCTTAAATAACCAAATCTATGATTTAATTTTAATTTCAAGATTTATTTAGAAGAAGCTTTCGGTATCGCCATAGCCATCTAAAAAATAAAATACAATTTTTTAAAACATTTAATCAAAAAAAAACAAATTTGTTTTATGTCATAATTTTAAACAAATTCCAAAAAAATGTATAGTTTCAAAATATTTTATTTTATTTTGTAGACGACTATGGCAATGCCGAAAGCTTCTTCTAAATACATTTCGAAATCAAAATTAAATTATAGTTTTGGTTATTTCACTGACTGGTTGAAATAAGGAAAAGGTATCGTACTAAATAAAAATCAGTTTTGTAACACACTCTATTAAATTCCTTGCAGACAAATTAATTAAAAGTAGAATTTATAATAATGAAATTTATCAACTAAATTTAAATATAATTTTGGTTTTTATTAAATTTTATGACTGATTTTAAACCAAGGGTTTTCATAATTATACATTAATATACTTGCCTATTCTACCCCAAGTTAAATGAATCATTCATCTGTTTCTGTTGAATCTCTTACCAACTTCACAAAACTAAGAATTGTTTTCGACACTCTGAGTTTAGTAATTATTAATCCCGGGATAGTTTTATACAACAGCGTTCCTCCAGAGGTTAATAATAATAATAATAACTTCAAACGTTTCGTAAATCAGAGTAATTCTATTCTATTAAATGGCGCTGCTGTTTTACTCTGTACAGGATTTTCTTAATCGTTTCCATAATAATTAAAATTACTGTTGCTACAAAAGTGTTTAATATTTTGCAGTTTTTTCTGCTCTTTTGTTGCATGTATTGCCTGGCCAGAATACTGGTTGCGCATCTCCAAGTTCTGAAAACTCCATTACGTGTTTCTCAGTGTGTGTTTGTGCCTTCTTGTGTGCGTGTAGTGTTTTTAATGACTTTAGACGATATACTATTTATTTTATCTTTTTATTTGAAGATTATTTGTAATTATTTACTTTACTTTGTTCTTAAAATTATTTGTTATTTGTAAATGTATGACGTATCCTATTTTCTGAATCGAGGACAAATGGAAACGACAGTAAATCTAACCTGTATCATTTCGTTACTACATAATGTTTGTAGCTAATCGTCCACCATAAAGCATAAACATGTTTTCACGCTATCATGAATGATAATTTCTGCTCCACTGTCTACGACATTGTGGACATTCAATATTTAGACGCCTGTTCTTTGACCAACCGAAGCCGCCAGAATTCCCGCAAAGGAACCCATTTGCATAACAAGTTGCGGGAATTCACCTGGAGTCGCATAATTGCAGTTCCCCCCAAACTTTCTGCCTTGGAAGTTTGCTGAAAATTTAGTTGAATTAATTGACAGATTCTTCCGTGTCCTATGAGTAGTGTAGTATATTGAAAAGGAAGACTCGTAAATCGTGCATATTTAAAAATGATTAACCGAAGCACAGACAATAAATTAGTGATGAAATAAAAACCACGAAATTACGGGTAGCCTTGTTGATTTCTTCAGTTGATTAGAAACGCCAGAGACGCGAGGACGATACACAGCAAAACTTTAATCTATAGGTTTGTGCTGTATGTCGTTCTCCGGGGTCTGACGTACTCATCACCTGACGAAAGCAACAAAGCCAGACGAAATGTTTATCACTAATTGATGCCTACATCTTAATGTAATTTTCACTTTCTAAACACAGACGTTTACATAATGTTTCAAAATAAGGATATATATTTTGATTTAATCAAAATTATCTCGAGAATATTCAATCAATGCCTCACAAATGTTTTATTAAATTTATATCCATTGTTAAAAATCCAATACTTTTACAACAAAGAAGCTCATTTCAGTCTGTGGATCCCAATTCTGTGTGAATGTTTATAAATGTCGCCTACAAATATTGGTAAAGTTTTAAGTACTGTGTTTGAGTATTTACAGAAATATAGTCATTTTTATGACTTCGGACAGTTGGTAGTTATCATGACAGGAAATACTGGACGGGAACATCACCTGACCCCGTGTATTCCGTGAGGCTTTGCGGAGTGAATGCGCATTTGTGGCGTACAGAGCCCCGAAGGGCCCCTCGCCGAAGGTGCTCACTCTTCATAAAAGTTTACAATACGACTCGGAAATTTCAGCAAATTCGAGATGTAATATCTCTGACAATATTCTTTTTAGACATGAGACGTGGATGTCTTATACAACATTTTGTGCTTTTGAATCCCCTCCCCCCAAATAAAGTATGAACAAATTTGGCATACATAATTTGAAACTAAATCAGCTGAAAAAATTAGGATGAGAAAAAAAATTTCAAATTTGACTTTATATATCTCTGGAAGTAAAAATGTGGAACTTTGCACTTAATAATTTAACATCGCAATGTTTTTTACTGTAAAATTTTATTTACCTGCTGCTCTCCAGTACTTAACAAATTGAGTCTTAATCTGATGATTTTTGCGAAAATGCCAAATATAAGGTACGTTTAGCCTACTTTTATGAAAAACTATCTTACACAATTTCTTTTGAATTATTTTTGTTAAAAGGAGAATGTGCAGGTTCTTTCATCGCGGGCATTTAAGGCCTTAAAGTTGAGGACAAAAGTACGACTTTTCTGTGGCATGAATTGACATGAAACATCACAGGTTTTCCTAGTTTGCCTAATATTCGCAGCTGCTACTTCAGATATTTCAGATATCACTTTCTGCACTCGTCCAATTTTTTGTTCAATGTAGTCAGTTTTATAACTACTGCTCAAGCTTTGAAATTTTAATTGGGTACTTCCTAAGTCAGTCAAACTCTGTTTGGCCGTGTTAGAAATGTCCTCATTTTTCTCTGATGATGAGGACTCTCATGTTCCTTGGACCATATAAGTGAATTCATATTTACACTTGGAACAAATTTTTTGACCTGGTTTCACATTTAATATTCTCAATTTTTTTAAATAAACAGACATGAAAGGATACATGCTTAGCTGTGTGCTTTTCTTTTATTAAATGGGTTGCAGCATGACGTTTGCCTCATTTCATATACTTCCAAACTATTCTGAACAGCCAGGATATTGCTTCTTCGCCTGATGATCTTATCAACCCCGATGGAATGTTATCAATTCCTGGCGCTTTATAATTGCTCAGGTCTGTCAGCCATGGCCCTGTCAAACTCTGAACTTAAAATTTTGTCCCCCAACTATTCTCATCCACCTCCTCTTCTTCTTCTATTCCTCAAAGATCTAGATTTCAACCCTGATAAAGCTCTTGTAGATATACCTTCCATCGTTCTGCTTTTTCTTCTTTATCCATAATTGTCTTCCCATCCGCTCTCCTGATGTTCTTGCTGATATTTTTCCTCTCTCCGAATGTTTTCTTTTAATTTTCCTACAAGCTGTGTCTATTTTTCCTTTCACCATTTAATCTTCAACCGCATTCCATTTGTCTTGTAGCCAAGCCTCTTTGGCTGATTTTCACTCCCTATCTATCTCATTCTTCAAGCGTCTGTACTACTCTTTGCCATTTTCATCTATCCCGTTTTTATAATTACGCCTTTCATCTATCAGTTTTTATTATTTCGTGTGTTATCCATTCTTTCCTGTTGGTCGGAGCTATTCTTTCTATTTTTCTTCTGCTACTCTAGTCATTTCGTTCAAGAGTTCCCATTTCTCTTCTAAATTGTTTCTTTCTCCTTTCTATATTACTCTACTCTTTATATCTTCTTTGAAACTCCCTGTTGTTGCAGTTAAGTCTTCCTACTTAATAATCTTAATTAATCTTCTAGGAAGAGACTCCACATTCGTGGAAATTTTTCTGTTGCAAATACTTGATTTTAGAAGTCCATCAGATCCATTTGACTTTAAATATATTTTCACACTTAAATTAAGTTTTCATTAGCACGGCGAGTTATTTAAACTCTTCCGAATATATTGTAAATTACTTACGGCATCGCATATAAAGTCACTAGTTACGAACATCAGTAACATCTGCTACGAGGCGTTATAACACTTAATAATGGGGTATTGGCGTAGGCACTGGGACGAAATATGGTGGCTACATAATGAGCAATATCGTTCCCTAGCGGCACATTCTTGTAAGCGTCAAGAAGCCGTGCCTGGGACATAAATTCGCACGGGTAATCGACAAAGAAAGCAGTCATTATAGATTTCGCTTTAGAACTTTACATCACGTCAAGAACTCAAGGACTTAAACTTTTCATTTTCTATCATTAACTGACGATGCTGAACCGCAAAAAAGAGCTGATTTCCTTAAGTGGTTTTGTTCAATGAACAACATGTCCAGAGAATCGAACCAGAGTCGATACTATATACGAAACAAATATTTAAAAACAAATAAAAATTATCAACTCTGAAGTTATAAGGAAACTAAAATAAAATAGTGCCCTTAATTTGACTTAATTTATACGTTATCCAAAACTCAGAAATAAAAATTTAATTCAAATAAAAAACACAATACGTTTCATCCCCTACTTTTGGGACCTCTACCACTGTTTCTATGTATTAAATTCAATAATTATAAATATTCATAGTATTTTTCCAGTCAAATAAATAATTTTTTATAACACGGTTGCTTACATAATGAGCAATTTATAACCTTAACAGAAAGTTTTGGACTTCTCCCCCAACATCCTCGACCAAATGATGAAAAAAAAATCATTTATTTAGATTTTGGAAACAAACGTTCTGCAACCACAACAATTATGCTTCAAAATTTGAAAAACGAAATTTTAACTAATAATTATACACAATCGTATACTGAATTTCAATTTTGCGTTTGTTTTATATTTTTTGCATTAATCATTTCGCTCGTTAATTAGGGATGCTTGATTTCTACTACTTTTCTTTATCTCTTTCTCTATCACCTTCTCTACCTCTTTCTCTATATCTTTCTCTATCTCTTTCTCTAACTCTTTCTCTCTCCTTCTCCCTATATCTCCCCCTTCTCTCTTTCTCTCTTTCTCTCTATCTCTATCTTTTTCTCTTTTTCTCTTTCTCTCTCTATATCTCTCTTTCTCTCTCTATATCTCTCTTTCTCTCTCTATATCTCTCTTTCTCTCTCTATATCTCTCTTTCTCTATCTCTATCACTATCTCTATCTTTTACATTATTCCAATCAATTCCATGATTATGCAAATATACATAATTTGTTTATTCAGATTGTTAGTCTAAATGGTGATTTAAATTTGAAAAATGTTTGTAATTTTTGGTTTGTTTGACCAATATAAAAATATATACAATACATACAATATATTTTTACAAAAATTAAATTATTAATTGATCGAATTTTACAGTATCACCGAAATTGACAACTTAAAATATATTTTTCTAAACACACAAACCAATGTAGCTCATACTGTTATTAATTCTGGACATTTTTTATGAATCAAATAATTCGATCTATTCACTGGGAAGAAAAGAATTTTAAAATAGAATACTATTATTTCTTCCAAATTTTCCTTGTGAAATTGATGGCGATATACGTTAATGGCCTTGTATACTAAATCAAAACCTATAATAGCTTACTTGATTGTAATTTCATATTTCACCTGAATTTATTACTTTTGGTCAGTTTACTGTATTTTTTTTAGCTAAATTATTTATACTGCTAGGAGACACATTCTGCAGCCATATAAGTAATTTATTTGTGTAAATTACATAAATTCAATAATGCCCATAATGTGTTTTTAAAAAATGTTAATGCTAGACTGTAATATACATAAATAAAATAATAATACTGTATTAGAATATCGGAAGGAGTATATGGAAATATTTTTGGGGAATAAGATCGAAGCACATTCTTGAAAACAAACGTAGGGTGTGAATATAAAAACTAGAAATTTCTGTTTCTGAATGATTTAATCTGAATCCTCTTCGACATTAACGCTGATTATGATCTGATCTTGTTACATTATTGTTCCTAATATTCATTAAATATTTTCCAAATTATGTAAGGTCATACATTTTATGATGACTGTATAATCGACATGGAAATAAATTATGAGGAAGTCAAAGCAATTTATGTATATTGTAATAGGGAAAAATTTAAAGGGCCTAGAATATTTGTTCAGAAGTTAAATACAAGGCTAATTGGAGCAATTTGCCACGTCTATCGGGGCAAGACTCGGTAAAGAAGGGTGTCCCTAGGCGGAGATGTGTGACGTCGTTTATTTCCGTATGTTGTGCGGAGTGCTTTGTAAATGGAAAATTTTCAAGTAGTTGCTAAACGGACACTGGACAAAACAATTGTTACGGAATATTTCTGGAGTCATCCTTTGGAAGAACGAAAGTGAAGCGATTAATTTAGGAAAGTACAGTGATTTCTTTCAGGAAAATACAATAATTGACCAAGCTAAACTGCGAGAAGCTCTGAGAGATTTCAGCCGCCTCTTTCTGGACATTAAAATCTAAGGAAAAGTTTTCAGATTATATTCATAATTTGCCACTATATTAAAATTTTCCATTTTACTACCTATCTTGAATTACCCTGAGAAAATTGTCCATACATTTTTTGTGTTCCTTTAAAATTGATCGAATATAACTGTGAAGGTCCTTTGTATTCTCATTTTAAATTAAAAATAGCATTTAAAGAATTATCAACTAAAAATTCCTTACTATATACGAGTTTATATGAAACAAACTCTTTGTTCAATTAATAGAATTAACCGTAGGAAAAATCATTTACCAAAAAAAAATCTAGCTGGGATTTTACTTTAATTTATGTAATACAGAAGGAATTATGTCTGGACATTAATTTGTCTGTAACCTTTTCCTTTCAAATATTTTCCAAATGTTTATAATTTTATTAGCATAATTATTTACTGATTTCCTAAAATGCAAACATCTTGCAGCTTTATTCCTTTGTTTAATATTTTACAATATTACTTTCTGAAAATATTTTCCTTTTTTTACTTTACTTTACTTTTTCCCAATAGAATACAAAATTCAGTAAATATCAAAGGATAATAAAACTGAAGTAGGTAATATTTTAATCTTTATAATTTAATAGATTTATAATATTATTGCAACATAATTTTATCACACAAGAATAAAAATCTGAGGTTAGAAGTTAGTCTTTTAAATGCATAAATACAGCTGTATTGTTTTGTCGAAAACGAGTAAAGTTAGCTGAGTATCGTGTATATGGTGATTGTAGCCAAGTGGGTGATGACGTCACGGTGACAGTATTTAGTTTCAGATCTCCGTAATTACGAGTAGGAGCTGAAAAGTACTTTTTTACCAGTATTAAATTTTTTATGAGTATCTATAAACTGCTAAAGAGACTTTACGTCACAGATTCACAAAATCCGTTAATAAGGGTAGGGATTTTCAAAAAGCGTAGTTCAATGGGACAGTTAGGCGTGACAACGTAAGTGTCCAATTAAATACTGAACCGAAATAATACAAAGAAATACCAGGGCAATTCAGGGCTTCCAAAATATGATACAGATTCCACAGCATAATATGAAAGAAACAGAGTAAAGGTAGAATTAATTGTATAAATGTTCAATCCAGGATGCTGAAAAATAGTTTCCGGTTTCGAACAGTTCAAAGTGAATATCCAAAAATAAAATTTCACATGTACGAGTTTAGCTTATAAACTAATTAAAAACGAAAGATTGTAGTGCATCATATTAAATTTCATGTTTCCATATATCTGACACTTTTAGTTAGTAACCTATTTACAAATACCTGACCAATATTACATTTTGTATACGTACATTGATACAGATTTATCTAAACATAACTTACTCTGTTCACAATAATTACATCCGACTTTCATTCAGCCTGCAAAAGGGAAAAACAGTTTAATGTACTAACGTGATTCATATACATTCTCTGAAAGCTAAAAATATATACTATATATCACATTGAGTAAGCTAAATACGATTCCGATTTCCATTCAGCAATTTTATATTTATAATTCTTCTAAAAGCAGCGCAACAACGAGAGTCCAATATTAGAGCGCTTCAGAGCTGATGCAATTACATTGTTGATATTATGGGACGCTGTGCTCTATCTTCAATGCAGGAATATTCCACATTCCATTGTGACGTAAACGCTCACGTACTGAGGACAATTGTTAACAACTCTTTGAAAGAATCAATCAAAAAAATAATCGTAGTTGTTTACAAATGATAAATTTAATGCAGATATTATACATTTTTAAGCAGCTTCTGGTGGTGGTAAGAAGGTATTATACATGTTCTCGACAGGAGAAACTTTCTGAAGGAATATTGTGAAGCGCCCTTAAGGCTGAAAACGAGATTTAACTTCGGAACTGTTCAAGTTGTCGACGTCTAACCGGGGAACGTTTAACTGGGAGACGGTTGTGAATACAATCAGATGTGCACGTAACCCAGTAAAAATACTCAAATATGCTCCAAATACTCCCAATAAAATTTAGAACGGTTATAAATAAAAAGTAAAACAGCCTATAAGTTTTTATATAAATTTCATTAATATTACTTGTTACAGGACGTTTCGTACCTAAATTTAGGGAATCATGTGGTGAGTTTCAAAGAATAAATAAATTTTGGAAAATTAAAATTTCCGACGTTCTCGTCACACTGCGACATTACATAAATAAATATTCGGATCAAAACGAACAAACAACTTTTATTATATTTTTTACAAAATGGTTAAACCGTTTTATAATGCACGTGCACTCTATATCTCAGGCCTAATACGTTTAATATTTTTGCCAGTAGTTTTTCCTTGGTATTGTACCGGTTGTAGCTGGTTCTGTAGCACCGGTAGTAAGTTGGACTGGAAAGAGGAGAGGATCTGGTGCTTTGGTTCGCGTCTCGGGAAATGCAAGCGGGGCCTGGTCCTGACGTGACGTCACTAGTCATCAGCCACGGACGAGTTTGAACGTACAAAGTACATGTAATATTTGAAATGAATATAATTAATAAAAATGAAAACAATTTCGGTTGACTTATATGAATATAACACTGAATAAAATGATTTATGTATAATTATTCAATTAACTAATTGAATATAAGTGAACGAAGGTTTTCCCGGTGTAACTGTTGCAGTGCATATGTTGCATATGTTCGTCGAAACGTCTGTTTAACCCGGGTGGAAACCCGAGAATTACTTCTGCAACTAACTGAATAGTTTGTTTATATATATACATATATATATACATATATATTGTGATAAAAAGGATGATTTTGTAACGTTGTGGCGTTATGAGGCGCAGTTCGGCCAACAACAATGCCTAGTCGGCCGAAAGATGGTGTTTCCCCGGGGGGGAAGGCCCGCCTTGCCTGTACGATGGTGAACCCCCGCGGGAGAAACGAGGGCGGGGAACCCAAAAATGTTGAGAAATAGGTGAATTCCCTCCAGAAGCTTTATTGGGGAAGCCGATGGGTGGCTCGAGATCAGAGTGGGGAGAGGAGACATCAGAGTAGATCAGAGTGGGGTAGAGCAGACCAGAGCAGAGCAGACCAGATCAGAGTGGGGCAGACCAGACGAGAGCAGACCAGACCAGAGCAGACCCGAGAAGGGAGGCGACCAGACCAGATCAGACCCGAGAGGACGTGGCTCGACCCCAGAAGGCAGGCGAGTGATCAGACCGCAGAAGGGAGGCGAGTGCATCAGACCCCAGAAGGGAGGCGAGTGGAGCAGAGCGCAGAAGGCAGGCGATATCCAGAGAGCAGATATCCAGAGAGCAGATATTCAGAGACGCACAAACATTCGAGAGGTGGATGTTTGTTGGGCCAGTAATTGTGGGTAAGCGATATAAAAATTGTGAAACTTGCTCATTGCTCTGGATAAATTAACATTCAATTATTTTCTTTCTATTTTCAGCTAATGCATACTCCATCTCTCGAGAGACCCAAAATCCCCTGGGATTAAGCCCGTGTCTTCACTTAAATTAATAAACAAAATTATTAAAATTGATCATATTTGTAATTTAAATTAATAAATGTTTTATACAAAAAAAAGTATATTACAATATATATATATATATATACAGACAATGAATCTTCTCCCTTGGATGTCTCACACACATCCAGATCCAAGCCAAGCAATACAGACATCAATAATACGTTCAGTTCAAAGAAAATATAACTTCAATTGTTTTTCTTTACTGTTTATTCATTGTAATTTTCACCATTTGTGACCAGTATCAATTTACTTTGTGGTCAACAATTTAGCATCAAACGTATATTAACATTGCACTTTTAATTTAATTTAAATAACGCAAAAATAATAAATATAAATGACATTCGCGAACCAAAAGATGTTTCTGTTTGCAACCAGGGAGATGCTAACATGCCAGAGACGTTGCTTAGCGCGAATTAATACTAGTTTTGAAAAGAAAAGAAGTGTGCGGTAACGTGTAATATGTCACGTTACAACACTAGGGAGAATATCGAAAAAATGATGATAAAGTGTAATGAGTGGATATAGGAATCGCCATTGATTGAGGAATTCCCCATATTGGAGAATTCTTCAGTCCAGGTAAACACCAAGGCCCCAGACAGGCGAGACGTAATGGCTTCAGAACGTGCCAAAAATACAGCTCTGAGACTTACAGGGCGCGTTCACACGATAGTCTTGCGGTAGACTGGTCTAGTCTTGTGCGAGGGAAAGAATTCCCGTGCGAATAGCACCTTAAGTCACTTCGCCTCCCAGCCTTCCCTTCAGACCCTCTTCCCAACAAACCCAAGGCACGTGGACCTTTCCTCTACCTTCCAGAGGCCGCTTCAGCTCAAAAATATTTGAGATGATGTTGTATTGATAGTTTCAAAGTGTTACAGCACGTTGGTTACTTCTGCAGAATTTTCTTCTTCTTCCTCCAATGGCTCAACAACCCTCTTGAGGGCCTAGGCCTACCGAGGCGGCTGCGGACTGTCATCTGGCGTGTCACATTCACAATTTGGGGTGATACGTGGTCAGTGTATCAATTCCCCATCAGCCTTAAACCCGGTCCTCGCGACCATGACGACACAAACATCCAAGCCCATGCCAGGATTTGAACCCGGGACCCCTAGGTTGTGAGACAGCAACTAGTGGCTAGCCACTACACCACAGGAGGTCGGCACAGAAATTTTCTAATAGATGTTATTCAGTTGCATATTGTTACATTTGTAGTGTATCCAACTATATTACAGCGTAACATTGTTATAAGACCTCAGGAGTTTTGAAGTAGACTTCTTTTAACTAAAAGATTTTGTTTGGGATGGTGTCATCAGATATTGGGGTGAACTTTAATGACATCTCAGAAGGATGCTTTTACAATGCTATGGCCGTGTCACATTCCCAAACTAGTTACTGGGAAAATGACCAGAGAATGAGGAAGTAACGTAATATGAATAATTCTCAACATAAATACGGACTTGGTAGTCTAATTTTAGAATAATGGCAGAATAAGCTGGCAGAAATATAGCCTCCGATAATTAATATACTACCCTGAACGTTTCCAATAACTAAAGAGGGAAAAAATGTATGAATAGAAGGTCATTACAGACTACTCTTCTTTCGCTTACACAGAACTTTTGTCATGTTCCAAAAAAAAGTTTAAACCTGTTGTGCTGTTAACCACCTGTCACACATCAACTTCCTCTGTTCAGAAGTATCCAAAACGAAGCCTAAATTAACGAGGCTAAATAATATGTGGATTTTGCTGCTATCTGCAACAAAAGTGGGCAATGGTAACTTTTTATCATTCATTGAACGTGGTTGGAATAATTTGAAGAATAATAATACATTTTGAAAGGTCAGAAGTTAGGGAGAGAAACCGCGGGCCGAGGTGAATGTTGGTTGGAGGCTGAGGTCAGGTGAACCGCCATGTAACTCATGGTGGGGTGATTCAAGAAAAATTACCCGCGAGGATGGAGGAGAAAACCTTGATTTTGAAGAAGGAGGAATTGTAGAGGGTGCATGATGTTTTATCCACGGCACGGCAGTGGGGCATAGATGTTTGAAAAAGAAGAAACAAGTTTGGAGGGTGATCCACGGCACGGCTAATGGTGTTTGTTTCCTACCTAATCTGGGAGATAATTTCAAAGAAGAAGACGGCAGCGAGCATAGGCTTCCCGTCTACTTAATTCAGCCAAGAATTCCTTCAAAGAACTCCAAATCGGCGCTTGAAGGAGCCGCCTGTCGAACGAGGAACTGGCCTGAGTTTTTTCTTTATGTCATAATTAAATTAAGACGGCTCACATTACACCGATTTAGAGCTCAATCTCGATTGTTTCCTGGTTATTTTTGTTTTGTCCCACCAACCCCACGCCTAATAATACTCCCCTTTGGTTATGGATGGGATTGAAATTGTACGCTATCAGTACAAGAATATGATAGAAATATCGGTCTTTCTTGCTTATATAAAATTTTCCACCCCAACCCTAAGAATGGTAACCGAGTCTCGCCCTAACAGTACTTACTTCCGGGTTGCAAAGAACCCAAGTTCCAAATTTGGTCGAAATTGGTCAACTTGTTTCAATTTGTATGTGGAACATACATACACACAGACAGACACATTCACTCATACAAGCAGATTTATAATAGATATATCAGACAGTCAAATACTTTAACTCATTTATTGAGAGTAGTTGTAAAGTTATCATTAGAGGGTAGTGTGTGGGGTAAGAACAGAAGAGGTTGAATACGCTAAGCAGGATGTGGGATGCGGTAGCCATGTAGAAATGACAAGGCTTGTGCAGGATATGTTACCATGGACAGTTGAATCAGGCAAGTCTTAGGACTGAATACCACAGCAACAACAAGTTGTAACACGATTGTGTGATTTATAGCCTCATCTCGTGTGAATTGAAAATACGAAGCTAATATTTCAAAATAATACAGTGCTTCAATAAGTAAACCCCCCTTTTTTCTTCCTTAAAACGTTATTTATGTAAAAGCTTTAAATTTTTCGCGATTTCTCAATCCTTCTTCTGCAGTCCTAAATCAACAGGTGGCGGCACTGCAGCCTCTTGCAAAATTGGGTGTGAGCAGCTCTGGTTTTTATATAACGTGTCCTATGACTTATAAATCTTTTTTCAAATTATTAACTAATTAAAAATATTATTAGTCAAAATTGTTATATTATTCGTGACATATCTATATAATGTTTTTACCTAACGTAGCCATAATTATTAGCTACATTTTACTCAAATAATAATGCTTATTAATTGTTATTCCCAACCATCGTCCTCACCGCCACCGAACGCACGCAGCGGATAAGCAAGTCGTTTAGCAGGCTAGGTGATGGCAAATGCATCATATTGTAAGTTAGAGAGCCAAGGCTATCCCGAGAAATTTGTTTAAAAAACATTTCTCGGGTTTCAACGTCATGTTATACGTTCCATATGTTTTAGGGTAGGACATTTTTTTCCTGAAGAACTCAAAAAGCTTGTATAGATAAATATTTTCGATAAATAAAATTTGTGTGTCCGGCCCTGGTCTTTATATAATCAATCGGCACTGCGAAATATAAAACATTTTGCATTTTTATAAACTGATTAAAAGTATCATTATTTATATAAAAGATTAGCTGCATTTTACGCTAAACAGTAATATAATTATGTCATACATGAACGAATAAGGGACAAACATGAAATGGCATCAGAGATAGTTGACGCGGGGCCGATTTTGATCTCGAAGGAGTCTATCAAAAGATCGACAGAAACCAGGCGCTTATCACGGCGATCGGTAAGGTATAGGAACGGTTCAGGGCAAATCTTATAACTCGCAGTGCGTTTGAACACACACACACAACATCTTCTCATGAGGTTGTTTTTTATATTGGTTTATATATAGGATTGTAAGTTATACTTTTTATATTTTTACGAAATATTCTGTATTCAAAATTATAACTGTTTCTGAAATCCTTGTCTCCAGTCTACATATATGCACAAAATGTTGATGATGTCTTAAATAAATATTAATATTGTTTGGTGCCAAAGTCTCTCTATTTTTATGCATAAAATAGTTAATAATACTATGAATACCAATAATGAGGAGTTTTGAATCATAACTATTATTTGATTTATTTTATATATACCTAATGACGTCTAAAAATATGGAAGAAACCTGGAAGATGCCTTAAATAAATATTAATATTGTTTATGATAAATTGTATGTATTCTTTATTTATTTATGTATGAAAATATTAGTAATGCAATCAAAACCAAGAATGAGATATGCGTTTTGAATCATAACTATATTTAAATTATCGCCTCTATACCTGATGAAGTCTATAAACATGGCCGAAACGTTGAAGATGTATTAAATAAATATTAATGTTATTTTCTGACAAATTGTCTCAATTTTTATGCATAAAATGTTAGTAATATTAGTTCTGAATCATAACTGATTTTTTAAATCGTTGAGGAAGTTTACAAATATGGTCGAAACGTTGAAGTTGTGTTAAATAAACATTAATGTTGTTTGGTGACAAAATGGCTCTATTTGAAAATATTAGTAATGCTATGAATACCAAGAATAAGATAGGCGTTTTGAAATATAACTATTTTTTAAATTATTTCGAATATACCTGATGAAGTTTATAAACATGGCCGAAGCGTTGAAGATGTATTAAATAAATATTAATGCTGTTTTCTGACAAATTATCTCTATTTTTATGCATAAAAATGTTAATAATATTATTAATACCAAGAATGAGGAGTTCTGAATCATAAATGAATTTTTAAATCGTTGAGGAAGTTTGCAAATATGTCCCAAACGTTGTTAAATAGACATTACTGCTGTTTGCTGACAAATTGTCTTTATTTTTAGGCTAATGTTAATAATACTATGAATACCAAGAATGAGGAGTTTTGAATCTTAACTGTTTTTTTTAAATTATTGTCTATATACGTGATGAAGTTTACAAATACGGTCTTAAATAAATATCAATGTTGTTTTCTGATAAATTGTCTCGTTTTTCATTTATTCATGTATAAAAATATTACTACTGCAATGGATACCAAGAATGTGATGGAAGTTTAGGGCTTTTGTTATGTCAAGCTGTTAAAATAATATTTTATTGTGTGTTTAGTTCTATAATCTGCCGTAGTGCTACTGGTACTTTGGATTATAATCCAGTGTTTGAATCGAGAGGCCAATTTTTTTACTATTTTCTTACGCTAATTTAGAATTGTAAATTGAGTTTTTGGTTGTATTCAGGTGGTTTTGTGAATTTTGTGTGTTGAAATTTACATTTATTGGACATTTTGTATTATTGTAAGTTTTTAAATTGCTGATTTGATTATGAATGGCTTTCAATTTCAATAAAGTTACTGAGAAACGAAATCAGACTTATATCTTTCTTCCACCGTATGATCAAATAACGGCAAGTGACTCAAGTCTCATCATCACACTGATCGTTCTTAAAGGATAGTATAGGTAATTTTTTCAATAACTGAAAGCCGCCACAGGCTGGACGGCTTGAAAGCAGAGTGTTTTAAGTTACGCCTTCAATGTGTGAAGGCGGATCTTTCAGAAGTTCCATTTTGGTTTACAGGACGTCTGTGTATCGTTTCGCGGCTAGAGCAAATACATAATGGTGTTCCGACAAAGGAAAGGGCGCGATATTAATAGCAGCAGACTTATTTATCTCGGAGGTGGCGGGGGTGGAGGGGGAATCGAAGGCGACCTCGATACGTGTGATGGCGCGGGAGTCCTTTGACAGGTGGATCTGCAGCAATAATAATTCAGGGACGCCGACGTCGCTTTTAAACTTTCATCCCGATAAGCTTGCTATTTTTAAGGGGACAAGTGGCCAAGTTGGCTGCCTGGCCGCACGCAGCGGCTTTTTGTAACTCCCACACCATTCACTTTCGTCGGCCACGAAGGTTGAGTCAGAGTCCGGGAAATCATTTAAATTATTGCGCTATTGTATTTAACACGACAGTAATCTCTTTATCAACACGTGCTTAAGGAGGCTCATACAGATTAACACTTTCAAAAAATCGAATTATGATGATTACTTTCCCTTATTTCTATCAGTCACGTCAAAAAACAAAACATATTTAATTTTGACAGAGGGTAACGCCAATCGGTCGAAGAGCGCTGCGGGAGTTTTCTCTCGCAGGCGCTTCGGCCCAGAGTGACTGCGGGGCTCACCTGATCATGTCGGGAATGCCTCCTGCACTCTCTCTGGGTACTTTTTATCAATGTTCTCATATGACGAGACACCTTCACCTATTTTAGGAGGTATATGTACTGGGGTCAAAGACCTTGGGCATATGGCAAGAGCTGTCCGCTGATCCCATTGGATCAGTCGGCCAACTGCCGCCTGAAACTGGTGGAGACACGGAGAAGGAAATGCTGCGTCCCCACAGCAAACTCGTCTTCCGTCATTCGGAAGGGCGTGAGAATAGTACCCAATGCCCGACCTACCTGATGCAGGTTTCTAGGGTTTTCCCTGCATCTCTTTAGGTGAAACACCGGGTAGGATCCTTAAACCATAGCCCGGGGGCCCTAGTTAACCCTTGGCTACCTTGCTCGACCTTCCGCATCCCCCCTTTTCAATTCCCTTCCTATGCTATTAAAGGGGAGTTGCCTGTTTCAGGATCATGTAGCCTGTTAACCAATCGGAAAACGTCACGAAAATTTGTAACGAACAGTTTCAAATACATGTGTATATATTTACAACCGCCCTTATGTTAATATACTAACAAATATAGAAAATTTACCTGGTTTGAAGTTATTTCATACGTAATTATGCGTTTTTTCCCCAACCAGGGTTAAAATGTGGTCTGTGATTGTTTGTTGACCCAATTCTAAATACATGGGTAGACAAGTATTCGTTATCTTTTTCTTTTAATTATAACTCTAAATATGTCTTCCTCTGTTTACCGTATGCCTCTGATACTTCAGTGTAACTTCACAAGGTTGTTTCAGTAATCATGACGTCATCCGCGGCTTCCTTCGTAGCAATATCCACACTCATCCATTCAAAGACATGGAAATAAATAAATATCGTGATTAATAATTTGTACTTGTTAACTCTTGCTACATATACCTTTTCAGTTCCGCATAACTACAACATCCCATACCCTCCCTAAGCTTCGTAGCGTAATCCATCCTTAGCCTCCCTCCTCACAATGCTAATTTACAGACTCTCAAGACTTAAAACGTGACCTATTAAACTATCCCTCCTCTAAGTCAACGTCCTCCATATTGTTCGCTCTTCCCCTATTCTGCTTCGATCTTCCTGGTTAGATATTCTATCCACCCATCTCATTCTCCTATAGCACCAAATTTAAAAGGTTTCTATAATTTTCCTTTCTGAAATTCCTACCGTCCACGTTTCGCACCCACAAACGCCACACTTCATACGAACATTTTTTCAGCAACGATTTCCTAATATTCACACTCATATTACGCGTAAGTAAATTCCTCTTTTTCGCGAAAGCCTTCCTTGCCTGTGCGTCCTACTCTACTTACTACGCTTCCCAAGTAGCAGAATTCCTTAACTTCCATCAAAATATCCCTTCCCAATCTAACAGCCTTTGTTATTCCACTGTTTCCCAAACAACACTTCATCGCCTTGGTTTTTCTCTCTATCAATCCTCATATTGAACTCCGTTCATGCCATTTATTAAGGTTTCCAAGTCTTCTTCTGACTCCCCTGATACTACAATATCATCGGCAAGCGTAAGGTTTTTATTTCTTCTCCTTGCGTTTCCATATTCCGTTTTAACTTCCTTCATCGCTCATTCTGTACATAAAATTTAATGCTACTCTTCAAATTCCGCGTCATAGAGTGATTTAAATGTGGGATCCGTTGCAGCCTTTATAGAAAGTAACTAATAATGATGATTATTGTCTTTACTTATGCGCAAACTCTTCACGAGTACAAAAATGACGTTTTTTGGAAGGATATTGTATAGTGCCAAAAGATGGTAATTTTTCAAATAAATACTGTCTTCAAAACTGAAACTAGGTTTTTTGTCCTATGTTTCGAATGTAAGTCTCACTAACGAGGGGAAAAAGAGAGATTCTAAGGTTCCATACGTCATAAATATATAAATAAAAGGTAGTTTGTACGACGAGCTCCAGTCCTTATGTGCTGTAGACCATTAGGCATTTCTATGCCATTTACACGATTTCCGTGATGGAAAGTGTAGACCAGACCTACCAACATACGAAGAGAGAAAGTACTGCGGGCCACGTTAGAAGGAAAGTAAAGAAAAGTGTGAAACATAATATTGTCCTCAAAAGTGCCAGAGTTTTATGTAATTGCGTATATTCACTAAAAATAATTTGACAAGAATCCTTATCAAAAATTTCAGAAAACAGAATCTAATTAATGTATTTACTTTAGAAAAAAATTAATTATGATATTGCATATACTAATATAATGTATGACCATTTTATCAGAATTTTTATAAATTAGAATAATTTAAAATCTCATACAAACAATAACTAGCTGTACTTTAAGGACACTGGAACTGTTTATGGATGTAGCTTCTAACTGATGTTTGTTTTACATAATTATAGTTCCTTATTTAATAATTTAAGATATGTGTTGTAAAATTAGATAATTATAAAAATGTTTTTAATAAATATTTGGATTAAATGGCAATTTTTTACTAAACCAGGCTCTAGTTGAATGTATGAATTTGTCCGTATGTTAAATGTCCGTTTAAAAAAATTATAACTCATTCAAAAATGTGATCAAGAACGGAATAGTTCACTTTAGGTCCCCAGGACTTGGCGCGACTAACCTCGTTACTTTAGAAGGGTGCGACTAACGGGGGGTTAATAAAATGTGACGTATTAATGAAGAATATTTTGTGCAGAGAAGACCTATGTAGGTTTTAATAATTAATAATTTCATAAAACTGTCCGACAGGCCACTGTCCAGATTGGCGTTTTCCCGATAGAGTGCATCATGCCTCTTGACGTTTCCGACGGTCCGATGGGTAATTTTCCCGAAAGATGCGTTGTTACGAAATAATTCAGTTTTACCAGTACGCTTAATTGTTTAGTTTTCTTATTATACATGATTATAACCATCACGATCTGATTTCAGACTACTCTAGAACCACGATGAGTGGGAGTGGAAGGTTTGGCGTTCTTAAATCAGTGCACATGTACAAAAATAATGGTTGAAATTGCTCCACACGTTTGCTTGTCACCCCATTACATCGCTATTTTGCTTAAATGCGCAGCTTTGGGGAAAATGACGAATAAGGATATTGACCTGTCAGGGAAATTTCAATCAGGATGGTTTCCCTTCGGTAAAACGTCAATCGAGATAATAACTTTGCAGGGAAATCGCCAATCGAGATAATAACGTTGTAGGGAAAACGTCTATCGAGATAATAACGTTGCAGGAAAAACGTCTATCGAGATAATAACTTTGCAGGGAAAACGTCTATCGAGATAATAACGTTGTAGGGAAAACGTCAATCGAGATAATAACGTTGTAGGGAAAACGTCAATCGAGATAATAACGTTGCAGGAAAAACGTCTATCGAGATAATAACTTTGCAGGGAAAACGTCTATCGAGATAATAACTTTGCAGGGAAAACGTCATAGGGAAAACGTGCATCAAGCAAATGAAAGGAACCCTAGACAATCTAGTGATTTATTATTTTCTCTCCCACTTTGTACCCGACCAATGTCCATACCAAATGTATGGAAAATTCTGATTCGAAGGGTTATTCATTTAATTGAGCCCAAGCCACTAATTCCACGGTTTTCTTAGTAGTTAACATTAGAAATATTTTCAAGGAATTTATTAATATTTTAGTTTAAATTCTGATAATTAATTTATTGTGATGATTTTTTCCCTTATTTATATGTCACGTAATAAAACCAAATATATTTCAAATTTGATCTCCAAACCTTATTCTGTAGGAGCATTCGGCGATTGTCATATTCATCTACTTAGATTAATATCGCCGAAAGCACCTTCAGAATAAAGTGAAATGTGTTGACCTGGTTAAAAATTTAGAAAATCAAAATAAGATGGATGTTCGAATTTAAGTTCTAGCCAAGAACGGAAGTTTGTCAGGCTGAAAGGGAGGTTGACTCAGGATATTTCCGTTGGCGTCTTTTCTTCAGAATTTTGTAGTATTGTTTCAGCCTTTGCCATACGAAGTATAAAATTAGGCAAGTTAAGTAACCGTATGATCTTAGAAGTGGCGACTGTAAGCTTCTGGGGTTGATTGGTTGGCATATAGGCAAGTGTTGAGAGAACCACAGAATTAAGAAGTAGATGACAGGAAAGAGATTCAGGACGTAGGTTCTTTTGCCAAACCGTCCAAGCCTGAACGGAATCAAGGCGCTAGAATGGATTTTGAAGATGAAGTTTAATAAAGAAGAAACATATTACTGATCTGAAGAGAGGCCAGGAGCCTAGCCATGTTTCCAAAAGGAAAATAACAAATCCTAATTTATAAATTAGCCACGATGGGGACCTGAGGTTAAATCCGACTTTATGCAACTGCATCGTTGTAACCGAATACTGCCTTGCTTCTGCACATGTCATCATGAAACAAGACGCCTTTCTTGTTCCCAGACAGAAACATCCTGCCATCTGCCTAGTGGACATTTACAGAAGCTTCAATATGTGAATGCGAAAAAATATTGGTCATCATATAACAAAAGTTTGGAAATCCATTACATTTGGTGTTATGACGTGGCTGATATAAATAAGGGAAAATAATCACCATTTGAAATCTTTTTTTTTAATTTATCGACATTATTCCTACAATACCACAATGAATTAAACCAACAGTGAACTATCGTAGTTCTTTACGACATAAAATTTCTGCTGGTCAAATGTCAAGGTTTTATATGTGAACCCAATAACGTTTTTTTTAAAAAAAATGGGTCCCATGAAACCTTAAATCTGTTCCTCGTGCAGTCTAATCACATTATTGTCAAATATAATTCAGGCACAAACATCACCATCATGTAACCTGTTAACCTAAAAAAATCCCCCTTTTCAATGCCCTTCCTATGCTATTAAAGGGGAGTTGCCTGTTTCAGGAACACCCTCATGTAGCCTGTTAACCGCCAAAAAAAGTATTTGTTTAAGGTGAAGTAGGACTTTGAAGCAACGTTTGTCTATTTTTCTGTATTCATTCACTGAATGCCTGAAAGGCTCCGGTTTGAAAAAGGCTGTAAGTACTCATCTAGAATTGTATTTGAATTGCTACAGATCAAGTCCAACATTCCTGAACTTTCCAGACTTATACTGTTAAGATAAACAATGGATATGGACCCCCGTTGTTAAACTAACTTCTCTTCTTCTGTAATATCGTTGTTTAAACATTTTCGTAGAGTTGGTCAATTTAATTGTGCTGTGTTATCGTCCTTGCGGCTCTCACTTTTTATCATCACCTGAGGCTAGCAGAAACGTCGTGTTCTATTTATGACTAGTTTACTGTATTTTTGCAACTTAAAGCACAGGCGTTTATATTTTATGAGTTCTTTTTTTATTATAGAGTAACACCATAAAAAATTTCCGAGTTATAAAAGTTAATAGTATCAATTGTAACCGTTGTAGAATATTGTTTCAAGATAACAGTTGGAGAGTAACTTAAATAGTCTCAGATAGTCTCTTCCGAAAGTATCTTTTCTAGTTATTTGTCGCACCGTGGACTTTTGGAGAGTATTAGACAACGTCGGTAGGTGAGGCGTACATTCAAGGTGCCAAAAAATTTACATAACATTTTTCCTTATTTTAAAAATATTTAAGGAAAAAAATAATAATGTTTATCTATCACAAGGAACAATTCATTGGAAAACGTACATTATTTTCAGTCAAATTAAAAAAATAAAATTACAGCCAACCTGATGAGGGTACAAAAGTGTACGTAGTTGTTGGTGATTGATTATTAAAAAATTTTAATTGTAATGTCGGTTAAAATAGTCGTAAAATACGTATTACTAACTATTTTGTAAGATCAAGTTGAAGAATAATAGAGATTGTGCAATCTGCGTCTCTGATACTGTAGTTCTTTATCCGTTTCAAGACTTAGTTGTGATTTCAACATATTCAAATTCTATTTCCTGAAATGGAAAACGTTAAATTTTAAATCTCTTCTCCAAGAAATTTAATATTATATGACTTATGAATTACATATAATATAATAAGGGGCCGAAACGTTTTAAAACGGTCTCAGCTTTTCCATAATACACTACAGAATTATAAATATGCTTCATTTTCTGTTTACAAAAAAGATTTAGATTTTAGATTTATTATTATTTTCCATCCATTAGTCCTCGGTTAAGGAAAGAGGATACGTCAAATATAATATTACAAGAAATATACAAGATTTTACAATTAAGAATTGAAGGAGAAAAAGAGGATAAAATTCAATTATTCGGCAACAATTCTTACTTATTTACTAAAGACCAAATTTTATTGATCCATTTTCAAAAATTCTTATAACAGTTTCTTAATTACAATCTTTTGGTCTTTTACGTATATCAATATAGCTTATTAGCGAAATCGCTTGTTTAAGGGAAGGTAAAAAGTTATTAATAAATAATCAGTTAATTTTTTGCAAGAACGTTTTGGGGCGTTATTACAACATAAATCAGTTCGAAATGAGAATACCTAATTATTATCGTATTTCAAGCCGTCATTTCTTTATAGAAATAGTAGCATTATTACGACAGTTGGTGACATCATCAATCAGCCTTTCTTCCTTCCTCAGAACGATGTCATAATTTTCAGTAGCCATAAATTATAAGTCCGAGTTCATAACAATTTAATGGCAACTGGAGCTGTTCCTTGTATTACGTACACACTACTTTTACTCTTTTCAATATGTCACAACCCTGTTACTCTTAATGACTAGAATGAATAGAAACAAACCACTTAAACGTATTTATATTTGGGTATTATTACTACCATAAATAGATTTTAATGTGGTGCGTTTCAGTGCAGATTATGCAACCCGCGACGCGAGGATTCGCTGAAAGGAGACATTTTAATATAATATTAACGTTTTGAGTATGAATCGTCATAAAACAAGTTTCGTTTAACTATTGTGAAACACAATACCAAAATTAGAGAAAATATGCAGTTGGCATATTGAGTATATTGATTTTTTTTTCTGTTTTGAAGATTAATAAGTTAAACCGCAAACGAAAAACTTATTTCTTATGAACGTAGACGTAGACGAAGCTTCACAAGAATTACGCGTAAAAAAAAACGTGAGACGATCAGCGATTGTTTAATAAATCTCCAACCAAATGTTAATAGTAATAAGAAGGAATTAGGACTCGCAGCTAAGATTGTACTCTCCCAACCACATTTAAAATATGTTACCTTTTCAATTCCCTTCCTATGCTATTAAAGGGGAGTTTCCTGTATCAGGATCACCCTCATATAGCCTGTTAACCAAAAAAAACGGTCAGTAACCTAATCGCCTCTAAGGTCCTACATGGGGTTTAATTAATTTATTATTTACTATTTTAGTGCCCGGTGGTACCCGGGAATTAATTCATATCAGCACGCTACAGTATTTAATTCGACAGTAATCTCTATTACTTTATTAAGCCATTAGCGAATTTTTGAAAATTTATTTATTCACGGCCCCCAACTTAACGACAGCATAATTCCATTATACCCACCGCGATTACTGTATCATAATCGAGTCAAAATATCGTTTGCTCCTTAAAAGAAGCATATACATACGGAAAAAATACACTGAAACAGTCAATTAAATTTGTATGGAGACGATACTAGGGTCTGATTAGCGTGAAATAATTGGGTGTAGGTATATCAACGAAAAAATAAAATTAGCCTGATTATCTCCAATTGTATAACAATTTCCATACTGTTACCTAATTGAAAATTATCATCCCTAAGTAAATTTAGTTAAATTTAAGCATTAATTAACGGTTAACAGCGACTTAATCATCCCGTTTGACTGGTTACGTGCATCCTGTTGCCATTTCTATATCTCTTTAGGGTGGGACTTTTGTGGCCCAAAGGAGGAGCAGAGGACCGACCCTAAGTATTTGAAAGGTCGACAAAAACCTTCTCTGGGCAGACCACTACGATACACCACAGTCGGATGAATTACATAGGAACGCATGAAGGACAAACATTACGAGGCGCAGACGTGGTACCTATTTTTGGCCTGAAAGGAGGAAAGGTTATAAACCCTTATTCTTCAAAAGATTGACAGAGAACTTTGCTGAAGTGAACACCACTAAACACCAAAATTTCGTGGCTATCTGAGTAATTTAAGGGCACTCCCAATCCCAAAGATCTTTTATTTATATAGATTACTTTAAAAACGTATTACAGAATTTTCATTCTACGTACCGGGGCATGTAACGACGTAGAGCTTATATCCAACTTTTAATTGAAAGATTCGCTTTCATACTCATTAAGGATTCGATTTGCTTGAATAAATTGTGAATCTGTATATATCAACCTTTTTATCCGCGTTATCTACGGAATTTCGTTACTGCTTTTATTTTTAAGGATAGTCATGTGCTTCTTAAATTACAAGAAAATGGAAAATCTAGTTTATTTAAGTAGCACTTTTAAGTGATGCCAGAAATTACAGAATCTGTATGAAAAAATCTCTACCGTACCGAGAACTGAACCCGGGAACTCAGAAAAATTCGTCTACTCTACAAATGTGCATCGTTTCCATATACACCATTTTCTTAAAACAATGGAACAACTATTATCTTTCTGGAATGTGTTCCTTTTTTGTTACAAAGAAAACGTTTATTCTCCATTATTCACGTTTTCAACTGATCATCGACTACCAATGGGACTGATTATTTACAGGCAGAATAATAAATTATTATTTGAAAGAACTTGTAACACAATGTACCTGAAGTATTTTTTTTCTCCAAAATAAATCTTATCTGTGTGTTTACGTGCCTCAGTTCCTCAAAGGAGGAATTCTAAACAGAACGTTCTGCATTCTTCTCCTGAGAAGAGAATCCGTGAGGCATTTCATTTTTAATCGAAGTTTCTCTTTAGTCCAATTCCCGTCTAATTGTAGACGTTAAAATATTTGGAAGACTGAAAATTTGATGGTGATACAACACGCAATACAGCTACGAAGAGGCTTTTTCTAAGTCGACGATACGTGTCTATTCGGTAAATATTATTAAATTTTCATTTCGCTGTACATCCATTGCGGTTTTTAAGAAGCGTTTTTGGTGACTAATCAGTAAATACGTTAAGTGGAATGTTTCCTAATATCAGGAATGTTTCGCTTGAAAAACACTGTGAAGATACAAATAGTTCCTTTATTATAAACTATAAGCGTGTATAGGCTATTATTTTCCTACGTTAAAAAAAGACGGCATTTCTTAAACAAATTAATGAAACGGACTTGTCAGAAATATTTTAATTAAAATAAAAATTAACATTACGCATCGTTCCCGTGCTCTGCGGTCCTCGTCAAGTGCAAAAATCTAAAATCAAATTGATTTTTCAAAGTCAGGATCTAAAACAATTTATAAACATGATATTTACAAAACAATTGTGTGGATATTTATTTAAAATACACTTTTTTAATATGAAAAATCTAAAATTTATGGTGAGATGTCTGTTCTTGAAAGTTGAAATGAACAATAAAATGTTATCTAGAATAAATATTTATTGTAAATAAGTATTGTGTAATTTATGTAGCTTGGCCTGAGAATTTGCATCTAAATCGGTTAACATTTGTAATTTTATATATCTAATCCGAAACCTCTAGTAAATGTCATTCCTAAATTTGATTAAATATTTAAGCACACCAAGCATTTAAATCTTTATTAAATTTCTCTAAAAAAATTAGTCACAGAGTTTCTAATGATTTGTAGAAAATGTAATCTCACCCTAAACATTTAGCATTGACTCCTTTAATATAATTTTTTTCCACATAAAATTTATCGTTAATTTCGACCAAAGTCTCATATGGTTGAGAGAAAACCTGTTGACCTTAGAAATTAAAGATTTATGTCTACATAAGTTTTAAATAGGATGTATTGCTAAATTTTAAGCCCGAAGAAGTGTAAAAATGGAGATGAAACGTCGCTTTTGACAATAAATAGTTATATATTTAATGCCGACTTTTTTGGCCGTTTTTATTTCTTGTAAATATTTAAGTCGGAAAACTATGATGTAATAAAATGTTATACTCATATGTAGCATTTTACTCCTAAATCCTTTAGATGTGATTACATTCATCGTCCAACAATTTGGAAATTTAAATAAAAGTACGTGGACACAGGTGAATAATTTTGAAACAATAACCTTTTTAAAATTTTAGATTCAGACGTGACAAATTTTTTATAGTTGTAAAAAAGCTTGGCCTGAGAATTTGCATCTAAATCGGCTAACATTTGTAATTTTGTACATCTAATTCGAAACTGCTAGTTTGATTAAATATTGAAGCACACCAAGCATTTAAATCTTTGTTAAATTTCTCTAAAAAAATTAGTCACAGAGTTTCTAATGATTTGTAGAAAATGTAATCTCATCCCAAACATTTAGAATTGACTCCTTTAATATAATTATTTTACCATATAAAATTTAACGTTAATTTTGATCAAGTCTCATATGGTTTAGAGAAAACCTGTTGAACTTAGACATTAAAGATTTACATGTCGACACGAGTCTCAAATAGGATGTATTGCTAAATTTTAAGCCTGAAAAAGTGTAAAAATGTTGATTAAACGTCGCTTTTGCCAACAAATAGTTATATATTGAAAGGCCATTTTTATTTCTTGTAAATATTTAATTCAGAAAACTATGATGTAACAAAATGTTATACTTATAAGTGCCATTTTACTCCTAAATCCTTCAAATGTAATTACATTCATCCTGCAACAATTTGGAAATTTAAATAAGTGCATGTGGACACGAGTGAATAATTTTGAAAGAATGACATTTCAAAATTTTTAGCTTCAGACTTCCCAAAATTTTGTAATGCTTGTGAAACTCGAGATGTTGCAAAAAATATTAATACTACGTAGTGCCAATTTTTATTCCATTAAAAATTTCTGACAAGTTGGCTGGTTCGTTCATTTATGATTCAGAATATAACAATCCACCTTGTTTCTTAATTTTTTACATTATGTATTCTGAGAATTTAAAAATTTTATTTCAACAAAGTGTAAGCATAGTGGAGGTGTGATATTGTTTTAATGAGATGAGCTAAGGGAGGAAGAGTCGTACCTTGAGGAGGTGGCTAGCGCATGCCCGCCTTCCGCTGCGACCGCCGACGCACTGCCAGGTCGGGACGGGAGCCAGAGGCCGTGCTTGTGCCGCTTGTGCTGAAGCTTCGTCCTGCCGCTCACCCTGCGCGTTCGGCCGCACTCGGCAGGACTCGGGCTGACTCGGGACACGAACACGTGAGCACGTGCTACGGGCACGCCGTCGTGAGTACGCACCCTGCGGGGGAGGGGGGGTGGAGGCGGAAAATTAAGACCGCCCCCGCCTGCCGCCGCCGCCGAAAATCAGGTCACGACGTGGAATAAACTCGCGTACAGCGGAAACTTTGACAAGCGTCTTTCCAGTCAGCTGTTTCCTCCCGAAAACCTACCCCCGACCTAATAAAGTGAAACTCATTAAAGCTGTGCGTTTTCCTAAATGAATCTACGTAAAATTAATGTTGACCAATTCCTCTTGCAAAACTATCCAAAATTTGGTCAATAGCAAAATATTTATTCCTACAACACTCGAGCACTCTTTCCTCCGTTTTCAACCTACGATTTGGTTTGCGGCAGACTTTAACATCAGCCTCTGTCACACTTCAGAGTAATGATGATAGGCTATCCAACTCATTTTTTTTTTGGTTAACAGGCTACTTGAGGGTGATCCTGAAACAGGCAACTCCCCTTTAATAGCATAGGAAGGGAATTGAAAAGGGGGGATGCGGAAGGTAGAGCAAGGTAGCCAAGGGTTAACTAGGGCCCCCGGGCTATGGTTTAAGGATCCTACCCGGTGTTTCACCTAAAGAGATGCAGGGAAAACCCTAGAAAACCTGCATCAGGTAGGTCGGGCATTGAGAACTATTCTCACGCCCTTCCGAATGACGGGAGACGAGTCTGCTGTGGGGTCGCATCATTCCCTTCTCCGTGTCTCCACCAGTTTCAGGAGGCAGTTGGCCGACTGATCCAATGGGATCAGCGGACAGCTCTTGCCATATGCCCAAGGTCTTTGACCCCGGTACATATACTTCCTAAAATAGGTGAAGGTGTCTCGGCATATGAGAACTTTGATAAAAAGTATTATGGATGTCAAGCACAACATAATTGATGACATAAGAGACAAATAACTGATCTGGTTTGGACACGTACAAAGGATGCCACAACAAGACTACCTAAAAAAAATTCTACATGGAGAAGGAAACAAGGCAGACCCAGAAAGAGCTGGATTAGTTGCATAAATGTGGAAATCCCTCTCTCTCTCTCTCCATATATATATATATATATATATATATATATATAATTAATGGGGAAAGGACAGAGAGAGAAAGAAGTGACTTACCTGAGGTTCATAGATGGTAGACACCTTGTGAGGTTTAGAGTACTTGAATTTTCGGAGGCACCACCCCCTTCATTAGAAAGTTAGGAAGACATTTCCAGTGATCGCCTAACCAACTATATATATATATATATATATATATATAGCGTCCGGAAATTACATTGTCAGATTAACTAAAACAATTAATACAGATAGGAAAGAGAAACAAATTTATATATATATATATACATGCGTCCGGAAATGACATTGTCAAGTTAATTGAAACAATTAATACTGATGACAAAGAGACAGAATATATATATATAGGCGTCCGTAAATGAACTTGTCGATTAAAACAATTAATACGGATAGGAAAGAGAGACATATATATTTATACATATAGGCGTCCGGAAATGACAATGTCTGGTTAATTAAAACAATTAATACGAATAGAAATAAATGCACAGAGTAGGAAAGCTATAGCCATGCTATAGCTTGGGACAAAAGTATTACGAAACAGAATAAACAAGGAATATATCATACAATTGTAAAAATATAGTAACGTATGGCGCTGAAGTTTGGCCACTAAAAGAACAAATGGCAAAAGAAGTTAACAGCGACCGAAATGGATTTCCGGAGGAGGGCGGGAGGCAGGTCAAAAATTGACAGGATACCAAACACAAAAATGAGAGAAATTATGGATGTCAAGCACAACATAATTGATGACATAAGAGACAAACAACTGATTTGGTTTGGACAAGTACAAAGGATGCCAGAAACAAGACTACCTAAAAAAATTCTACAATGGAAGAAGGAAACAAGGCAGGCCCAGAAAGAGTTGGATTAGTGGCATAAATGTGGAAATCCCAGAAAGAGGAATAGAAGAAAATTATGGAAAGACAGAGAGTTGTGGCGTTTGGGAATCGGAAGGCGCAAGACGTTATAAAACTATATATATATATAATACGAATAGGAAAGAGAGACAAAAAAATATATGTGCGTCTGTAAATGACATTTTCAGGTTGATTAAAACAATTTTTACGGATGGCAAAGAGAGGCATATATATTTATACATATAGGCGTCGGGAAATGACAATGTCAGGTTAATTAAAAGAATTAATACGAATAGGAAAGAGACTATATATATATGCGTGTCCCTTGAATGTTTCTGAAAGCGCGACTGCAGCAATAAAGTTGTAAAAGTGTCTGCCGAGATGTTGTATTTGACATTTTGAGGTATTGACCTATTGAATTAATGTTCAATGAGAGATTGAACCCAGAGGTATTTGGGTCAAGCAAAAAGTAATAGTTTGGAGTAATCTTACGACGCAACCTTATCTTGTGACTGCCGATGCCTGCAGGTCCACGATGGTAAACATGAGGCTTACAGGAGTAATGAAATCATCCACAATGCCGAATAATACTATGCAATCATTTCTTTTCAATATTGTAAAGCGAATTAAAGTAAGTGTAAAATTTAATTTAGTGGAAGTAAACCAAATTGAGCGAAACACGGATTATTTGGATAAAACAAAAAAGTGTTTCAAATGTGTACGTAAACTTTGCAGCATTCTTATGCCATCAGGTTTCAATTTCAATATTTGATATAATTTATTCCTTAAATTATAATAAATAATTTAGCTAACAGTACTTTTACTGTTTAACTTTCGTAGATTTTTATTGTGAAATTTTAATTTAAATACCAATTAGATTACGGATATCAATTTCAAAATAATAATATTCAATTTAAGAATTTAAACTATAATACTGGCAATAATTAAATTGATTATTATCTTTTCTTTAAATAATAATAGTTTATGTTTCACAAATATAATGAGGATGTGATAGGAATTCTAATTGTGTTCAAAGATTGTAAATATTTTGATTAAATTAAAATTTGTTATTTTAATTGAATTTACTGTTATTATTTTAGAAATACCTTTCATTTATATAAAATGCTATCTGAAGACCCGGCGTTTTTCCCGGAAATTTATTTATATTATCCCAGTACATTATTTAATTCTTGGTCAACACATGACTAAACCGGCATGGGAAAACGTCACAAGATGAACCTCAATATGTTCCCAAAGTATCTCGGCTCTCTAAAATATTCCCGGCAACAATAACAAGATTAAATAAAACTTCTTCCCCACTTAAGGGATGAATGTTTACTTAAATCGCGTATTAAAGGTCATAATATAAAACAGCGACCCGCTTTCCACCACAAAGTTGATTATTTCCTTATTCTCTCTCTCCCTCTCCCCACCTAACCCCCGCACTCTTCCTCCCCCCTTTCTTCCCTTTTTCCGTCACACCCTCACCCGCTCTCTCTCTCTCTCCACTCTGTCCCCCTATCTCTAATCTCTCCCCCTCTCTCTCTATTCACCCTCTCTCTCCAACTATCACTTCCCCTAGAATAACCCAACATAATCCATTATCTCCTTAGCGTATCCCAATCTTGGCCTCCCTCGTCTGTTCTTACCCCACACACACTTGCCTCTAATGCTAATTTTACAAGACCCTCGTGTCTAAAAACGTGTCCTATTAATCTATCCCTTCT